>CM038145.1:254857786-255398496 GCA_021437245.1 Aegilops speltoides | reverse complement strand
GTTGCGGTCTTGCTCTCGTGTCCTCCAACTCCAACTCCTATGACTTATTTGATTCACCAAATGAGGGAATTGGAAGATGCTTCATGGCTAAAGGCCCCAAGGTATCACACCCTGAATTTATTGACTTTGATAGTGATGAGGATGACTTGCTTGGTGAAGATGAGCTTTTACATGACAAATCTAGTGAGCCTAGTAATGATGAACATGCTAGTAGTCTTTATAGTCGAGAAGAGTCGAATGACAATGCTATGAAGGAGATTGAGTGTCTAACTAAAGAACTAAACACTCTTAAGTTAGCTCATGAAACAACTCAAGAAGATCATAGAGAGCTCCTAAGATCTCATGAGAAGCTACGCTTCGAGAAGCTCAATCTAGAGCAAGAACATGAGTTTCTAAAAGCAATCAATGACGATCTTCGAAAGAAGAGTTCTTCATATCTTGCCAAACGACTTCTCTTGTCTAATTTCTTGCCACCTATTAAAACTAAGCATGACAAGCATAAGAAAAATTCTTCATCTAGTAGTAACAATAACCATGCTAAATCCAACATTGTTGCCTCTAGTAGTTCTCTTGATTCCACTAACAATGTTTCAAGCCAAGTTACACTTGAGCAGGAAAATAGTTTATTGAAAGGGATTATATAGAAAGGTGTCTACAAGAGCCTTGCGGAAGCAAGAACTTTGAGGAAATTGTTACTTAAGCAAGGAAGGCACCGGAAGAATCAAGGAATTGGTTTTGAGCGAAAGTTCAACGCCGAGGGTGTTGAATGGGAAGAAGGTCAATATCCCACTCCAAAGTTTGTTTCTCAAAAGGAGAAGTATGATCCTACTTCTTCCAATGTGGAACAAGCTCAAGATGACCTTCCACCACAAGACCACAAGCTAAAAGGCAAGGACAAGCTTCAAGAGGAGATTGATGCATTTATTGAAGCACCTAAAGCCATGGTCAAGTGGGTTCCCAAGGAAGCGTCAAGTTCTACTTCGTCAAGCTCAACTACAACCCCAAGGATTCCCATCAAGATGATGTGGATCCCAAGAAGAAGAACTAGAGAGTTCTTGAGGTGACTCCGCCAACATAGTTCACTCACATTCATTTTGGCAAGAACTTGTGCAACCAACTTCCACATTATGCACTAGTTCATGGAGTCACAAACCCTCTTGTTGGTAAGTCAAGGGACAAGGTAATCATTGCTTTCATGGACATCATCTATTGTGAACTTCAATCTATGTCCATGGATATCCTTGTTTGTTCCTTGTGGGACTAACCCATGTAGGTGTTGAAAGTGCCGAATCCAAAGGATTGCTCCCAACTCTTGATGATCTTCATCAACATTGAGCATCCACATCTTCAACATCTACATGAAGTCTTCTCGACAACCCAAGGTTAGTTTGACCCTTTAAAGGGGTTCTCACATCTAGGGGAGCTTTGCTCTAAAGAATTGAGCTAAAGCATCTTCAAATGATGTGAACACATCAATGCTTTATGTAAAAGTGGTAACCCCACTTGTGCTTAAACGATGAGTATGACCTATGATCAAATGTTCTCATTTGACTCCTAAGTCAATATACTCATATATAGATGACCTAGTCATCGACAAATTGTGTGATAGTAGCTAGAGTTTTGATTGTGCATGTTTGACACATATTTCATTTGCTATCTTATTGTGTGAGCATGTTGGATGCATGATTTTATCCATTCAAGGACATCCATTTGTTGCTATTGGTCGTTTTGATTTTTCTGACCAAATGGATGGACAAGAATGCCTAAGTACCTCCCCTAGCTATCTATGCTTTCTTGTCTCAAATTCTATTCATGCTTATATCACAAACTTTGAACAAGTCATTTTCGGACCCTCCGAGTGAGGAGCTCTCGGAGCCACCGATCCGTGAAGGGCTAACTTCCAAAACCTTCTAAGTGATTTCGGTCAGACCAACCCACTCAAACTCGGTCAGACCGAAAGCATTTGGATTGATCTAGGTTTTCACCTCGGTGAAACCGAGTTGCAATTTTCGGCGTGACCGAAGTGTGTAACTGCCAGTAGTTATTTATCTCGGTGCCACCAAGTTTTACAACTCGGTCCCACCGACAGCTAAGGGGTATATATACTCCGAGGGCAGCGCGCATTGATTCCTACTTCAAAACGCCTCGCCCCCACACCCCTTGCTGCCGTCGCCGTGGTCTGCGGATCGTCTCCGTCATCGCCTGTGCGCCCTCGCCGCAGGTCTCCGTCGCCGTCAACGGACATCGTCTCCGCGCCGTTGCCGCCGTAGAGGAACTCCACCAAGTTAAGGTGAGTTTCAATCCCACTCGTGCTCCCATCTCCGATTCAATGCACGATTGGTTTGCCTAGCATCTTGCCACGTTTGAGATCTTCCTTAACACCAAATTAGTTCGTTAGAACGAGATTCGAGTAAAAGTTTTAGGGTTAGGTTTCCGCCGAACACATCTCGGTGAGACCGATTTAACATTCTCGGTATGACCGATTTGGCCTTTGGCCATTGCACTGCACCTTTCGGTCCAACCGAGTTGTGCAAATCGGTACGACCGAAATGAGGATTTAGTGAAACCCTAGTGTTTTCGGCAGGACCGAAACCCACATCGGTCCAACCGAAAGTGGTGTGAATGCTTCTGTTTGAACACTTCGGATTCACCGAATTTTAAACTCGATCGACGAAATGTCTTCTGTGAAAACCTAATACTAGAATTTGAACTCATTTTGTTTGCAAAATCTTACGCGAGTTTGTGATAACTCTTCTACTCTACCTACACCTTATCTATTCACAGGTTGTCGGCCATGTCGGATGCGGTGACAGCGAAACAGTCTGAGTCACCAATTGCTAATATTCGAGGCGGGCACTAGTCCCGAGCCCAGGAGCTTTTCAGATGATGGTGAGAGGAGCACACCAAGTGGTTTGCTGCTGCAGCCACCGGGCGCGAAGAAGAGGAACTCGATGAAGAAGATTCGATTTCATTCTTGAGGAAGAGGTCTCCTCCAAGCCAAAGAGGAAAGTTGTTGCCAAAGAGCCACGAGGTCGTGAGACCAAGAAAGGCACCGAAAAGTGAAGCAGTCCACAGTTGCAAAGAAGCTAAGTATGGAAGAGGAAACTACAAGCAAGGTGAAGAAAACTTCCAAGAGGAAGAGGATTGTGCATGATGATGCAGCGAGAGGAAGATGAGGATGAGGAAGCACCCAGCCTCCTCCTCGAAGTCTAAGTTCATGGGTGATGCCATCGAGGCGGAGCCACTTCTAAGTCCAAGCCATCTGCTCCGGTGAAGGCAGCTCCAGCAAAGCTGCTTGCCAAGCCCAAGAAGACTGTCGAGAACATTCCAGCTTCAGAGAGAAGAAAGATAATGTGCCACCAGTGAGTCGGATGATGAGGCACTGTATTCTTGAAACTTCGTCGAAACTGCCACTTCACAATGATGCTCATCCTCGAGTGAGAACATGAAGGAAAGAAAGGATAGAGGTCTCGGGCTATGGAGACAAGCTGATCCATATCTTTGTGAGGAGAAGAACTACTGTTGACCCAAGGTTCCACACGAGAGAGCGGCAGGACTTCTATGAGGCTGTGCTAATGGACAAGAAGCCCATTGTTGCAACACTCGCTATGTTGATTGGGCATACATTGTGATGAAAGCACAGAGACTTCTTTCCACATGTGCATGAGAGCTTCACTTGCATGTGGTGTTGCAGAATTTATTGGTCGGTAGGCATGATTGGAATGATGAGATGATCATGCAATTCTATGCCACACTCATTTCTATCCAGATGGAAAGATCACATGGATGGTGAAGGCCAAAGATTCTCTTCAACTGTTGAAGAATGGGCAGCACTGCTAAATGCTCCAGTCTTGAGAGAGAGGATGATGTTGATGTCTATGGAATTCCCAAGAAGAACCATGAATCTATGAAGAATATGTACAATGAGGTACCAGCTAAGGATGTGGAAATCTGGAAGCTTCGGCTCGGTGTATCATCTCGAGCAGGTCTACCTACCACAAACACTATTACGAGGCATACCTTGATGCCTAAGTCAGGAGATCATCGCATGATCGGAGGTACTCTATCAACATGCTGCATATACTAGATGAGAAGGCACCTTTCAAGGTGATGGACTTGATAGTTGAGACTATCAAGAGGACTGCAACTGACCAGAAGAGGTCGTGTGGATTTGCCCCGCACATTCAGATGCTTATCAATGCCAAGTTTGGCACGGGCACATACTTGTTGGAAAGACCACACTTGCCACTGCAGCTGAGCATGAGGACAATGAAGTTGTGATGGATGAGGAGGATCAACGTCGGTTGAAGGACAAGCTAAGATTAAAGCTGCCAAGAAAGCCAAAGCTGAGAAGGAAGCGGCAGCAGCAGCTAAACCCAAGAGTGTTGGAGAGCAGCTCCTTGAAGCTACCGGAGGATTGAACAACGCTGGCCAGCATTATGCAGTCTCGGGAGAGTCTTGAGAGGATTGTTGAAGACAAGATCCATGCTCGGATGTGAACTGGATCAAGTGCAAGTCATCATCAACAAGCTTGAGGCAGATATAGAGGAAGCAAAGAGGGAGAAGGAAGAGCTCATGCGTGAGATGCAGGATGACCTAGTCGGGATGATTATCAACAGCTGCTCCGGTTCCTACAGACCCGATCAGCTGCTATTCGATGGCAGACACGGGACTACAACATCAGCACCTCCCACAACTCCATCGGTTCCAGCTCCAGCTCGGTGTCCACTCCTCCAGCTCCACAGACATCAGTGAAGTCTTCGCCGATCTGCCATCTCAACTCCATCAACCCGACGGAGAGCGCCAAGAGAGTCCCGGTGGCTTAGCTCTATACTTTTCGAACTTTTTGGTAACTTGTTGCCAAAGGGGGAGAAATTGTATAGATCATAGGACTTCGAGAGAGAGAGTGCTCGCTTTTGCTCTTTTCTTTCGTTTCATTTACGGTTTCTTTGAGATACTTTTGAGATTTTCGAGACATTCTGTGTGTTTGATACTACATTTGCTCTACTTTGATGAGTGCTTGGTCGTACTATGCCTTAATGTGTGCTTAATGCTTATCATATGCTATTCATACCTTGTGTGACCATTTACTCATGTCTTGGTGATTGGGTGCATGCTATTCATTCTTATCATTTTGTGCGCTCCACCAAGATGTATGTGACATGGAAGAGTGACCCATGATCCTAATTGATTGTGCATTTGCATTCAAACGCAAATCTTAAATAATGCACAAATTTAGGGGGAGCTCTTGCTTATCACATACTTCTCAAAGCGACGATATTATTCATTGATTATATCCTTTGTCGAAGCTTTGATCTATATGTTGTCATCAATTACCAAAAAGGGGAGATTGAAAGTGCAACTAATCCCCGGGTGGTTTTGGTAATTAATAACAACATATATATCATTGAACTAATAGTTTCTTGAGAATCATTTCAGAAAGTTCAATGATATGGGAGTGGCAATGACTGAAGAGGTGGACCCCTCAAAATGCTAAGGCAAGCATTGGCAAAAGCTCAAGACTCCACTTTTGGTTTAGTGATCCAAGATCACATTGAGTCTATAGGAAAGCCAATACTATTAAAAGGGGATGAGGTTATGTTAATGATCTGGTTGCTCAAAGTGCTTAGTGATACATCTCCTAAACTATCAGCAACTCTCACTTCAAAGATACACTCATAAGTAATCTCGGTCCCACCGATTTCCTAAACTCAGTCACACCGAGATGAACCACCTCAGCCACAAAGCCAAACCCTAGAAATCTCGGATTTTCCGATTCTGAACTCGGTCTCACCGAAACTTGAGTTGCCAAGCTTCTGTAACCTTCTGTCATCAAATCGGTGTCACCGAGATGATGAAGTCGGTCCCACCGAGATTGGCAAGCCCTAGTCTTTGGACGAATCGGACTAACCGAGATTGTATTTTCGGTCCCACCGAAAATCCCAACGTTCACATGATTTGAACTTTCGGTCTCACCGAGTTGTCAACTTTAGTCGACCGAGATTGGTCAAATGTGTGTAACAGTTGGATTTTGTGTGGAGGCTATAAATACCCTCCACCCCTCTTCATTCGTGGAGAGAGCCATCGAAAGAACTACCACTCCTACCTTACATTTCGAGAAGAAAACTACCTACCCTTGTGTTGAGATCAAGTAGCTCCACTCCCACCATATGAAACTTGATCTCTAGCCTTCCCAAGTTGCTTTCCACTCAATCCTTTCTTCCACCACAGCCAAATCAGTGAGGAGAGTTGAGTGTTGGGGAGATTATCATTTGAAGCACAAGAGCAAGGAGTTCATCATCATCAACACCATCTATTACCTTTTGGAGGGTGGTGCCTCCTAGATTGGTTAGGTGTCGCTTGGGAGCCTCCGTCAAGATGTGGAGTTGAACCAAGAAGTTTGTAAGGGCAAGGAGATCGCCTACTTCGTGAAGATCTACCCCGAGTAAGGCTAGCCCTCCGTGGGCGTATGCCATGATGGCATAGACAAGGTTGCTTCTTCGTGGACCCTTCGTGGGTGGAGCCCTCCGTGGACTCTCGCAGCCGTTACCCTCCGTGGGTTGAAGTCTCCATCAACGTGGATTGACGATAGCACCACCTATCGGAACCACGAGAAAAATCTCCGTGTCTCCAAATTGCGTTTGCTCTTCTCCACCTCTCTTTACTACATGTGCAATTTACTTTCCGCTGCCTATACTCTAGAATTGCATGTGTAGGGTGATACTTGACTTGATCATAATCTTAAATCTGCCAAAAACTTGTCTTGATCAAAAGGCTGAATTTTTATATTGTCAAGTAGTCTAATCACCCACCCTCTAGACATACTTTCGATCCTACAGGCAGGTAGCTCGAGGAGGGAGAGACGCCCTTCCTCAGCCCTGGCGCACTTGGTCACCAAGTTGAACAGCTCCAAGGAAGTGCACAGGTCTTCATGCATCGCCAGCTCCTCCTTCATCTTGACGTCGCGCACGCCGTCGGAGAAGGCTGAGATGATGGACTCCTCGGTTACCTTGGGAATCTTGAGGCGCGCGTTGATGAAGCGCTGGATGTACTTCTGCAAGGTTTCCCTTGGTTGTTGCTTGATGCGGCGCATGTCGCTCACGGCGGGTGGCCAGTCGCGAGTACCCTGGAAGTTGGCGATGAAGCGGGTGCGCATCTCGTCCCAGGAGGAGATCGTGCCTAGAGCCAGGTTCAGGAGCCAGGTGCGGGTCGCATCCTTGAGCGCCATGGGAAACCAGTTCGCCATGACCTTCTCGTCTCCGTTGGCAGCTTCGATGCCCAGCTCGTAGAGCTGGAGGATCTCTGCAGGGTCGGCCGTGCCGTCGTAGCGAGGAGGCAGGTCTGGGTTGAACTTGCCGGGCCACACGACGCTACACAGCTCGGTGGTGAAGGCACGGTAGCCTGCTATGGCCACGGGAGGCCTTGGGTGACGAAGAGCTTGGTCCTGCGGGTCCCCATGCACTGCAGCTGGGAGCAGGGCGGGGTCTTGACGTGCTGGAGTAGGAGCGTGGTCGCGACGAGCCGGAGCGGGGAGCGCTCAGGCAGCTTCTCGTGGGCGAGGGACTTCTTGGCAGCTCTGCTCTTGCCGCGCTGGCGCCTGACGGAGCGAGTTCTGCCCAGGGGCCACGCGCCTTGGGGCCAGGGCACCTTCTTGAGGGGGAGGCGGCTGAGGCGCCCCCGGAGCTTCGTCGCCCACGCAGGGCGGGGCGCGGTGCAGCGAGAAGGATGGCGCGGGGGAGCCCCCTGCGGCGCGGACGAGCTCAGTGACTCGGTCGAGCCATTCTTCATAGACGTCATCGACGAGACGGTAGCGCAGGAGCTCATTTGCCGCGATGAGCGCAGCTCGAGCCTCCATGGCCGCGCGGGACGAAGAACCAACCGGGGTGAGCGAGGGTGTGGCAGTGCGGCCGTCCCGCCTCATGGGTGGATGCTGGGACGATGCTAGCTCCTCGTTCCCCGCCGGGCCGGTGGCGGCTTTGACGGCAGGCGACGGGGAATGACAAGGGCGCCCGCCGACGGGAGCCGTCTGGGCGACGCGGGAAGCGAGAGCGGCTCGGCGCTCGGCGCGGACACGTAGAGCGTCAGACATGGATGCGATGGTCGGGGAAGAACAGGGCGACGGAGGACGAACTCCGGCGCACCCCTACCTGGTGTGCCAAATGTCGGATTTCGGGTTCCGGCAGACCCTTGAGGTTCAAACTCTGTGCGCGCGGAGATTTCGCCCTCTACCTACCTGTTCCTCGCCGGCTCGCTGAGATCTAAACTATGAAAGGAACAACACAAGAGACACATGGTTTATACTGGTTCAGGCCACCATTGTGGTGTAATACCCTACTCCAGTGTGTGGTGTGGTGGATTGCCCCTTGGGCTGATGATGAACAATACAAGGAAGAACAGCCTCGCGAGGGTCTGTTCTTGGCTTGTGCGATGAACTGCTAGGAGGAGTTCAGTCACTCTATCTACTGGTTTCTTGGTGAGGATCCAGATGCTGATCCAGATGTTGATCCATATGCCTCTACCCTGGGGGTGGCTAGTCCTATTTATAGGCAAAGGCCCTGGGCCTCTTCCCAAATATTGAGCAGGAAGGGCCCCAACAATTGGCCATTTTGAAGGGGAACAGTGGGTACACTTATCCCGACTAAAGTTGGTCCTCGCTTTGTCAAAGGCTCTGGTGGTGGCCTTTGCTTGGGCTCCACAATGACTTCCTTCCTGCCGTTGGGCTGGTCTTGGTCTTGTTGCACGAAGCGGATGCCTTTGCTTGATGCTCTCACTGCGCTTGCTCCTTTGCACCAAAGAGGAAAGGAGGACCTCTGGCGGGCTGGCGCCGGCCCAGGCGCCCTTGGTCATCATGTCTTGCGTCATGGGCACCTCGCGAGGTACCCCGCCTTGAACTCTCTGCCTCCTCGTGAGCCAGCCTGACGAGGCCGTGCCTGCGGAAGCTCCTTGTTGTCCGCCTCGCGAGGCTTGGTCCCTCACGAGGGTCTTGAGCTTGTGTTGATGAAGACGGGCCGTGCTGGGCCCCCCTTGAGCCACGCCGCGGGCAGGCAAATCTGGGGACCCCCGTTCCCAGAACGCCGACAGTTCATTCCAAAGGGCTATTTGTGTGTGTGTGTGTGTGTGTGTGTGTGTGTGTGTGTGTGTGTGTGTGTGTGTGTGTGTGTGTGTGTGTGAAGAAAGATGATATCTTCATCGATTGGTCCTCGTGATCAGTTTTTGGATCTATTGTCTTGTCAAAACTTTGGTTTGAGTGTGGGTTGTCATCAAATCAAATCAGAACCAACGATACACGTAATGTTGTCTTACTCATGGTTGATTCCTTGAGCATACACCATTATATCTTTTGGGTCTGACCAATGCTATGACCTTGTTCACATAGTTGTGGAATGCCACCTACGTGGAAGCCTGGATGGATTGTTGTTGAGCCCATTGACAACAATTTCATCTTCTCCAAATCATGTTGAACATCTAAGTTAGTGTTGGAAACTTTTTATAAGTATTATCTTCATGTCCCGTTCATGAAGCATATGTTCGGATGAAATAAGTGACTTCCTCTAATTCATGTGCATTTGATGCAAGTTGTCGCCGTGAATTTGAGAAAGTCCATGTTGCTTCCTCTGGAATCATCCCAAGTTAGTCATGCATGTTGAAGTATACATTTGTTTGTGAGATTAGCTACCTCCATTCCACATGTATTTCCTAGCACACCAAGCCACTAATTGATTTGTTCAGGATAAAGGAGTCTGTTCTAAGGTAAATTCTTTGGACTTCCATGCGTGGAGAATTCGATATCACTAATGATGGTTCCCTTCTAGAACTCGGTAGTGTTTTATTATAAGACTACTACGTGGTCATGCTTGTCTGGGACAGCCTGTTCACATGTGTGTAGCAGAACCAGCTCATGCTTTGGAGCTTACTACCATAGTTCATCTCCCGAGAATCTCGCAATGTTATCTTGTCGATTTGTGTTGCATACTTTCCTTTTCAGAAATGATGAGTCTGGAATATCCTGACGCCAATCAGATCTGAATCTCAGGCAGATATGATGGTAGGAACATTCCCAACATTTGCATTTTGTCCCCAGTTTGCACCGCCATTGTGCCTTTTTACTATGGTCTGCCTTATCGGTAATTACTATTAAGGATCATCTTCAAAAGTGGTCTTACCATGGGTCCCATCCATTTTCGATGATAAGCAAAAATCATCCATTGTGTGGTCTTCAACCAGGTAGTCCACATCATCCATTCTATACTGAGTATGCCATTCTTTTGAATTCCTTCAAACGATCAATTGTGAATTGCCTCAGGCTGGTATGAAGAGTTCCAATGGTCTATGGATCAAAAGTATTTATTTTGCCACTTAAGGTAATATCTCTATGAGTCACCTGCCCAAAGGTGCCCCATTTTGGTGTTAGGGGCAAGTTAACTCCTCGCTACCTGAAATTCATGCTCCATCTTATTCAAGTGTAGAATTGTAGCCTACCAAATTGAACCCTCGTCATCTGTTTCTTTCCTTCCCTATCAATGTGTGTTTGTGTCTCAGCTTGAGAGATGTTCCTACATCTCACTCCATGAGTTAATCGTGAGTTGCTCGATCTTCGAGAAGATTGATTTCGGTAGAGCTTCTTTCCATCATCATCGTGTTGGATGAAGATCTCGAAAGCAAGGACATCAAGATCAATTTGAAGTAATGAATCAACATCTTCGAGAAGGGCAGTTGGATCATGAAGATCGTGTTAATTTTGTGTCCCCTCTGTCTTCTTACCTCATGTCTTGAATCTCGGGACGAGATTCTTGTTTAGTGGGGGGTGAGTTGTCACAGCCCTAGAATTGCTTGAAGTTAGTTGCATCTGTGAGCATCCATGCATCATGTTTAAATTCAATAGAATCTGAAATGGGGATGTCCAAACCTTATCATAAAAAGGAATTCAAATAGGTTCAACTAAAATCTTTTTCAAAATGCCCTTTAAAAGTGTTCACCATTTCTGGATCAAGGTGGAAGCATCTACCAAAAATGGTTCACATTTTTGCAGGACATATTTGGACTTTGAATTAATTCAAACATATTTGAATTGGAGCTATTTAAATGCTATAAATATTTTAGATGCTCCCAAAATGTTGGAAATTGTTAGGGGTCACTTGAATAATTCAGAGAGCACCAATAATTATTTCTAGGATTTTACAAAATGGTTTAGTATTTTTACTAAATGGAAAGCAGGAAACAAAAGTAGAAAACAGAAACAATTAGTAAAGAGAGAGAGAGAGAGTGGACTTACCTGACGCAGCCCACCTAGCGGCCTAGCATTGTAGAGGGCCTGATACGTCTCCAACGTATCTACTTTTCCAAACACTTTTGCCCTTGTTTTGGACTCTAACTTGCATGATTTGAATGAAACTAACCCGAACTGGCGTTGTTTTCAGCGGAACTGCCATGATGTTGTTTTATGTGTAGAAAAGAAAAGTTCTCGGAATGTCCTGAAAATCCACGGAGGCACTTTTTGGATTTAATAATAATTTCTAGGTGAAAGAAATACACCAGGGGGCCCAGGGCCTGTCCACGAGACAGGGGGCGCCCCCTGTAGGGCGCGCCCCCCTATCTCGTGGGCCCCTGGACCTCCACCGACCTCAACTCCAACTCCATATATTCACGTTCGGGGAGAAAAAAATCAGAGAGAAAGTTTCATCGCGTTTTACGACACGAAGCCGCCGCCAAGACCTAATCTCTCCTGGGAGGGCTGATCTGGAGCCCGTTCGGGGCTCCAGAGAGGGGGATTCGTCGCCATCGTCATCATCAACCATCCTCCATCACCAATTTCATGATGCTCACCGCCATGCGTGAGTAATTCCATTGTAGGCTTGTTGGACGGTGATGGGTTGGATGAGATTTACCATGTAATCAAGTTAGTTTTGTTAGGGTTTGATCCCTAGTATCCACTATGTTCTAAGATTGATGTTGCTATGACTTTGCTATGCTTAATGCTTGTCACAAGGGCCCGAGTGCCATGATTTCAGATCTGAACCTATTATGTTTTCATGAATATATGTGTGTTCTTGATCCTATCTTGCAAGTCTACAGTCACCTATTATGTGTTATGATCCGACAACCCCGAAGTGACAATAATCGGGATACTTCTCGGTGATGACCGTAGTTTGAGGAGTTCATGTATTCACTATGTGCTAATGCTTTGTTCTTGTTCTCTATTAAAAGGAGGCCTTAATATCCCTTAGTTTCCACTAGGACCCCGCTGTCACGGGAGGGTAGGACAAAAGATGTCATGCAAGTTCTTTTCCATAAGCACGTATGACTATTTACGAAATACATGCCTTCATTACTTTGATGAACTGGAGCTAGTTCTGTGTCACCCTATGTTATAGCTATTACATGAGGAATCGCATCCGGCATAATTATCCATCACTGATCCATTGCCTATGAGCTTTTCACATATTGTTCTTCGCTTATTTACTTTTCCGTTGCTACTGTTACAACCAGTACAAAAACCCAAAAACTATTATCTTTACTTTTGCCACCGTTACCTTTGCTACTAAATACTTTGCTGCAGATACTAAGTTATCCAGCTGTGGTTGAATTGACAACTCAACTGCTAATACTCAAGAATATTCTTTGGCTCCCCTTGTGTCGAATCAATAAATTTGGGTTGAATACTTTACCCTCGAAAGCTGTTGCGATCCCCTACACTTGTGGGTTATCAAGACTATTTTACGGCCATTGTTGCCGGGGAGCATAGCTCTATTCTCTGAGTCACTTGGGATTTATATCTGTTGATCACTATGAAGAACTTGAAAGGCAGCGACGAACCACGATTTTGCCCTCAACTATGAGGGAGGTAAGGAACGCCATCTAGCTCGCACTAGATTCTCCTACATTATTAGTAGGCTTGCGACACCTAAACCTGCTATCGCTATGAATTCTGATACGTCGCATGTTATTGATGATGCCACTTCTGCTATGCATGATGAAACTAATTCTGTGCATGATACTACTTTGCCATTAGGTGAATTTCTTGATGAACAACTTGCTAGAGTTAGAGGGAATGAAATTATTGAAGATGCTATTATTGATGATAGTGATGATGAAGGTTCTCCCAATGATTATGTATTGCCTGTTGTTCCTGAGGGTAATGTTATGAATGAAGAAGCTGCTAGGGAGATCTTTGCTTGCAATGATAGATACGATCTTAAGAAGTTATTAGCTAAATGGAAGCAGCAGTCTCTTAATGCTAGAATGAAACCTGACCCTGCTTTTGCTACTTCACCTATTTGTGTTACTGATAAGGATTATGAATTCTCTGTTGATCCTGAGATTATTACTTTAGTTGAATCTGATCCTTTTTATGGCCTTGAATCTGAAACTGTTGTGGCACATCTTACCAAGTTGAATGATATAGCTACCCTGTTTACTAATGATGAGAAGTCTCGCTATTATTATATCCTTAAGATATTCCCATTCTCATTAAAGGGTGATGCTAAGACTTGGTATAATTCTCTTGATCCTGGTTGTGTGCGTACTCCCGAGGATATGATTTATTACTTCTCTACTATATATTTCCCTGCTCATAAGAAATAAGCTGCCTTGCGGGAAATATATAATTTTGTGCAAATCAAAGAAGAGAGTCTCCCACAAGCTTGGGGGAGGCTTCTCCGGTTACTTAATGCTTTGCCTAATCATCCTCTCAAGAAAAATGAAATACTTGATATCTTTTATAATGGACTAACCGATGCTTCCAAGGACTACTTGGATAGTTGTGCTGGTTGTGTTTTCAGGGAAAGAACAGTCGACGAAGCTGAAATACTATTGAATAATATGTTGACTAATGAAAAAAATTGGACTCTTCCTGAGCCAGTTCCTGAAGTGATTCCTGAACCAATTGAGCCAACTCCCGAGTCTATTCCTAAACCCACTCCGAAGAAGAGAGGTGTTGCATTTCTCAGTCCTAAAGATATACAAGAGGCAAAGAAATCAATGAAAGAAAAAGGTATTAAAGCTGAAGACGTTAAGAATTTACCTCCTATTGAAGAAATACATGGCCTTAATATACCGCCTGTTGAAGACCACATTGTCTTGATAACCCGACATAGTAGTAAAGGTAAATTCTCTCGATAGATATGACAAAGTTGAAATTCCCTCTACTAAATTTCATAGCCCTTGCTTAGATGAATTTGATGACTTTATGACTAGATAATAAAGTTTTAATGCTTATGTTGGTAGAGAGTTAAAGAACAATACTTTCGAGATAGGACGCGTGAGCGATAATATGGCTAGAGTTAAAGGTGAACTTCACCTCGTTAGCAAATATGCTTTTATGGTTGCTACTCAAGCTGAGCAAGTACTTAAAGCTCAAAATGATTTGCTTCATGAACTAAATAATAAAAATGACTTTGTTGTTAGAGTGGCTACTAGAACCGGTAGAATGACTCAGGAACCTTTGTATCCTGAAGGCCACCCTAAGAGAATCGAGCAAGATTCTCAGAGAAACAATTTAGAGGCACCTAGTTCTTCTAAAAAGAAGAAAAAGAAAAACGATAGAACTTTGCATGCTTCTAGTGAACCTCTGTAGACACACACGAGAATCCCAATGATATTTCTATTTACGATCTTTGAAACTCAATCAGGTGATGAACATGAACCTAGTGATAATGTTAATGATAATGTTCATGTTGATGCTCAGCCTAGCAAAAACAATGAAGTAGAGATTGAACCTGCTGTTGATCTTGATAACCCACAACAAAGAATCAATGTTATGATAAGAGAGATTTTGTTGCTAGGAAGCACGGTAGAGAAAGAGAACCATGGGTTCAGAAACACATGCCCTTTCCTCCTAAACCATCCACGACAAAGGATGACGAAGATTTTGAGCGCTTTGCTGAAATGATTAGACCTATTTTCTTACGTATGCGTTGAACTGATATGCTTAAAGTAAATCCTTATGCTAAGTATATGAAGGATATCATTACAAACAAAAGAAAGATACCGGAAGCTGAAATTTCCACCATGCTTGCTAATTACACTTTTAAGGGTGGAATACCAAAGAAACTTGGAGATCCCGGGGTACCAACTATACCATGCTCCATTAAAAGAAATTATGTTAGAACTGCTTTATGTGATCTTGGAGCCGGTGTTAGTGTTATGCCTCTCTCTTTATATCGTAGACTTGAATTAAATAAGTTGACACCTACTGAAATATCTTTGCAAATGTCTGATAAATCAACTGCTATACTGTCGGTATTTGTGAGGATGTGCCTGTTGTGGTTGCAAATGTCACTATCTTAATGGACTTTGTTATTCTTGATATTCCTAAGGACGATAGTATGTCTATTATCCTTGGCAGACCTTTTCTTAATACTGCAGGGGCTGTTATTGATTGCAACAAAGGTAATGTCACTTTTTATGTTAATGGTAATGAGCAAACGATACACTTTCTGAGGAAACAATCTCAAGTTCATAGCATCAATTCTATTGGAAAAGTTCCAACTATTATTATTGGAGGTTTTGAATTTCCTCTCCCTACTGTCAAGAAAAAGTATGATATTCTTATTGTTGGGGATTTTCTTATCCCCGTTGAGGTAACTTAGTGTTATTCGAAATTTCTCCGGTTCTGTGTTATTCGGAATGAGTTTGTTAACAAGACTTGATCAACCTTGTTAGTGGATTCATTTTGATGATCACGAGATGGAAGAAACTAGAAGGCACAACCTTCTGTACCCTCTTTTTACTTTCTGTTATTTAGATTAAATAAAGCAAAAATAGTATTATCTGTCAGTTTTCTGAATTATCCATGCAATAAAAAATAGTCCAAAAATAAAAGTGCTCCAAATGCCCTGCAAATTTAGTATGATTTTTTCTGGAATATTTGGGGATTTTAGGCACTGAAAACACTGCATGAGGGGCAAGCACTAGGACACGAGTGTGGAGGGCGCGCCCCCCCTATAGGGCGCACCCCCCCTGTCTCGTGGGCCCCTGGTGGCCCCCCTCCACTTATGCCAGCACCCACACACTTCATCTTCTACCCAAAAAAATCCCCATCCAGCTCAAGCACGAGTTCTAGCTCATTTTGTTGCGATTTTCGATCTCCTTGCTCAAAGCTCCATTCACAAAACTGCTTTGGGAGATTGTTGCTTGGTATGTGACTCCTCCATTGGTCCAATTAGTTTTTATTCTAGTGCTTTATCGATTGCAAATTTTGGCTGCATAGGTGACCATGTTCTTGAGCTTGCATGTTAAATTTATGAGGTCCCAAGCAATTCCAATGCATGATATAGGCTCTAGGCACTTGCAGGAGTAGTTGCTATCAATCTTGTTTAGTTTTATTCACTTTTATTTTGAAGTTACTAAAATTTCAGAAATTTTTCAGAAAAAGAATTATGTTTAGGAGAATGTACCAAGGTGGTTCCTCGGTGAAGAAAGGGCCCATGATTGCTATACGTGAGCAAGATGTTGAATTGCCGAGGGACGCGGATATACGAGCTTGTGAGTGGCCATCCGATGATTTTATGGCCGAAGCAGGCTTCAAGGAGGAATTTGACGCGTATGTGCGTAATGCCGAGCTGGAGGACTTCTTACAAGATAAGTGTCCGCAGTACTATCAATTGACTGATTCTTTTGTGTGGAGGTTCAAATATAACAGTGCGCGTAATTCTCCTAGTGTCATATTTGATATTTAGGATACATCTTATACCATGGATTTAGAGGATTTTACAACTGCTTGCAAACTCTCACAGTGGGCTAATATTAATGATCCTCACAAATCTGAATTTAGATATTTTCTTGCTAGTATTACTGTGAGAGAATCTACGGACATAGCACAAGCTACCATAGGGAGCATTCATTTTCCTGCTATACATTATTTTGCTCTCTTTATTGGTAGATGCATTAACGGTAAGGATGAAGCATGTCACATGTGTGTCCCTGATCTGTGTGTCCTCAAGAGTGTTGTGTTAGGTTATAACTTGGGGGCAATAGTTGCACGTAGGTTGCAGAATAATAGTAGAAAGGGGAATTTATTTGGAGGAATTTATGCAACCCGTGTGGTTAATTATGTTAATATAGCCCCACGAGAGGGGGATATGATTTTACCTCCTATTTATTTGGATAAAGAAGCTATGTTCAATCATCATTTTCTTGCGAGGAATGAATAATTCCTCCATTATCGACTAATCTATGACAGACGCAACGTCATACATGTTACTCTTCCTGCCCCCTACCTTTTTGATTATCAGGCAAAAGGAAGATATATTGTCACCAGGGAGGAAGCAGCTGAACACGAGAGGGGAGCGGAGGCAGCTCGCCAACACGCTGCAACTCAGGAGGCGGTTGCCGCTGCATCTCAGTACGACCCCAGTTTCACTTATGGATATCAGCGAGGCGGTCCTTTGTACTAGACCAACTTAGGCCAAAAGCCTAAGCTTGGGGGAGTACGTATTTCTCACCGACTTTACATTCATGTTCACACACTAGTCATCGGTGCTCATACTCTTTCATTGTATTATCCATGTTAGTTTAAATTTCTTTTTCTAGTTTTCTTCTTGTGTGTTTGATAAACCTTAAGAAAAACCAAAAAATTAGTTAGTTTAAAATTATATGCTTGTAGTAGAAATTAAAATGAAAACCCAAAAAGATTTCTAGTTCTTCTTTTACTTGTTAGGAGCTTTCCCGTGTAAATAGTTTTATTTTATTTTCTTTCCTTTGGGGGTCGAGAAGACCATATTGAAAATGTTTAGTGGCTCTCATATCCATGATTGTTTATTTAACTTAGAGCCCATATTACCATGTCTTCTCTCTTGAGTTGAATGCTTGCAGATTCCAGCTTAGTCCTATGCACATGCACTTTTATTGTTATACACATCATTCGGTCGTGCAAGTGAAAGGCAATAATGACTATATATGATGGACTTATTGGGATGAGAAAAGATGGTATGAACTCGACCTCTCCTGTTTTTGTAAATATGATGAGTTGATCGTTTCTGAGTCAGCTATTATGAAGTAAACATATTTGCAACGACATTTAGAGATTATAGTTGCTTGTGCCATGCTTGATTAGCTATGAGTTATAATGGTTTACCTTGCGTGCCAACATTCTATTAGAATGATTATGATGTGGTATGATGGGATGGTATCCTCCTTTGAATGAATTGAGTGACTCGACTTGGCACATGTTCATGCATGTAGTTGAATCAAATCAACATAGCCTTCATGATATTTATGTTCATGGTAGATTATATCCTACTCATGTTTGTACTCGGTGTGAATTAATTTTAATGCATGTTTATGACTGTTGTCGCTCTCTCGGTTAATCGCTTCCAGGTCTTTTGCTAGCCTTCACATGCACTAAGCGGGAATACTGCTTGTGCATCAAACTCCTTAAACCCCAAAGTTGTTCCATATGAGTCCACTATACCTTCCTATATGCGGTATTTACCTGCCGTTCCAAGTAAATGTGTATGTGCCAAACTCCAAACCTTCAAATGAAATTCTGTTTTGTATGCTCGAGCAGCTCATGTTACAACTAGGGCTGCCTATATCTTCCATGCTAGGTGGGTTATTCTCAAGAGGAGTGGACTCCGCTCCTCATCCACGAGAAAGGGCCGGTAACCGGGATGCACAGTCCCATGATCCAAAAAGATCAAAGCAAATCAAACTAATTAAACAAAACTCCCCCAGGGCTGTTGCTAGTTGGAGGCACTCGTTGTTTCGAGCAAGCCATTGATTGATGCTTCTTGGTGGTTGGGGGAGTATAAACCTTTACCATTCTGTTTGGGAACTGCCTATAATGCATGTAGTATGGAAGATACAGCCATCTCATAGTTGTTGTGTTGATAGCAAAAGTATGCCGCTCAAAATGTTATTCAATCTCTATTTTAAAATCAAGCTCTAGCACCTCTACAAATCCCTGCTTCCCTCTGCGAAGGGCCTATCTATTTACTTTTATGTTGAGTCATCACCCTTCTTATTAAAGGCACCCGCTGGAGAGCACACTGTCATTTGCATTCATTACTATTGGTTTATATTGGGTATGACTTGACTGGATCTCTTTTACCATGAATTGCAATGTTTAGTCAGTCCTTGATCTTTAAAGGTGCTCTGCATTCATGTTTTGCGGTCTCAGAAAGGGCTAGCGAGATACCATTTTGTTATATCATGTTATGATTGTTTTGAGAAAGTGTTGTCATCCAAGTTTTATTATTATGGCTCGCTAGCTGATTATGCTATTGATATGAGTAATTGTGAGACCTAAGTGTTATTGTGAGTATGGTTAGTTCATAATATTTGCTGAAACTTGAATCTTGGCTTTTCATGTTTACAATAACAAGAGCAAACGAGTTTGTAAAGTTTTCTTTTATCACTTTAGTTTATCAACTGAATTGCTTGAGGACAAGCAAAGGTTTAAGCTTGGGGAGTTGATCGTCTCCAACGTATCTACTTTTCCAAACACTTTTGCCCTTGTTTTGGACTCTAACTTGCATGATTTGAATGAAACTAACCCGGATTGAAGCTGTTTTCAGAGAATCGCCATGATGTTGTTTTATGTGTAGAAAAGAAAAGTTCTCGCAATGTCACGAAAATCCATGGAGGCACTTTTGGAATTAATAAAATTTCTGGCGAAAGAAATACACCAGGGCCCAAGGCCTGTCCACGAGACAGGCGCCCCCAGTAAGCGCGCCCTATCTCGTGGGCCCCGGACCTCCACCGACCTCAACTCCAACTCCATATATTCACGTTAGGGAGAAAAATCGAGAGAAAGTTTAATCGTGTTTTACGACATGGAGCCGCCGCCAAGCCCTAATCTCTCTCGGGAGGCTGATCTGGAGTCCGTTCGGGGCTCGAAGAGAGGATTCGTCGCTGTCGTCATCATCAACCATCCTCCATCACCAATTTCATGATGCTCACCACCGTGCGTGAGTAATTCCATCGTAGGCTTGCTGGACGGTGATGGGTTGGATGAGATTTACCATGTAATCAAGTTAGTTTTGTTAGGGTTTGATCCCTAGTATCCACTATGTTCTGATATTGATGTTGCTATTACTTTGCTATGCTTAATGCTTGTCACTAGGGCCTGAGTTGTAACGCCCCGGATTTGATGTGCCATGTGTCTGCCAGTTATTCACCATTGTTGCCATGTCATTTGCTTGCGTGTTGCATTTTATCATGTCATCATGTGCACTGCATTGGCATACATGTTCGTCTCATGCATCCGAGCATTTTCCCCGTTGTCCGTTTTGCAATCCGGCGCTCCTATGTCCTCCGGCGTCCCCTTTTGTCTCTCATTGTGAGTGGGTATTAAACTTTCTCGGAATGGACCGAGTCTTGCCAAGCGGCCTTGGTAAAGCACCGGTAGACCGCCTGTCAAGTTTCGTGCCATTTGGAGGTCGTTTGATACTCCAACGGTTAACCGGGTAACCGCAAAGCCCTCTTTGTGTTGCAGCCCAACACCCCTTTCAAAGTGGCCCAAAGCCCAGCAAACTCCCCTCCATGCTCTCGGTCGTTCGATCACGATCGCGTGGCCGAAAACCACACCCCATTTGGACTCTCCTAGCTCCCTCTACCTATAAATAGGCCCCTCTCCCCGAAATTTTCGTCCAAACCCTAGCCTTCTTCCTCCTCCCGCCGACGGACACGTCCGAACCGGGCCGGACATGTCCGCCCGTCCCCGCGCCGCCGCCCACGCCCACTCCCGCGCCGCCACGTGGCCCAGCCACGCGCCCGCCGCCCGGCCAGCGGCCGGATCGAGCCCATGAGGCCCATCCGCCGCCGCCGCCGTCCGCTTGCTCGACCAGCGCCCGCCGCCTCCGCGAGTTCGCCGCCCGCCGGTGCGTCTCCGCCTCGCCGCCAGCCAGCAACGCCGCCGCCTGCTTGCCCGCTCCGCCGCCGACCCGCCGTGCGCCCGCAGCGCCCATGGGACGCCCTCGCCCTCGCGCCCGACGTCCCGCCCGCGCCCGCAGGCGCCGTCCCGTCGGCGCCTCTGCTGCCGCGCCCTTCACCGCCGGCCGCGCCGCCGCCCTCGCCGCCTCCGGCTGCGCCCGAGCTCGCCACCCTTCCCCGTGGCCGCCGCCTCCTCCCCTCGCCGGACCCCGTAGCGCCGCCTCCGGCCACCTCCCTCGTCGCCGGCTCCGCCCAGCCCCAGTGAGCTCCCTGGCCGGCCCCTCCTCTCCATCTCTGGCGAACCTCGAAGGCCATGCCCAGATCCAATCGCGAGGTTGACCCCGAATTTCACCCGTCCCCAGTTTTTCATATAATCATGCCATGTTCGTTGCATCGTATCTCTGCATCCGTAGCTCCGTTTCATGCGTGTAATATGTCAAATTGTTCGCCTCGATGAGTACTTCATTTTGTTCCATTGCATCATTTTCATTTGAGCTCATCTTGATGCCCGAAATACTGTTGGAAGAGTGCATGTTGATGTTAACTTTCTTGGCTGTTATAACTTGCTCATTTGTCATTTTGCCATGATTGATGTGTGCATCCTATGAGGTTGATGTCTACATGTGTTTTGATCTATGCCATGCCATCTTTCTAGGGGTGCATGCCATGTATTTTTGTGATCAATGTGGTGACTAGCACAAGCATGCAAACTGGGCTTCGTGATATTGCTGATTTTAGTCCCTGTTCTGCTATTATTTTGATGCCATGTAAACTTGATGCTACAGAGAGATCCATGCATATTTTGAGATACTTCAGTAAGGGTGTTTTGAACATATGGTTATTTTCTATCCATTCATGCCCTTGTTTGCAATTATGGGGTAGTCTAGCATGTCATTTTGGTGCTCTACTTTTGCTTCAAAATGTTTCCTGGCAGATTGTTTACATGTTATTCAATTTGGCCAAGGTTGCTATATTTGATCCTTGCATGCTATGGACTTGTTCTTGCCTTGGTTTGTTTCACAAACATGTCTTCTTGATGATGCTATGCTTATCTTGTCATGCGATGACTTGTGGTGAGTGAATCGAGCTTGTTAAGGTGGGTAGTTGATGTTGCTGTTTTCCTGACAGATTCTGTTATATTTTGTTGCTATGTTAACATGCTTCTACTAATCATTCTCTGCATAATCTGGAGATGTTCTATAAACATGTTTTGATCTACATGTTATGCCCTAACCATCTATGCCTCTGGTTGCATTTATGGCTTGCTGTAGATTGTTCATATCTTGCTCCAAAGTTGCTTGATAATGTTGTTGTCAGCCTGTTAACATTCAGTTCAGTTGCTTCCATGCTTATTGTTAGTGATCCATGCACCCTATGACCTTGCTCTTGCCATGCATAGCTTCACAAACATGTCTTCTTACTTTTGGTTGCCTTGCCATGCCATGTATTGCTCTTTGGTGATTGGTTCAAGCTCACCAACATGCCTACTTATTGTTGTTCCTGCCATGTATGAATCTGTAAAATAACTTGCCATGTTTACATGGGTGCCATCATATTTTCTATGCCTTTTTGGCTCATGGTCAGTAAGGGTCTTTTGATCTATGCTATTAGAAGATTCATGCCATGCCTTGGTTTGTCATGATAAGTTCCTGTAACATGTTGTTTGATAGATCTAAACATTGCAACCTGATGTTATTTCTGCTAAAGTCTGAAACTGTTACAATTTGCAATCTTCCCATGTCTTTTTGAGCATGTTCTAGTAGTTTCTGGAGATAGCTCAGTGTTCATGTTTTGTTATGCTTTACCTGTACTTCATGTCCATACTTTTTGTTATTATGTTGAGATGTTGTAGCATATTGTTTTGATGCTTGCAATATGCCTAGTTGCTGTTTTGGACAGATTGTTGCTATGACTTGTATAGTGTGTATGTGTTGCACCGTTGCTCCGTTTTGAGTGTGCTCTATATGAAACTTGCTTGATTTTGCATGTAGTTTCATATTATCATGTTGCATCCTTGTTTTGAGGTGTTTGCTTGATGTTTGTATGCATTTTGCATCAATGCCATGCTTAACTTGTTTTGCTCATATCTTCTAGGCCGTAGCTCCGAATCTAATGAACTTTATATGTAACTTGACTAGAATTTCGTGTAGACCATCTTGGTGCATCTTAACTTGTTGTTTAAAAACTTGAACATAATGTTTATTCAGATCTGGACCCATTTCGAAATTTGCATATGAGGACTTACCGGAATTGTTATATGTTGTTCCCGGCCTCATTTAAACTTGCTTTGATGTGTTGTTCTTGTTTGCATCATCTCTTGCCATGAGTAGCTTCATGTAGCTTTGTCATGCTTCATGCTTGTTGTGCATCATGCCTTGTTCATGTGTGGTGTGTTTACCATGTTGTGTGCTTCTTCTCGATAGTTCCTGTTTCGTCGCGATCGTGAGGATTCTTTCGTCTACGTGTGGTTCGTCTTCGTGGCTTCATCTTCTTCATGGACTCGTTCTTCTTCCTTGCAGGATTTCAGGCAAGATGAACGCTACCCTGGATCTCACTACTATCATTGCTATGCTAGTTGCTTCGTTCTATCGCTATCTTTGCGCTACCTATTACATTTTATCAAGCCATCCCATATTGCCATGAACCTCTAACCTTTGACACCTTTCCTATGCAAACCGTTGTTTGGCTATGTTACCGCTTTGCTCAGCCCCTCTTATAGTGTTGCTAGTTGCAGGTGAAGTTGAAGATTTCTCCATGGTGGACAGGGTTTATGTTGGGATATCACAATATCTCTTATATTATTAATGCATCTATATATTTGGTAAAGGGTGGAAGACTCGGCCTTAGGCCTGGTGTTTTGTTCCACTCTTGCCGCCCTAGTTTCCGTCATACCGGTGTTATGATCCCGGATTTTGCATTCCTTACGCGGTCGGGTGATTTATGGGACCCCCCTGACAGTTCGCTTTGAATAAAACTTGTCCAGCAAGGCCCAACCTTGGTTTTACCATTTGCCTCACCTAGCCCTTTTTCCCTTGGGTTTCGAGCCGAGGGTCATCTTTATTACCCCGGGCGGTGCTCGTCGTGAGTGTTGGTCCAACTTTGTCGACCGCCGGTGTACCAGGCAACTCTGGGCTCGCCTATCGGAAGTTTGGACAATCCGGTGTGTCCTGAGAACGAGATATGTGCAGCTCCTATCAGGATTTGTCGGCACATCCGGGCAGCTTTGCTGGTCTTGTTTTACCATTGTCGAAATGTCTTGTAAACCGGGATTCCGAGACTGATCGGGTCTTCCTGGGAGAAGGTCTATTCCTTCGTTGATCGCGAGAGCTTGTCATGGGCTAAGTTGGGACACCCCTACAGGGTTTAAACTTTCGAGAGCTGTGCCCGCGGTTATGTGGCTGATGGGAATTTTTTAATGTCCGGTTGTAGATAACTTGACACCTGATCCGAATTAAAATGCATCAACCGCGTGTGTAGCCGTGATGGTCTCTTCTCGGCGGAGTCCGGGAAGTGAACACGGTCTCTGGGTTATGTTTGACGTAAGTAGGTGTTCAGGATCACCTCTTGATCATTGCTAGCTTCACGACCGTTCCGCTTGTTCTCTTCTTGCTCTCATTTGCGTATGTTAGCCACCATATCTTGCTTAGTCGCTGCTGCAACTTCACCACTTTACCCCTTCTTTCCCATTAAGCTTTGCTAGTCTTGATACCCATGGTAACGGGATTGCTGAGTCCTCATGGCTCACAGATTACTACAACAACAGTTGCAGGTACAGGTTATCCGATGATCATGACGCGAGAGCGATGCTTGCTTGCGTTGAGTTCTTCTTCTGCTTCTTCTTCGATCAGGGGATAGGTTCGGTCGGCAGCTGGGCTAGCGAGGTGGATATTGTTTGAGTTTCTGTTTATGATTCATCCGTAGTCGAATGTTGTTCTTGTATGACGTATTGTTGTATTCGTGTGACATTGTATGTCTTTGATGTATCCCCACTATTATGTAATGTTGATGTAATGATATCCACCTTGCAAAAGCGTTCCAATATGCGGGTCTATCCTTGGTGGGACCTTCGAGTTCCTTTTGGATAGGGTCGCATATTGGGCGTGACACGAGTGCCATGATTTCAGATCAGAACCTATTATGTTTCCATGAATATATGTGTGTTCTTGATCCTATCTTGCAAGTCTATAGTCACCTATTATGTGTTATGATCCGACAACCCCGAAGTGACAATAATCGGGATACTTCTCGGTGATGACCGTAGTTTGAGGAGTTCATGTATTCACTATGTGCTAATGCTTTGTTCCGGTTCTCTATTAAAAGGAGGCCTTAATATCCCTTAGTTTCCACTAGGACCCCGCTGTCACGGGAGGGTAGGACAAAAGATGTCATGCAAGTTCTTTTCCATAAGCACGTATGACTATTTACGTAATACATGCCTACATTACATTGATGAACTGGAGCTAGTTCTATGTCACCCTATGTTATAGCTATTACATGAGGAATCGCATCCGGCATAATTATCCATCACTGATCCATTGCCTACGAGCTTTTGACATATTGTTCTTCGCTTATTGACTTTTCCGTTGCTACTGTTACAACTACTACAAAAACCGAAAAACTGTTATCTTTACTTTTGCCACAGTTACCTTTGCTACTAAATATTTTGCTGCAGATACTAAGTTATCCAGGTGTGGTTGAATTGACAACTCAACTGCTAATACTCAAGAATATTCTTTGGCTCCCCTTGTGTCGAATCAATAAATTTGGGTTGAATACTTTACCCTCGAAAGCTGTTGCGATCCCCTACACTTGTGGGTTATCAGGGCCCAGCCCACCTCCTCACCGCGTTGTCTACCTCCTGCTAGTAGGAGCAGGGGCGTGTGGTCGATGCACGCGCGCCAGCTCCTGCTTCCACCGCGACGCCCGGATCTTCTGAACGCGCCACGGAGACGCCCAGAGACCTCTCTCCCCTCCCCCTCACTCGCTGCTCTCTCTCCCCTCCTTTATTTCTGTCCCACGCAGCCACCGAGCGGAGCTCGTCGCTGCCTTCCACTGCCACTGCGACCACTGGCCCTCCCTAGTCAAGCCAGCGTGACCAAGAGAACCGCCTCGGCTCCATCTTCCTACTCGACGCCCCACACAACCGGGGACACGCCGCAGCGCCTGCATCACCCTCTTCTTCAACCTCGGTCCGCCGAGATCGCTAGCGACCTCCTGCCATCACCAGCCCTTCCCCAAGCTTGCCGAGGCCACCGTTGCACTCGCCATGAGCTCCTCTTCCTTCTCCCCCTATCCACATCGCTTGAGCTGCCCCCTAACCTCGTTGGCCATCACGGCCGAGAGCTCACTATCGCCAGCCATGTCGCTGCCGCGGACACAGCTACCACTGCTTGCGTCCAAGCACTGGAATGTGCAAAGCACATCCCCAGCAACCCAACTCCAGTACCCACACCCTATGAAGTGTATCGTAGCCCTGCGCCTGCTCGAACCGACACTCCGGCCGCCGCCCCTGTGGTTGTTTTCATCGTTCCGGTGACCTCGCGGCCCTCCTGTTGGGTCTGCTAGATGTGAACGAATGCGGGCTACCTTCTGGTGGTATCCGCGCGTCCAGCTGATACGTCTCCGTCGTATCTACTTTTCCAAACACTTTTGCCCTTGTTTCGGACTCTAACTTGCATGATTTGAATGGAACTAACCCGGACTGAAGTTGTTTTCAGCAGAACTGCCATGGTGTTATTTTTGTGTAGAAATAAAATTTCTCGGAACGACCTAAAACTCCATGGAGAATATTTTGGAATTAATAAAAAATACTGGCAAAAGAATCAAGACCATAGGACCCACACCCTGTCCACGAGGGTGGGGGCTCGCCCTACCCCCCCTGGGCGCGCCCCTGCCTCGTGGGCCCCATGGTGCTCCACCAACCTCAACTCCAACTCCATATATTCACGTTCGAGGAGAAAAATATCAGAGAGAAGGATTCGTCGCGTTTTACGATACGGAGCTGCCGCCAAGCCCTAATCTTTCTCGGGAGGGCTGATCTGGAGTTCGTTCGGGGCTCCGAAGAGGGGAATCCGTCGTTGTCGTCATCATCAACCATCCTCCATCACCAATTTCATGATGGTCACCACCGTGCGTGAGTAATTCCATCATAGGCTTGATGGACGATGATGGGTTGGATGAGATTTACCAAGTAATTGAGTTAGTTTTGTTAGGGTTTGATCCCTAGTATCCATTATGTTCTAAGATTGATGTTGCTATGACTTTGCTATGCTTAATGCTTGTCACTAGGGCCCGAGTGCCATGATTTCAGGTCTGAACCTATTATGTTTTCATGAATATATGTGAGTTCTTGATCCTATATCTTGCAAGTCTATAGTCACCTAATATGTGTTATGATCTGGCAACCCTGAAGTGACAATAATCGGGACCACTCCCGGTGATGCATATCGTATACATGCCCACGGATACTTGAGGTGACATTGGAGTATCTAGGTGACATTAGGGTTTTGGTTGATTTAATGTCTCAGGGTGTTATTCTAGTACGAACTCTATGATAGATCGAACGGAAAGAATAGCTTCGTGTTATTTTACTACGGACTCTTCAATAGATCGATCAGAAAGGATAACTTTGAGGTGGTTTCGTACCCTACAATAATCTCTTCATTTGCTCTCCGCAATTAGTGACTTTGGAGTGACTCTTTGTTGCATGTTGAGGGATAGTTATATGATCCAGTTATGTTATTATTGTTGAGAAAACTTGCACTAGTGAATGTATGAACCCTAGGCCTTGTTTCCTAGCATTGCAATACCGTTTACGCTCACTTTTACCACTTGTTACCTTGCTGTTTTTATATTTTCAGATTACAAAAACCTATATCTACCATTCATATTGCACTTGTATCACCATATCTTCGCCGAACTAGTGCACCTATACAATTTGCCATTGTATTGGGTGTGTTGGGGACACAAGAGATTCTTTGTTATTTGGTTGCAGGGTTATTTGAGAGAGACTATCTTCATCCTACACCTCCCACGAGTTGATAAACCTTAGGTCATCCACTTGAGGGAAATTTGCTACTGTCCTACAAACCTCTGCACTTGGAGGCCCCACAACGTCTACAAGGAGAAGGTTGTGTAGTAGACATCAAGCTCTTTTCTGGCGCCATGGTCTGAGCATCCAATAGGAATTGTGGATTGCCGAGTGACCAAGTTTTTGAAGGTTTGGAAGTCACTTGTGAAGACTTACCACTACTGTTTGGCGAGGTCTGTGTGATCTTATCTCAAGGAGAATACAGTGAGGATTGTGTGTCCGGGACCGTGTGTCCTCGAGTTTAAATACTCAGCCGCTCCAACCAAAAGTACAACTGTCACAACAGTTGGAACTGGTCTACCAAATCATTATCTTCACCAAGCCATCTGGTTCTATTTCCTCAACCCTTTCATTTCCTCAGTTATGTATTGATATACTTGATCATTACCATTCTAAGACTCTGACTGAAGACTTTATCTAATTCCTCAATCCTATTTCTTCAGTCTGTGTTGTCTTCATCCCGCTTATCCTGTGTTTACGCTTTCTGTACTCTGTGTTTGTCTTTCTTTTCATCATGATGACTATGTTGTTGCTCTGTGATGCTTATACCTGAGTACTTATTCTGCTGCAAGTAGTTCTTCGCTTAGGAATTTCCTCACCTTGAAATTCCTTAGTGAAGAATTCATAAAAATCACCTATTCACCCCACCTCTAGTCGACGTAACGCACTTTCACTACTGCTTAGAGTTGAGTCAGGTCTGATTCATCGGGGATGAATTGGAATGTGGTGAACATGTCCTACTGTTTAGAGCTAAGTGTGTGAACACGATTTGGTAAAGATAGCGGTGAGAGGCCATGTAGGAGTACATGGTGGGTTGTCTCATTGAAACCGTCCTCAGGAAGTGAGTTCTGTGTTTGTGATCCAGGAACAGCTACTACACACATTGGAATGCTTAAGTGCCCCTCTCAACTTATTAATCGCCTTGATCTCTATCCAGGAGTTGCAACTAGTTTCTGGTGTTTGCAGGACATGTGTTGGGGGCCGTGCATAGTGCTGACCCTAGGGGTGGGCTATGATGCGGTAGAGACACAAGGCATGGTGTACCGGGACGCCCGTTTGGTGCCTCGGGAACCCTGCTCTCATCATTTGGGCCCGTGAGTGAAACCCCGGACGGATCTCCTTGCGGATGGAACCCGAGTAGGTGATAAAGCTGGACTAGAGACTTGTGTGGTTAGTCAGGTCGTGGTCGGCACCCTAGCTAGGCTTCCGCTTGAAGGTTGTCGAGTACATGTCGTGTAAATGGCGATAAGTGGTGAGAGCGTGTGTGAAGAAGTACACCCCTGCAGGGTTAACATGATCTATTCGAATAGCCGCGTCCGGCGGTAAAGGACTTCTGGGTTGCCTATATAGTTCATAGACAAGTGAAAGTGGATACTCTAAAATGCGCAAGATAAGCGTGAGTTTTATGGATGGCGTTCTCGTAGGGAGACGGGAGAGGATCCATAGTGGTGTATTGATTGGTGAATATGTGGACTCGTGTGTGCCACCTCAAAAGAGTTACCAACAATCGTAGTACGTGTGTGCCACCTCAAAAGAGTTACCAAAAATCGTAGTACAGGATAGCCACTGAGTCAAAGCTGGCTTGATGCAATTAAACTCCACCACCCTTTATTGATACTGATGCATATGTAGCTAGTTCTAATGTAATTCTTGCTGGGTACATTTGTACTTACATTTGCTTAATTTATGTTTTTGCAGAGAGACTTCAATCTCACTACTAGTTCCGCGTGGACTTCGACGTTTAGCTTGTTACCTCAGCTACGATCTTGTACCCTTGGGAGGATCTTGTAGATAGTCAGGCTTCTTAGCCTTTTTCATTTGTAGTTGTCTGTACTCAGACAAGTCAAGCTTCCGCATGTGCTTATTCCTTGTATGACTTGAATGCTGGGTCACCAGACCCATGTTTGTAATATCTGGCTCCTCGGAGCCTAATGAATAACTACTTGAGTCGTAGAGTTTTGTTGTGATGCCATGTTGTATTTGCACATATCGAGCATATTGTGTGTATGATTTTCAAATGCTTGGTATGTGTGGGATCCGACAACCTAGTTGTTTATTCTTGGTAGCCTCTCTTATGGGGAAATGTCTCCTAGTGCTTCCACTGAGCCATGGTAGCTTGCTACTGCTCCAGAACACTTGGGTTGGCCGGCATGTGTCCTTCTTCGTTCCTGTGTCTGTCCCTTCAGGGAAATGTCACGCGTTGTTCCTTTAAGTCCTTGTAGCTTGCTACGACTTGCGTTCATACGTTGATGACCGACACGTTCGTTGCTAGGTCATGTATGCCCGTCCCTGTAAGTTAGTGCCATTTTGGATTCACGACTAGTCATGTCGGCCCGGCTTCTTGTCATATGGATGCTAGCGACACTATCATATACGTCAGCCAAAAGGCGCAAACGGTCCTGGGCCAGGTAAGGTGGCACCCGTGGGGATACCGTGCGTGAGGCCGCAAAGTGATATTATTTGTTACATGCTAGATCGGTGTGACTTAGGATCGGGGTGCCGACACCAGCATAGGGAGGGCTGCTGCAGATGAGGCCTCAAAGATCGCCACAACGTAGGAGCAGGGCCTTGATGCTGAGTGTGTTCAAGATGCTTCGGCGGTGGTGGAGCGTTCTTTGGAGAGCGCCCCGGAGGTGGAAGCGGTGGTTGAGGGGAAAATTCCCCTCCAAATAATGGATCCCCTTTCCTTCTCTAGGATCATTATGGGGACCCCACCACCCCTCTCGAACCAGCTGGCAATGGTGCTGGCATAGTCTGGGACCGGAGCCCCCGGCCCGTCTAAGATGACAGGCATGGAGCTCGAAAAAGAGCTTCAACGCCTGCTGGCACCACTGTACCTGGGAATCGGAGGACAAGCACGGAGCTGCCTTGGATGCCCTTGCTACTGACTCTGCCGCTCAATTGAAGAAGCTCACTGAAGACATGGCTGCCGTGTTTGCTGCCAAGACTGACCTTGACCAGCAGGTGGTTAAGATGATAGAGGACCTCGCTGGGAGCACCAAAAAGGTGGATGCTCTCACAGAAGAAGCACGGAAGGCGGAGGTTCTCCTGACCGACGTGAAATCGCAGCTCTCCTCCAAAATCCAGAACCTCGAGACTGCCAATGGCACCGTCACAAATCTGAAGGCCGGAATTGGCACCTTGGAAAGTTCAGCGGAATCTGTTGAAGCCAAGCGTCTCCGAAAGGAGACGGAAGAACAACTGGCGTCTCAATCCGACCAAGTCAATCTCTTGATCAGGAGCCTGATCGATATCGCCATGCGCCTTGCTGCCCAAACTGTAGTGATGGGCATGGATGGGCCAGCTTTCTCGATCAACAAGCACGAGGTTCCCAACGAGAGGCTGGGAATCTTCTTCAATGAGCTGATCGACAAGCTGAAGGCACACGAGGAAGGGAGGGCCAAATGCTTCGAGGTTAAGTCTTGTAGGCTTGCTCATGACGCCCAGTCATCTTAAGTAACTTAGGTCACCTAAAGTCATACTAGTGCCTCCATCTCAAGGAATCTATAGAAGATACCAGAAAGCCCCAAGAAGATATAGATGCGATAAACTCTCTAAGCCGAGAGGTGAAAGTTCCGGTGGTGATGGTGGGTGGGCCAGTCGATCCGTACCGATGCTTACGTTTGGCTTTGCTTCTCCTCATGGTCCTGAGCAACATCGCTTGCCGCCATCTGGATCTCGACCTTGACGACGGGTTCAGGAAGCCGCCGGTGGGTGCCGACGTTGCAGCCGCCAAGGAGAAAGCTGCCTCTTGGGCCGCCAAGGTCCTCCGCATCCCAAAGGCCTAACAAAGTTGGTAGACCAATTGATGATTCGTTGTTCCTCTCGTGTTATCCTGTAACAAGACATGACATATGCTTGGTGTTTAGGTATGGTACTATTTATGCTTGTGTGGAATAGATACCCTTTGTAGAATTTTAAATTGCGCGCTTATCCCTTTGAGATTATACGCTTGTGTTCGTACTATTAGTCCCTATATATGTTCTGGATGCTTGCCGGTATCATATTTACGCGATTGTCTTAAGGGTCCGGCCCTTAGCACTCATCTTGGCGTGGATGCGTCCCGGCAAATTTTTCCTAGGTAGCTCTTGACGCAGCCTCTCGTTTTGTGAGCATGGCTCGAGATAGACTGATGGTGTGGTCAGAGGAACTAGCCAAGGTTCCATCACATGAGGGTTTTCAGAATACGAACACTTACTAAAGCTAAGGGATAAACAATTGCAAAAATCGGAGATGCATCAATATGAAATGATGGCGTGTACTTAGCTTTTGTTTTTGGTTCCTTTTCATCCCTCCGGGCCACGCGCGTCTGGTGTGCCCGCGATGTCCGGAAGGAGGGAAATCAAATGAATGATTCTTTGGTTCCCGGTAGGGGCCAATACATGTCATGTGTGTATGGCAGGCAGTGGGGTATGGTGCCGGGCTCTTCTGACCCCTATTTCTTTCCCCCACTTCTTTCGAGCAGCTTGGCGACGGCTGTCGCATGGATCACGCCAATGCATATGGCCTTGCCAGAGCGCACTTGCCGGGGCAGCGGCCAATAGATTGATACCAGCGTTCCACTCAGGATTTTCTGAAATGGGGTAAATGCTGAACCGAGTATCGCGTGGTAATCATCGACATTGGCGATGCCAGGGCCAAAGTGGTGTTGGAAATATGCCCTGGAGGCAATAATAAAATGGTCATTATTATATTTCCTTGTTCATGATAATTGTCTATTGTTCATGCTATAATTGTATTATCCGGAAATCGTAATACATGTGTGAATACATAGACCACAACATGTCCCTAGTGAGCCTCTAGTTGACTAGCTCATTTATCAATGGATGGCTACGGTTTTCTGACCATAGACATTGGATGTCATTGATAACGGGATCACATCATTGGGAGAATGATGTGATGGACGAGACCCAATCCTAAGCATAGCACAATATCGGGTAGTTCGTTTGCTTGAGCTTTTCTAATGTCAACTATCATTTCCTTAGACCATGAGATCGTGTAACTCCCGGATACCGTAAGAGTGCTTTGGGTGTAACAAAAGTCACAACGTAACTGGGTGGCTATAAAGGTATACTACAGGTATCTCCGAAAGCGTCTGTTGGGTTGACATGAATCGAGAATGGGATTTGTCACTCCGTATGACGGAGAGGTATCTCTGGGCCCACTCGGTAATGCATCATCATAATGAGCTCAATGTGACCAAGTGGTTGGCCACGGGATCATGCATTACTGTACGTGTAAAGTGACTTGCCGGTAATGAGATTGAACGAGGTATTGGGATATCGATGATCGAGTATCGGGCAAGTAACGTACCGATTGACAAAGGGAATTGTATACGGGATTACATGAATCCTCGACATCGTGGTTCATTCGATGAGATCATCGTGGAGCATGTGGGAGCCAACATGGGTATCCAGATCCCGCTGTTGGTTATTTGCCGGAGAGCTATCTCGGTCATGTCTGCTTGATTCCCGAACCCGTAGGGTCTACACACTTAAGGTTCGGTGACGCTAGGTGAGGGAGTCCTGGACTAGGGGGTGTCCGGATAGCCGAACTATCATCATCGGCCGGACTCCAAGAGTATGAAGATACAAGATTGAAGACTTCGTCCCATGTCCTGATGGGACTTTCCTTGGCGTGGAAGGCAAGCTTGGCGATATGGATATGTAGATCTCCTACCATTGTAACCGACTTTGTGTAACCCTAGCCCTCTCCGGTCTATATAAACCGGAGGGTTTTAGTCCATAGGACAGAACAAAAATCATACCATAGGCTAGCTTCTAGGGTTTAGCCTCCTTGATCTCGTGGTAGATCCACTCTTGTACTACCCGTATCATCAATATCAATCAAGCAGGAGTAGGGTTTTACCTCCATCGAGAGGGCCCGAACCTGGGTAAAAACATCGTGTCCCTTGTCTCCTGTTACCATCCGCCTAGACACACAGTTCGGGACCCCCTACCCGTGATCCGCCGGTTTTGACACCGACATTGGTGCTTTCATTGAGAGTTCCTCTGTGTCGTCACCGATAGGCTCGATGGCTCCTTCGATCATCAACAACAACGACGCAGTCCAGGGTGAGACTTTTCTCCCCGGACAGATCTTCGTATTCAGCGGCTTTGCACTGCGGGCCAATTCGCTTGGCCATCTGGAGTAGATCAAAAGCTATGCCCCTGGCCGTCAGGTCAGATTTGGAAGTCTGAACTTCACGGCTGACATCCGCGGAGACTTGGTCTTCAATGGATTCGAGCCACAGCGGAGCGCGCCGCACTGTCACGATGGGCATGATTTAGCTTTGCTGCGGACGGTGCCACGAGGCGCACATGAGTCGCTCCGACCCTTAATTCGAGCCGCTGCACAGATCGAGGACGGGTGGCTAGACACCGCCTCGGGGGCTGCAACCTCTACGGTGATGGAGCCGAATACTGACCTTGTCCCTTGTGAAACTCGTGACTCCTCGCCGGACTCCTCGCCGGACTCCGAACCTCCCGCGCCCCTTCCAATCGAATCCGATTGGGCGCCGATCATGGAGTTCACCGTTGTGGACATCTTTCAACACTCACCTTTCGGCGACATCCTGAATTCGCTAAAGTATCTCTCGTTATCAGGAGAGCCCTGGCCGGATCACGGTTAGGACGGTTGGGATGCGGACGACATAGAAATTCAAAGCCCACCCACCACCCACTTCAGAGCCCGCGTCGGCGACCTAACCGGCGTGCTGAACTTCGACTACGAAGACATCGGCGGTATGGGCGGCGATGCGGAGATGACGAGAACCAGCGCCCTCTTGGGCGCTGAAAGCCACCTCAACTCACGGCGTATACATGGTGGATACACCAAAAGGAAGCGATAATGAGGAACAACGGGACGTGGCGAAGGATAATTCCCCCAAAAACAACCAAAACGGGGATGCAAGCGCCGCCCGAAGTCCCGCCTCGATAACAACAGCACCCATACTGACCCAGCCGTAGAGCAGGGCGAACCAATGGACGACGAACATGCCACCAAGCAACCATTCGAACAGGATGAATTGGACGAGCAACCCATCCCCGGTGAAAACAACAGTCCAAACGATCTCACGCCGGACACATCACCGGAGCATAAGAACCTTCACAAAAGGCTCGTCGCCACTGCAAGAAGTTTGAAGAAACAGAAGCGGAAGCTCAAAACAGCGGAAGACGTACTCAGAATGAAATGGAGCAAAGTACTCAAGACCGCAGATAAATACGGCGATAGTCACCAAGCAAAGAGCTACCCGAAGCGCAAGCTGTTGCCCAAATTTGACGAGGAGGCCGTAGAGCCCCCACGGTCAAAAAACAAAGAGGCCGCCTGGCCGGATAGACGACCAGATGACAGACTAAGAGTGGCAAGCGGCGCCGCACACAAGCCGGCACACAATCCACATAAGGATCCTTGCAAAAAGGATGTCCCGGTCAGGTCCATCTATGGGCCAAAAAGAAGGCTCCAGGAAGCAACACAACACGCCGAGTGTTCGAAGATAACGGCACACCTAAATCTGAGCCACACCCACTATGTTTCACCGATGAGGTACTGGATCATGAATTTCCATCGGGTTTCAAACCCGTAAACATAGAGGCATATGACGGAACAACAGACCCTGGAGTCTAGATTGAGGATTATATCCTACACATACATATGGCTAGAGGAGACGATCTCCATGCCATAAAATACCTACCCCTCAAGCTCAAAGGTCTAGCTCGGCATTGGCTCAAAAGCCTCCCAGAAAATACCATCAGAAGTTGGGAAGAGCTCGAGGATGCGTTTCGAGCAAATCTTCAGGGAACTTATGTCCGCCCTCCGGATGCAGACGATTTAAGTCACATAACTCAATATCCCGGAGAGTCAGCACGCAAATTCTGGAACAGGTTCCTCACCAAAAAGAACCAAATAGTCGACTGCCCGGACGCCGAAGCCTTAGCAGCCTTTAAACATAACGTCCGAGACGAATGGCTCGCCACACACCTCGGCCAGGAAAAACCAAGAATAATGGCCGCGCTAACAAGCCTCATGACCCGCTTTTGCGCGAGGGAAGATAGTTGGATGGCAATATGCAGCACCGGTGACCCGAGTACATCCGAAGTCAGGGATGGAAATGGGAAATCACGACACAGAAAAGATCAGCGCCGGAATAAGGAAAATGGCCCAAATAGCACGGCGGTCAACGCCGGGTTCAAAAGCTCTCGGCCGAATAACAAAACACTGCCTCTTAAGGACAACAGTGACGAGCTACCCAACCTAAACAAAATCTTGGATACGATATGTCAAATCCATAGTACCCCCGGGAAGCCTGCAAACCATACCCACAGAGATTGTTGGGTCTTCAAGCAGTCCGGTCGACTTAACGCCAAACACAAGGGGCTCGACACACCAAGCGAAGACGATGACGAACCCCACAAGCAACACGCCGGAAAATAGAAGACTTTCCCACTATAAGTCAAAACAGTGAACTCACTTCATGTGATAACAAGGAAAAATAGTGCGGCACCTGCTAAAGCATGCACCGCACAGTCCACCCAGCGGAGTCCCAAAATTGGATGTCAAAACCAATTACTTTCGACCATCAGGATTACTCCAGAAGTTTTCAAAACGCAGGAGGGACTGCTTTTATATTGGATCCCATAATCGACGGACTACAATTCACACAAGTCCTATTGGATGGCGGCAGTGATATAAACCTGCTATACCAGGACACCATCCGCAGGACCCTACCAAAATTCGCCATAGCAACACTTCCTTCAAAGGAGTGACACCAGGCCTTTATGCCAATTGTAGAGGCTCTGTACTACTAGAGGTTGTGTTCGGTTCATCCGATAACTTCTGTCGCGAAAAGCTAATCTTCCATATCGCCCCATTCAAAAGTAGCCATCAAGCACTACTGGGACACGAAGCTTTCGCCCGCTTTAACGCAATACCGCATTACATGTCTCTTACACTTAAAATGCTCGGTCCACGCGGCATAATCTCATTAAAGGGTAACTCCGAGTGTTCCTCGGCCATGGAAAACATGAGACTGCCTTGACAGCCACACACTAATCCGGCCTTGCTGATCAAAGCCCCTAAAAACAGGTCATTCAGACATCGGACACGCTTAGGTGAGTCCGGTATAAATAAACAAGGGGCTTCCCAACCGCATACCTCTTTACAAGGGGCTGCACGTATGAACAATGAGAGCCAATAAAGCTCAACTTTATTCATCTTCCAAATCATACTCTGTTTTAAGTACATTTTTTGCACGATATTTTTTCCAAACTAAGTTCTTCTCTTTTACAGATGAACCACGTGCTACACCGTCCGAGGATCTGACTGCGGAGACACAGCGCAGACATGCAGCGAGGACCCGTTGCAAGGATTCTTTTCAGATTAAGACCCTGCGTAAACCTTTCTTACTGTCTCTTGTTTATACACATCCCCCGGTTTCCTACCATAACCAAGGAGGAGGCTGGCGTTTTGGCATCGGCCGCGTCAGAAGTTCTCGCCCGTACCCGGACACTAGGGGCTTAGGGCATTATTCTGCCCATTATCATAAAGACCGAATACCTTAGGGAGTGTTTGGCGTCTCGAGTTAGGCCTTATATGCATCAGCTCCGAATCATGTCTTTGGTCAAATGTTGGGTTTGCCCGGCTCCTGTGTTTTGCTGCCTTACATTCCGCTCCATCGGCTAACGCGGCACCAGAAGAACTACTGGGATTGTGCCCCGGTTTGGTCGGGCGAGCACCTCGATGAAAAAGCCGCCATTTGTCATGATATAGCGAGAGACCGTCAACCACTCGATCGACTCTTTGGAATGTTTAGAATTCCTCCGCTTTGATGAAGGACCACTTCGGTCGAGGCACACATGCGCCCGAGTTGAGAGCGCGGTGCCTCTAGGGGCTATATAGTAGCCCCACCATCGAGCTCCTATGGCTAAGTGAAAGTGATAAAGCATTATAGTCCGGTTGCCTAGTTTGCTATGCTATCACCTCCTTCAAAGGACCAAGACGTTGGATTAAGTGTGAAAATCGCTTTTTTGCAAACACCCCACACCATGTGCGTGGGGCTGAAGCCAAAGACTACCATCTTTCAGGTTATACATACATATACATTAACGATGCATACAGAGATATTTCAATACTTGAATGCACAAGTATAAAAAGCGTTACATTATAAATATGGTTTCACAAATCATACATGTCATTTGAACATAACATTTTTGAGCGGTGGCGACTCTATTAAGCAGCGCCTGCGAGACTTCCTCAAAATAGTGCTCGGCGGGTAATCGGCTTTTGTCCGAACCCCGGGATGCAACATCGGTGGCATCCATCTCCGCCCAGTATGTCTTAACAGGGCGAGAGCCATCCGTGCACCCTCTATGCATGCCGACCGCTTCATCGCCTTGATATGCGGCACCGCCCCAAGGAATTGCTGCAATAAGCCAAAATAACTCTTCGGCTTGGGCCTTTACGGCCATAGATGAGCCACCACATCCATCATGGCAAATCCGGACAATCTATTCAGCTCAGCCCACTCAGCCAACCGATCGGTCAACGGAAGTGGACGCTCCGGACTATGGAATTGAGACCAAAAAGGCTCTTCCATTTCGTGATCCTTCTGGCTTCGGAAGTGCACGACCGCGTCCGCCGCACTCGCCGCCAAATTCAGATGAGGATCCTCCGCACCCCACAACTGGCCCAACTGAGCATACTTCAGATCCGTGAACTTCCTACGCAGCAGAAAGGGCTTTCCAGCCGCAATGTCTCTGACCTGACGCAGTTCCTCCTTTATAGCCCGCATTGCAGAACGGGCATCCTTGGCTTCGGCGGTGGCCTTCTTCAGGTCCTCTTGCTCCGCTTGGCGTTCTCTTTCAAGAACCTCATAGCGGTCGGTAGCATCTTTTAGTTTCACGGCCATTCCAGCCATCTCCTCCCTGCTTCGGCAGTGAGCAGCCTTTTCGGCTTTTAGCTCCTCCGTTGCCTTCGAGGCAGCCGCATCACTTTTTCTGGCTTGCTCCTTGGCTTGAGCAAGCTCCGCCCAAAGGTCTTCCATAGCAGCGGTAGCATCTGCATTAAGCATACATGTTGTAAGGAGTGGGCATCAGCTCCCTTACCAGGTGACCACGGAGAAACCACCTACCTTGTGACTCATCAAGTCGTTTATTGACCAGCGCGATGCCCGCATCCGCACGTCGAGTTGCCGCTTCATCTCGGCAACTCTATCAGTCCGGCTAGCCATCGAACGTTCCGCCACCTACATAGGAAAGGCGACATTTTATAACTGAGATTATGATCCTCGGCACGCTGTCGCTTTCGACAACATACCGAGTCTCAGGGGCTACTATCTATACAGGGCGCACTCTATGTGCAAAACTGTCAAAAGGTATGTCATTTTTTGCATACCTCAAACCCCGTCAGTAAACTTCCGACGGCCTCATGCAACCCACTCTCGGCGGATGACATCCTTTCAATCACCGTACTCATTAATGTGCGGTGATCTTCTGAGATAGATGCCCTCTCGAGCAGATTCTGCAGCTCCACCGGCCGTACTCCAGTGGGTGCCGAACTCCCCGGCCCCGCCGAACTCGGGGAGACCCTCCGTGACGACACCTCGGGGTCGTCCGCCCGCTGACAGGCGGCAGATGGGCGTTTGCTCTCCATCATCTCCGGACGAAGGTCCCCGAGGATGAGTCTCTGAGAAGGGCTGAGATCCGAACTACAAGGTAAAACTTGGTTATCCTTAGAAATAAAATAGGGATGTCCTTATTACAAAACTCCCTTCTTCTACTTACGGCTCATTTGAGGGCTGATTCCTTTGGGGAGACTGTGCGGCCGGGACTCCTCCCGGCACAGGACCTTCCGGTGCAGATTCCTTTCCCCGCTTTGAGGCCTTGGCCTCCGGGTCTTCGGAAACGGTCCTCTTCTCCCCCTGGAGGGAGGGATTATTGACTCCCCCCTTGCTGAGAGCCTCCTTAGCAGAGGTGGTAGTTTCCCTGTTCCCCCCTTCGCCCTCCTCCGAAGGCGCTACCTCCAACATTTTGATTAACACGGGATCCGGCGTGGTCTCAGGGAGGGGGTCGGACACCGTATCAGTTTTGCTTGCGCTATCCACTCCTGTCCAAGGGATAGCTGGTTAAAAGGCAAATCCATGATAAATAAATGGACGATATGTCCGGACACAGGGCTACTTACTTGAGTATCCGGGCGATTGCAGCTTAAGCCAGCGTCCTCGGTCAAGTCCGGACACATCTCTTGTGATCCGAAGAACAGTTTGTACATCTCCACGGGTGTCGTACCCATGAAGTGTTGGAGAGCTCGTGGTCCCTCCGGGTTGAATTCCCACAGGCGAAGGGGGCGACGTTTGCAGGGCAGAAGACGCCGAATCAACATAACCTGCGTCACTGCAACCAGATTGATCTCCCTCACTTGCAGGTCTCAAATCGGGCCCTGCAATAGGGGTACATCCTTGGACAGCCCCCAGTCAAGCCCTTTGTTGACCCATGACATCAACCGTTGTGGAGGGCCCGAGCGAAAGGCGGGCAGCGGCCTCTGCCTGCTGCCCCTGGGAGCGGTGATATAGAACCACTCATGTTGCCACAAGCCGAGCTCCTCCTGAAAAGAGCCCTTGGGCCATGGAGCATCGGCCCTCTTGCTTATAACCACCCCGCCGCACTCTACCTGACGCCCCTCAATCATCTTCGGCCCCACGATGAAGGTTTTGAGCCACAAACCGAAGTGAGGGGTAGTGCGGAGGAAGGCTTTGCAGAAAACAATAAATGATGAGATGTGGAGGATGGACTCCGGAGCCAAGTCGTGGAATTCCAGCCCATAGTAAAACATGAGCCCCCTCACGAAGGGATCCATCGGGAAGCCTAAACCCCGACGGAGGTGAGACACAAACCACGACACTCTCGCCAGGCTCGGGAGTAGGAATGACTTGCCCTTGGGCAGGCAACCTATGCGAAATCTCGTAGGTTAAGTACCTGGCGCCTCTCAGCTTTAGCACGTCCTCTTCCGTGACGGAGGAGGGCATCCACCGGCCCTGTAGGTCGGAGCCGGACATTGTCGAAGGTCCAAAGTGCCTGAATCTGAAGCCCTGGGTGTTGGAACTCGGGGCGAGGGGCGGATTCGATTGAGGATTGAAGAAAAGGAACGGGCCTTGGTCTCATTATAAAGAGGGAGAATACCAAGAGCCGTCCCCATGACCGTTTGGAACTCGCCTTTGATGGAGGGTCGTGGCAACGGGCGCGGTTGGGTTACCCACGTCTGTATTGATGAGAATCCCGGAATAAGGGGAACACGATCTCTGCTTCGACAAGACGTGCCAAGGAAACCGCTTCGCTAAACACGCTAAGGTGGTATAATAAAAATGATTCGAGTAAAATCTTGGTTGTGGTATGACGTCACACCACAAAAAACGTCAGCAGATTGAACTTGTGTAAATATTATTCTCTCTACGGTGGTATGTGGAATTTATTTTACAGAGCCGGACACTATCCTGGTGTTCGCAATCTTCTATGAATTATTCGGAGGAGGAACCCGCCTTGCAATGCCGAAGACAATATGTGCGCCGGACTCGTCGTCATTGAAGCCTGGTTCAGGGGCTACTGAGGGAGTCCGGGACTAGGGGGTGTCCGGATAGCCGAACTATCATCATCGGCCGGACTCCAAGACTATGAAGATACAAGATTGAAGACTTCGTCCCGTGTCCGGATGGGACTTTCCTTGGCGTGGAAGGCAAGCGTGGCGATACGGATATGTAGATCTCCTACCATTGTAACCGACTCTGTGTAACCCTAGCCCTCTCCGGTGTCTATATAAACCGGAGGGTTTTAGTCCATAGGACAGAACAACAATCATACCATAGGCTAGCTTCTAGGGTTTAGCCTCCTTGATCTCGTGGTAGATTCACTCTTGTACTACCCATATCATCAATATCAATCAAGCAGGAGTAGGGTTTTACCTCCATAGAGAGGGCCCGAACCTGGGTAAAAACATCATGTCCCTTGTCTCCTGTTACCATCCACCTAGACGCACAGTTCGGGACCCCCTACCCGAGATCCGCCGGTTTTGACACCGACACTAGGGTTGTAGAGATATTAGTATGCGGTAATCCGAAAGTTTTTAGGAGTCCCGGATGAGATCCCGGACGTCACGAGGAGTTCTAGAATGGTTCGGAGGTGAAGATTTGTATATAGGAAGTCGATTTAGACCGCCACCGAAAGTTTGAGGTCACGGTATTGTCTGGGACGACCGGAAGGGTCCTGGGGGTCCACCGGGTGTGGCCACCTATCCTGGAGGGCCCCATGGGCTGAAGTGGGAAGGGAACCAGCCCCTGGTGGGCTGGTGCGCCCCCCTGGGCCTCCCCCTGCGCCTAGGGTTGGAAACCCTGTGGGTGGGGGCACCCAACCTGACTTGGGGGGCAAGTTCCCCCTTTGGCCGCCCCCCCCCCCTTGAGATTGGATCTCTAGGGGGCCGGTGCCCCGAGGGGGGCCCTATATAAAGAGGGGGGGAGGGAGGGCTGCGCACCCAAGCCCCTGGCGCCTCCCTCTCCCTCCGTAACACCTCTCCCTCTCGCTGAGCTTGGCGAAGCTGTGCCGAGATCCCCGCTACTTCCACCACAACGCCGTCGTGCTGCTGGATCTCCATCAACTTCTCCTTCCCCCTTGCTGGATCAAGAAGGAGGAGACGTTTTCCCCAACCGTACATGTGTTGAACGCGGAGGTGCCGTCCGTTTGGCGCTAGAATCATCGGTGATTTGGATCAAGACGAGTACGACTCCATCAACCCCGTTCTCTTGAACACTTCCGCTTGCGATCTAGAAGGGTATGTAGATGCAATCCTCTCTCTTGTTGCTAGATGACTCCATAGATTGATCTTGGCGATGCGTAGAAATTTTTTATTTTTTGCAACGTTCCCCAACAGTGGCATCATGAGCTAGGTCTATGCGTAGTTTCTATGCATGAGTAGAACACAAGATTGTTGTGGGCGTCGATTTTTTCAATTTACTTGCCACTACTAGTCTTATCTTGTTTCGGCGGCATCGTGGGATGAAGCGGCCCGGACCGACCTTACACGTACGCTTACGTGAGACAGGTTCCACCGACTGACATGCACTAGTTGCATAAGGTGGCTAGCGGTGTCTGTCTCTCCCACTTTAGTCGGATCGATTCGATGAAAAGGGTCCTTATGAAGGGTAAATAGAAATTGGCATATCACGTTGTGGTTTTGGCGTAGGTAAGAAACGTTCTTGCTAGAAACCTATAGCAGCCACGTAAAAACATGCAACAACAATTAGAGGACGTCTAACTTGTTTTTGCAGCATATGCCTTGTGATGTGATATGGCCAAAAGGATGTGATGAATGAAATATATGTGATGTATGAGATTGATCATGTTCTTGTAATAGGAATCACGACTTGCATGTCGATGAGTATGACAACCGGCAGGAGCCATAGGAGTTGTCTTTATTTTTTGTATGACCTGCGTGTCATTGAATAACGCCATGTAATTACTTTACTTTATTGCTAAACCATTAGCCATAGAAATAGAAGTAATCGTTGGCATGACAACTTCATGAAGACACGATGATGGAGATCATGATGATGGAGATCATGGTGTCATGCCGGTGACGATGATGATCATGGCGCCCCGAAGATGGAGATCAAAAGGAGCAAAATGATATTGGCCATATCATGTCACTATTTGATTGCATGTGATGTTTATCATGTTTTTGCATCTTATTTGCTTAGAACAACGGTAGTAAATAAGATGATCCCTCATAATAATTTCAAGAAAGTGTTCCCCCTAACTGTGTGTCATTGCGAAAGTTCGTTGTTTCGAAGCACCACGTGATGATCGGGTGTGATAGATTCTAATGTTCACATACAACGGGTGTAAGACAGATTTACACATGCAAAAACACTTAGGTTGACTTGACGAGCCTAGCATGTACAGACATGGCCTCGAAACACAAGAGACCGAAAGGTCGAACATGAGTCGTATAGAAGATACGATCAACATGAAGATGTTCACCGATGATGACTAGTCCGTCTCACGTGACGATCGGATAAGGCCTAGTTGACTTGGATCATGGATCACTTAGATGACTAGAGGGATGTCTATCTGAGTGGGATTTCATTATATAATTTGATTAGATGAACTTAATTATCATGAACTTAGTCTAAAATCTTTGCAATATGTCTTGTAGATCAAATGGCCCATGCTAATGTTGCCCTCAACTTCAACGCTGCTCCTAGAAAACCAAGCTGAAAGACGATGGCAGCAACTATACAGACTGGGTCCGGAACTTGAGGACCATCCTCATAGCTGCCAAGAAAGCATATGTCCTAGATGCACCGCTAGGTGAAGCACCCGTTTTCCCTGCAACTCAAGACGTTATGAACGCTTGGCAGTCGCGTAGTGATGATTACTCCCTGGTTCAGTGTGGCATGCTTTACAGCTTAGAACCGGGGCTCCGAAAGCATTTTGAGCAGCACGGAGCATATGAAATGTTCCAAGAGCTGAAAATGGTTTTCCAAGCTCATGCCCGGGTCGAGAGATATGAAGTCTCCGACAAGTTCTCTGATTGTAAGATGGAGGAGGATGGTTACGTCGTGAGCACATACTCAAAATGTCGGGTTGCACAACCGCTTATCTCAACTAGGAGTTAATCTCCCGGATGACGCGGTGGTCGACAGAATCCTCCAGTCGCTCCCACCTAGCTACAAGAGCTTTGTGATGAACTTCAATATGCAGGGGAAGGTGAAAACCATTCCCAAGGTATACTCAATGCTGAAATCAGCGGCGGTGGAGATCAAAAAGGAACATCAAGTGTTGATGGTCAATAAAACCACTAGTTTCAAGAAAGGCAAGGGTAAGAAGAACTTCAAGAAGGACGGCAAGGGAGTTGCCGCGCCCGGTAAGCCAGTTGCCGGGAAGAAGCCAAAGCATGGACCCAAACTTGAGACTGAGTGCTTTTATTGCAAGGAAGCGGACCTTTGAAGCGGAACGCCCCAAGTACTTAGCGGACAAGAAGGCCGCAACACCAAATGTATATGTGATATACATGTAATTGATGTGTACCTTACCGATTACTCGTAGTAGCTCACAGGTATTTGATACTGGTGCGGTTGCTCATATTTGTAACTCAAAATAGGAGCTGCGGAATAAGCGGAGACTGGCGAAGGACGAGGTGACGATGTGCGTCGGGAATGGTTCCAAGGTCGATGTGATCGCCGTCGGCACGCTACCTCTACATTTACCTACGGGATTAGTTTTAAACCTCAATAATTGTTATTTAGTGCCAGCTTTGAGCATGAACATTGTATCCGGATCTCGTTTAATACGAGATGGCTACTCATTTAAATCCGAGAATAATGGTTGTTCTATTTATATGAGAGATATGTTTTATGGTCATGCCCCGCTGGTCAATGGTTTATTCTTAATGAATCTCGAACGTGATGTTACACATATTCATAGTGTGAATACCAAAAGATGTAAGGTTGATAACGATAGTCCCACATACTTGTGGCACTGCCGCCTTGGTCACATTGGTGTCAAGCGCATGAAGAAGCTCCATGCTGATGGACTTTTGGAGTCCCTTGATTACGAATCATTTGACACGTGTGAACCATGCCCCATGGGCAAAATGACCAAGACTCCGTCCTCCGGAACAATGGAGCGAGCAACCAACTTATTGGAAATCATACATACTGATGTGTGCTGTCCAATGAGCGTTGAGGCTCGCGGAGGCTATTGTTATGTTCTCACTCTCACTGACGACTTAAGTAGATATTGGTATGTCTACTTGATGAAACACAAGTCTGAGACCTTTGAAAAGTTCAAGGAATTTCAGAGTGAGGTAGAGAATCAACGTGACCAAAAGATAACGTTCTTACGATCAGATCGTGGAGGGGGGATATTTAAGTCACGAATTTGGTACGACTTAAGGAAATGTGGAATCATTTCACAACTCACGCCGCCTAGAACACCTCAGCGTAACGGTGTGTCCGAACGTCGTAATCGCACTCTATTGGATATGGTGCGATCTATGATGTCACTCACCGATCTACCGCTATCATTTTGGGGATACGCTCTAGAGACATCTACATTCACTTTAAATAGGGCACCGTCTAAATCCGTTGAGACGACGCCGTATGAATTATGGTTTGGGAAGAAACCTAAGCTATCGTTTCTAAAAGTTTGGGGATGCGTGCTTATGTCAAGAAACTTCAACCTGAAAAGCTCGAACCCAAGTCGGAAAAATGTGTCTTCATAGGATACCCTAAGGAAACCATTGGGTATACCTTCTACCTCATATCTGAAGGCAAGATCTTTGTTGCCAAGAATGGGTCCTTTCTGGAGAAAGAGTTTCTCTCGAGAGAAGTAAGTGGGAGGAAAGTAGAACTTGATGAAGTACTGCCTCTTGAACCGGAAAGTAGCGCAGCTCAAGAAAATGTTTCTGTGGTGCCTGCACCGGATAGAGAGGAAGTTAATTATAATGATCAAGGTACTTCGGATCAAGTTTCTACTAAACTTCATAGGTCCACAAGGACACGTTCCACACCAGAATGGTATGGCAACCCTGTCCTAGAAATCATGTTGTTAGAGAACGGTGAACCTTCGAACTATGAAGAAGCGATGGCGGGCCCAGTTTCCAACAAATGGCTTGAAGCCATCCGAGATAGGATCCATGTATGAAAACAAAGTATGGACTTTGACAGACTTGTCGGACGATCGGCGAGCGATAGAAAATAAATTGATCTTTAAGAAGAAGACGGACGCGGATGGTAATGTTACCATCTATAAAGCTCGACTTGTCGCTAAGGGTTATTGACAAGTTCAAGGGGTTGACTACGATGAGACCTTCTCACTCGTAGCAAAGCTTAAGTCCGTCTGAATCATGTTAGCAATTGTCGCATTCTACGATTATGAGATATGGCAAATGGACGTCAAAACGGCATTCCTTAACGGCTTTCTTAAGGAAGAATTGTATATGATGCAGCCGGAAGGTTTTGTCGATCCTAAGAATGCTAACAAGGTATGCAAGCTCCAGCGCTCCATATATGGGATGGTACAAGCATCTCGGAGTTGGAACATTCGCTTTAATGAAATGATCAAAGCGTTTGGGTTTATGCAGACTTATGGAGAAGCCTGCGTTTACAAGAAAGTGAGTGGGAGCTCTGTAGCATTTCTCATATTATATGTGGGTGACATACTGTTGATGGGAAATGATATAGAACTCTTGGAGAGCATAAAGGCCTACTTGAATAAGTGTTTTTCAATGAAGGACCTTGGAGAAGCTGCTTACATATTAGGCATCAAGATCTATAGAGATAGATCGAGACGCCTCATAGGTCTTTCACAAAGCACATACCTTGATAAGATATTGAAGAAGTTCAATATGGATCAGTCCAAGAAGGGATTCTTACCTGTGTTGCAAGGTGTGAAATTGAGCTCGGCTCAATGCCCGACCACGACAGAAGATAGAGAAAAGATGAGTGTCATCCCCTATGCCTCGGCTATAGGGTCTATTATGTATGCAATGTTGTGTACCAGACCTGATGTAAACCTTGCTGTAAGTTTGGTAGGAAGGTACCAAAGTAATCCCGGCATGGAACACTAGACAATGGTCAAGAATATCCTGAAGTACCTAAAAAGGACTAAGGATATGTTTCTCGTACATGTAGGTGACGAAGAGCTCGTCGTAAAGGGTTACGTTGACGCTAGCTTTGACACAGATCTGGATGACTCTAAGTCACAAACCGGATACGTGTATATTTTGAATGGTGGGGCAGTAAGCTGGTGCAGTTGCAAGCAAAGCATCATGGCGGGATCTACATGCGATGCGGAGTACATGGCAGCCTCGGAGGCAGCACATGAAGCAATCTGGATGAAGGAGTTCATTACCGACCTAGGAGTTATTCCCAATGCGTCGGGGCCAATGACTCTCTTCTGTGACAACACTGGAGCCATTGCCCTTGCCAAGGAGCCCAGGTTTCAAAAGAAGACCAGGCACATCAAGTGTCGCTTCAACTCCATTCGTGAAAATGTTCAAGATGGAGACATAGATATTTGTAAAGTGCACACAGATCTGAATGTAGCAGATCCGTTGACTAAACCTCTTCCGCGAGCAAAACATGATCAACACCAGAACTCTATGGGTGTTCGATTCATCACAATGTAACTAGATTATTGACTCTAGTGCAAGTGGGAGACTGTTGGAAATATGCCCTAGAGGCAATAATAAAATGGTTATTATTATATTTCCTTGTTCATGATAATTGTCTATTGTTCATGCTATAATTGTATTATCCGAAAATCGTAATACATGTGTGAATACATAGACCACAACATGTCCCTAGTGAGCCTCTAGTTGACTAGCTCGTTTATCAATGGATAGTTACGGTTTCCAGACTATAGACATTGGATGTCATTGATAACGGGATCACATCATTGGGAGAATGATGTGATGGACAAGACCCAATCCTAATCATAGCACAAGATCGTGTAGTTCGTTTGCTAGAGCTTTTCTAATATCAAGTATCATTTCCTTAGACCATGAGATCGTGTAACTCCCGTATACCGTAAGAGTGCTTTGGGTGTACCAAACGTCACAACGTAACTGGGTGGCTATAAAGGTATACTATAGGTATCTCCGAAAGCGTTTGTTGGGTTGACATGAATCGAGACTGGGATTTGTCACTCCGTATGACGGAGAGGTATCTCTGGGCCCACTCGATAATGCATCATCATAATGAGCTCAATGTGACCAAGTGGTTGGTCACGGGATCATGCATTATGGTACGAGTAAAGTGACTTGCCGGTAACGAGATTGAACGAGGTATTGGATACCGACGATCGAGTCTCAGGAAAGTAACGTACCGATTGACAAAGGGAATTGTATACGGGATTACTTGAATCCTCGACATCGTGGTTCATTCGATGAGATCATCGTGGAGCATGTGGGAGCCAACATGGGTATCCAGATCCTGCTGTTGGTTATTGGGCAGAGAGCTATCTCGGTCATGTCTGCTTGATTCCCGAACCCGTAGGGTCTACACACTTAAGGTTCGGTGACGCTAGGGTTGTAGAGATATTAGTATGCGGTAACCCGAAAGTTGTTTGGAGTCTCGGATGAGATCCCGGATGTCACGAGGAGTTCCGGAATGGTCCGGAGGTGAAGATTTGTATATAGGAAGTCTAGTTTCGGCCACCGGGAAAGTTTCGGGGGTCACCGGTATTGTACCAGGATCACCAGAAGGGTCCCGGGGGTCCACCGGGTGGGGCCACCTATCCCGGAGGGCCCCATGGGCTGAAGTGGGAAGAGAACCATCCCCTGGTGGGCTGGTTATCCTCCCTTGGGCCTCCCCCTACGTCTAGGGTTGGAATCCCTGGGGGTGGGGGCGCCCCACCAGACTTGGGGGGCAAGTTCCCCCGTTTGCCCCCTTGAGATTGGATCTCTAGGGGACGGTGCCCCCTCCCCCCCCGGGCCCCCTATATAAAGAGGGGGAGGGAGGGCTGCGCACCCAAGCCCCTGGAGCCTCCCTCTCCCTCCGTAACACCTCTCCCTCTCGCTGAGCTAGGCGAAGCCCTGCCAAGATCCCCGCTACTTCCACCACCACGCGTCGTGCTGCTGGATCTCCATCAACTTCTCCTTCCCCCTTGCTGGATCAAGAAGGAGGATACGTCTACCCCAACCGTACGTGTGTTGAACACGGAGGTGTCGTCCGTTCGGCGCTAGGATCATCGGTGATTTGGATCACGACGAGTACGACTCCATCAACCTCGTTCTCTTGAACGCTTCTGTCGGATTTCGGGTTCCGGCAGACCCTTGATGTTCGAACTCTGGGGTGCGCGTGGAGATTCAACCCTCTGCCAGCTCGCTCCTCACCGAATCGCTAGGACCTAAACTACCAAACTAAACAGCACAAGAGACACAAGATTTATACTGGTTCAGGCCACCATTATGGTGTAATACCCTACTCCAGTGTGTGGTGTGGTGGATTGCCTCTTGGGCTTGATGATGAACAATACAAAGCAGAACAGCCTCGCGAGGGTCTGTTCTTGGTTGGTGCGATGAACTGCTAGGAGGGGTTCAGTCGCTCTATCTACTGGTTTCTTGATGAGGATCCCGATTCTAGGTACTCGATCCCCCTACCCTGGGGGTGGCTAGTCCTATTTATAGGCAAAGGCCCTGGGCCTCTTCCCAAATATTGATCGGGAAGGGCACCAACAATTGGCCATTTGGAAGGGGAACAGTGGGTACACTTATCCTGACTAAAGTTGGTCCTTGCCTGCCAAAGGCTCTGGTGATGACGCCGGCTTGGGCTCCACAATGACTTCCTTCTGGCTTTGGGCTGGTCTTGGTCTTGTTGCACCGAAATGGACGCCTTTGCTTGATGCTCTACTTTGTGCTTGCTCCTTTGCACCAAAGAGGACATGAGGACCTTTGCAGGCTGGCGCCCGATCGCGCCTTTGTGCGTCATGGCTTGCGTCATGGGCACCTCGCGAGGTACCCTGCCTTGAACTCTCCGCCTCCTCATGAGCCACCGACGAGGCTGTGCGGAGGAAGCTCCTTGTCGTCTGCCCGTGAGGCTTGGGCCCTCGCGAGGGTCTTGAGCTTGCGCTGATGAAGATGGGCTGTGCTGGGCCTCCTTTGAGCCACGCCGCAGGCCGCAGGCAGGCAACTCTGGGGACCCCGGTTCCCAGAACGCCGACAAGAGCCCCTGGCCCAGTAGCGCCCCAACTTGGCTGAGCAGAGAGGCGAAAGGGCAAGTCTGAAGCCAGGGTCTTAACAGCTGCGGCCTTGGGCACCGCGTGGCGGTTGATTGGACGTGGGCGGCATTGCTTCCCCACGACGCCTCGTTAACAGCTCGGATTCGACAAGTCCCTGCATGCAAAGAGGGTCATGATTACCGGTGATCATGGAGGCCGTCAGTTGGCCTTCGCCGCCTATAAGTACAGAACGGTGCGCGTCCTTCTAGTCTATTCTTCTGCTTCTCCTCCTTCTTGCTCCATCTTGCTGCAATGGCTCCGATCCGCCGGTTCTCTGCGGAAGAGAAGGGAAAGGCTCCCCAAGAGGATCCTGTTCCGCTTCCCCCGAAGAAGCGGCTTGCCCTCTGGTGTCAGGGCGAGGGCACTCGCCAGGAAGCGTCGAGACCCTGGTGTGAGCGGCCGCCGCCAGGGTTCCCTCTTCCCTTGTACGCACATATTGGCGGCTCTGAAGGAGTCGACGCCGAACGCCACAGGCGGCACCGCCGACGACGCCGGTGGGTCACGAAGGTGTGCGTCTTCCCCCTGGAGTCCACGCCGAGGGCTCCTGCCGAGAGTTCGTGCTTCACGCCGCCACGCCTCCTAAGTCTTGGATTAGTCTTCCTCCTTTCTTCGCCTCCGTCGTCCGGCAGGAGGAGCCCCTGGGGCTCTGGCTGCAGCACGCCGGCTGCGGCACCCTCGCGACCAGGGCAGAGGTCGCGGTCGTTGCCCCGGGCGAGGTCTTCATGACTCGAGGCTGGGGCGAGGTCGCCCGGGTCTGCAGGACGAGGGGTACCCTCACGATCCATCTGGAGTACGATGGTGCTTTGGTGATGTCCTTCTAGGTCTTCGATGCGGAAGGTCGTTGGCTGGAGTGCTGCCCCGGGGAAGGCGGTCGGGACCCTGCTGCGGCGAGACAGAGGCCGGTCGTCCGCTCCCTTGGCCGTTCCTCAGGCGACGGAGACGCCGGAGGATCCAGCGAATCCACCGAACTCTTCGTGACGCAGGAGACGAGCGACAACAGCTACGAGCCCCCGAGCCTGCGCCATTCCCGGAGCAGGGCGGGCCCGTCAGGCCGTTGCCACCTCTAATCTGGATGGGGTTGGCGCCGGACTGGACGGCCCACTGTTGATGATGGCATCTATCGCGATGCCCCCTGTAGTTAGGACTCCTTAGGATTCGCGCCTTTTGTTCCCGCGAGGGACCAACAATATACCCCATGGGGGCTTGTAAGATGTTTGTAGCTCCGTCTGTCAATATGATCCTTATTATGAAGCAGTGTGTGATGCTCATTCTGTTTTAGCTTAGTTTCCTCCTTTCAGTCCTCACGAGGGCTTGATGCTCATACCGACAGTCCTAGTCCCAAGGCGGCTTCAGCCGTCGCTGGTATGCCAGGTCGCGATGCCGTGGTCAAGGCCAGGAGGTGAGTGGCCCGAGGTCCGGTAAGAGCCCCTGAGTCGCGATGCTCAGGAGGTCCCCCTTAGCTCTGAAGCAGCCATCATTCGGTGAGAAAGGAGAGCGATGTTGCTAACACGGGATTGCATTGAGTGCGGGGGTGGTGCTGCGATAACTAGTGTGTCCGGAGGGTGACTTATCTTGAGGGTCAGAAAAATGCTTCCTGGTGCGGCGCTAGCCTTGGTCGTCACGAGGCTGCTTGGCGACGCTCCTTGGGGGGACCCTGGAGGCTCATCACGGAAGGAATGAGGGTTTGTCGCGGCAATCGACTGTTAGCCGTTAGTTGCCCTGGAGGAGCGTGAAAGGCCTTGCGAGGTGTATTGGGGTACCCGCAAGCCAGCGCGGGGCTCACGGGGCCCTACCTCAAGGCGGGTTGCGCCTGGCTCTGTGCCTTATCTTGGAGTGTGTCCCTGCAAATTTGGCCAGATGCCGGTGCTCTACGTCTTTGGGTCCCGGCTCTCGGGCTGGTCTCAGCCGTCGCTGGCATGCCAGGTCGCGATGCCATGGACAAGACCAGAGGGTGAGGGCCGGAGAGCCGGTAGGAGCCCTGAGTCGCGATGCTCAGGCACCCCCCCCTTGATGCGCAAGCTGGGTTAGACGATGAAACTCTACATCCTCGGGTCCCGGCTCTCGGGCTGGTCTCAGCCGTCGCTGGCATGCCAGGTTGCGATGCCATGGACAAGACCAGAGGGTGAGGGCCGGAGAGCCGGTAGGATCCCTGAGTCGCGATGCTCAGGCACCCCCCCTTTAACGTGCAAGATTCCGACACCCAGGAGAAAAAGGCACCAAATAACAAGCATGGTGGATCGAAAGCATAGTGCTAAGATAAATGCAAGAAGGATACACGCCGCTGGGATAGGCCCGAGCGGCCTGGGGATGATGCAGCCCGAGGGGCGCCCCCAATTGGATGAGCTAAGGACATGAAATAAAAGGGATACATGCCGCAGGGACGGACCCACGCGGCCTGGGAATAATGCGGCCCTGAAGGCGCTCCCAGCCAGAAACGAAACTTAAAAGATGTCACCTGATGATGTTGGGGACGAAGGGGTGTTGGTGTAGCAGACTCGGCGGGCTGCAGGAGCCGATCCTCCCGAGCCCCCAGGCCCAGGGGCCTCGGGAGGCTCCGGAAGCGCCGGCGGCTCCTCGCGGGCCATCTCCATCTCCGCCAGGGCTGCGGCACGCCTGACCTCTAGAGCCTCCAAGATGGCCCTCATGAGACGCTGGTGCGCAGCAGCCGCGTTCGGCAGGCCGTAAGGCATACACACATAGCTGTGGGGCGGACCCTTGCAACGTCCCACTCACGAGGGCCAGAGGCGCTCTTGAGTCGCGGCTTGGTTGAGCCCTGATATGTCGATGCAGACGCGCAGCCCACCATCCTTGCCTGGATGGGGGGGCCACAGCGGGTAGGCGGCGGCTGCCTCTCATGACCCTTGACTCCTGTAACTCCTGAATGGCCTTGCTGACGAACTCTTGAGGGTTTGGCCCTCCTTGCCTTGCTCCTTCTTGAGGGAAACGTGCTTCGAAGCACACCTCCACGTGGTGCCCAAGCGCCTCCCTCGTGACCTCGGCGAGGTCGGCGGCCCTCCAGGGGAGAGCCCCCGAGCCCTGCCTGAGGAAGGCACCGGGCGCGTTTCCCTATGCGATGGAAGGAGGCTCCTCCTGGCCAGGCGCGGGCTCTGAGGGGCCTGCCTCCTGAGGAGCCGGGCCGGTTGATGTCTTCTTCTTGGGTGCGGCCTCGGAAGGCCTCTTGCTACTGCGGTCTGGGTCTTCCAGTGATGCGGCCTGAAAGGCTCGCTCTAGGGAGCACACAACGTCTCTCTCTTCACAGGGCACCGTGATAACCCCGCCGCTTCCTGGCATCTTGAGGACGTTGTAGCTGTGGTGGGTTACGGCCATGAACTTGGCCAGCGTCAGGTACCCGAGGATGGCGTTTTACGGCAGGTGAATGTGGGCGACATCGAAGTCGATGAGCTCGGTGCGGTAGTTGTCGCGAGCCCGAAGGTGACAGGGAGGCGGACCTGCCCTATCGGGACCGTGGAGCCGTCGGTGACTCCGGAGAAGGGCTTGGTTGGCTGAAGCTGGCTGTAAGGTACTTGAAGATTGTTGAATGTTTCCACGGACAGGACGTTGAGCCCTGCCCCGGCATCGATGAGGGTCTTGGTGACAAGCACGTTGCTGATGATTGGGGAACAAAGCATCGGGAGGACCCCGGCTGTGGCCGCGCACTTGAGCTGATCCGCTGAACTGAATGTGATGGCGCACGCCGACCACCGGAGAGGGCGCGTGGCCTCGAGCTTGGGGAGGACTGCATTCATTTCACGGGCGAACTGCTTGAAGATGCGCTGAGAGGCTGGGGCTTGAGCTCCGCCCAGGATGTAGGCGATTGCACGCGGTTCCTGGAAGCCCCCAGCCCCCTCGTCCTGATGACGGTCTTCGTTCCTTCTTGGTTGCGGCGGCAGCGGAGGGAGGCATGCGTTCCCTTGCGGGCGATCCTCGCGAGGCTGATCCCTCCAGCCTCCCTCGTGAGGCGGGTCCTGCCAGCGGTCCTCACGAGGTTGGTCGCGCCACCCTTGGCGCGGGCCGCGGTCTTCCCAGCGTCCTGCATTCCTTCCTCCTCCTCGGCTGTAGCCCCCGGTCGCTGCGGTCGGGACGTCTGCCGACCCTTCCTTCGCGCACGGCCCGGAGCTCTTGGCATTCATTTGTATTGTGGGTGTGGAGGTCGTGGTACACCTTGCATCGGGCTGCCCTTGGAGGACTCGGGCTGATCTACTGCCCGCTTGGTGTCTGCAGCTCGACGCGGCACGGCAGCCCCTTGCGCTTCACGTCCTTGGCCTTGGGCTTCTTCTCTTGAGCCGCGGCAGGCAGCTCGAGGAGGGAGAGGCGCCCCTCCTCAGCCCTGGCGCACTTGGTCGCCAAGTTGAACAGCTCCAAGGAGGTGCACAGGTCTTCATGCATCGCCAGCTCCTCCTTCATCTTGACGTCGCGCACACCGTCGGAGAAGGCAGAGATGATGGCCTCCTCCGTTACCCTGGGGATCTTGAGGCGCGCGTTGTTGAAGCGCTGGATGTACTTCTGCAGAGTTTCCCCTGGCTGCTGCTTGATACGGCGCATGTCGCTCACGGCGGGTGGCCGGTCGCGAGTACCCTGGAAGTTGGCGATGAAGCGGGTGCGCATCTCGTCCCAGGAAGAGATCGTGCACAGGGCGATTCGAGAGCCAAAAGGGCTCTATCCTTGAGCACCATGGGAAACCAGTTTTCCATGACCTTTTCGTCTCCGTTGGCAGCTTCGATGCCCAACTCGTAGAGTTGGAGGAGCTCCTTGGTCGGTCGTGCCATCGTGGCGAGGGGCAGGTCCGCTTGATCTTCTTGGGCCGCGATCTTTGCGCTCAGAGGTGAAGGCTCGGCAGCCCGCCATAGCCACGGGGGTCTCGGGCGGCGGAGAGCTTGGTCTGCGGGTCACCATGCGCTGCGGCGGGCAGCGCAGGTCTTGACGTCTTTGGAGCGAGGCGCTTGGGCAGCTTCCCGTGGGCGAGGGACTTCTTGGCAGCTCTGCTCTTGCCACGCTGGCGCCTGGCGGAGCGGGTTCCGCCCAGGGGTCACACGCCTTGGGCTGTGGCGCCTTCTTGAGAGGAGGCGGCCGGGCGCCCAGAGCTTCATCCCAGCGGGCGGGTGCGGTGCAGCGAGGAGGATGGCGCAGGGGCGCCTCCGGCGGCGCGGACGAGCTCAGCGACTCGGTCGAGCCATTCTTCGTAGACGTCGTCGATGGGGCGGTAGCGCAGGAGCTCGTTTGCCGCGATGAGCACAGCTCGGGCTTCCATGGCCGCGCGTGGCGCGCGTGACAAAGAGCCAGCGGGGGTGAGCGAGGGCGTGGCGGTGCGGCCGTCCCGCCGCATGGACGGGTGCTGGGACGACGCTTGCTGCTCGTTCCCCGCCGGGCCGGTGGCGGCGTTGACAGCAGGTGACGGGGAACGACGAGGGCGACCGCTGACGGGAGCCGTCTGGGCGACGTGGGAGGCGAGGGCGGCTCGGCGCTCGGCGCGAGCCCGACGAGCGTCAGACATGGTTACGGTGGTCGGGGAAGAACGAGACGACGGAAGGCAGATTCCGGCGCACCCCTACCTGGCGCGCCAAATGTCGGATTTCGGGTTCCGGCAGACCCTTGAGGTTCTGAAAGCACATTTGCTCCCTGGGTGGTTTTGGTAATTAATGACAACATACTTTGTGGTTGGTCTAATGTTTTCATCAAGTATGTTTCAGGAAAGTCAATCACTCTGGCATGGCAAAAGGACTAGAAAGGTGGACCCCTAGGATGCTAAGGAAAGGATTGGCAAAAGCTCAAGACTCCATTCTGGTTTAGTGATCCAAGATCACATTGAGTCCATAGGAAAGCCAATACTATTAAAAGGGGATGAGGTTATGATGATGATCTGGTTGCTCAAAGTGCTTAATGATTTATCTCTCAAACTATCAGCAATCTTTCATTCCAACATAAACTCATAAGTAATCTCGGTCCCACCGATTCCATAAACTCACCACACCGAGATGAACCACCTCAGCCATATACCCAAACCCTAGAAATTTTGGATTTTCCGATTCCAAACTCGGTCTTACGAAATTGGTGTTGCCAACCTTCAGAATCATTCAGACTCAAATCGGTGTCACCGAGATGAGAAAGTCGGTCCCACCGAGATTGGCAAACCCTAGACTTTGGAAGAATCGGACTAACCGAGATTGTATTTTCGGTCCCACGAAAATCCCAACGCTCACAAGATTTGAACTTTCGGTCTCACCGAGTTGTCAACTTCGGTCCGACCGAGATTGGTCAAATGTGTGTAACGGTTGGATTTTGTGTGGAGGCTATAAATACCCTCCACCTCCTCTTCATTCGTGGAGAGAGCCATCGAAAGAACTACCACTCCTACCTTACATTTACGAGAAGAAAACTACCTACCCTTGTGTTGAGATCAAGTTGCTCCACTCCCACCATATGAAACTTGATTTCTAGCCTTCCCAAGTTGCTTTCCACTCAATCCTTCCTCCACCACAGCCAAATCGGTGAGGAGAGTTGAGTGTTGGGGAGATTATCATTTGAAGCACAAGAGCAAGGAGTTCATCATCACCAACACCATCTATTACCTTTTGGAGGTGGTGCCTCCTAGATTGGTTAGGTGTCGCTTGGGAGCCTCCGTCAAGATGTGGAGTTGAACCAAGAAGTTTGTAAGGGCAAGGAGATCGCCTACTTCGTGAAGATCTACCCCAGTAAGGCTAGTCCTCCGTGGGCGTAAGCCATGATGGCATAGACAAGGTTGCTTCTTCGTGGACCCTTCATGGGTGGAGCCCTCCGTGGACTCTCGCAGCCGTTACCCTCCGTGGGTTGAAGTCTCCATCAACGTGGATTGACGATAGCACCACCTATCGGAACCACGAGAAAAATCTCCGTGTCTCCAAATTGCGTTTGCTCTTCTCCACCTCTCCTTTACTATATGTGCAATTTACTTTCCGCTGCCATTACTCTAGAATTGCATGTGTAGTATGCTACTTGACTTGTTTGCATGATGCTTGACTTGATCTCCATTGTGAACTTGACAAAAACTTGTTCTTGTCAAAAGGCAAAACTTTTATCTTGTCGAGTAGTCTAATCACCCCCCCTCTAGACACTCTTACCTTCAACGATCCTACAATTGGTATCAGAGCATTGGTCTCCATTGCTTTGGTTTGCACACCATTGGAGGAAGATGGACGTGTCTACGTTTGGGAGTGTTAGTCATAGAGTGCCTATTCTTGATGGAGTGTCCTATAACTCGTGGAGGATTGAAATGCTTGCTATCTTTAAGATGTACAACTTGCGCAAATATGTTGAAACCCCATATGTACCACCATTTGACCCTTGCACCCTACTATGGATGAAGAGCTTGATTTGCTTCGTAACCTTAGAACTGTCAATCTTATCATTAGAGGTTTGCCCGATAACTTGCTTGAGCTTGTCACAAACTTTGAGTGCGCCCATGCTATGTGGAAGTTCTTGGAAGAACTTTATCCGGACTACTCTTTGAGAGGTCTTGATGAAATTCTATACAAGACTGTTGAATTTGATATGATGCGCCCCAATGATCCCAACTTTGATAAATGCTTCTTTGAGCTTCGTGATCTTATGAAAAGAAGGGTGATCCCGGTTTTATCAATGTTCGAATTAGAAATGCTCTTGTATTGCATTCCGATGATTATTGTCACTCTGACAAAAGTAATGCAAGTCATTGTCAAATTGACCTAGGAATTGATGATGAATTGTCTATGGGTCAATATGATGATGAGCATGAGCAGATGATGATTACTCCGATTCGGACACCGAGCTAGACAAGATCATGAAGAGTCTCGATCTTATGGCAAATCGAGAGACTACATATCCGGTGGAAAAGAGTGGATTCTTGATAGTGGATGCACCGATCACATGACCGGAGATGAAGACATGTTTCGAGAGCTTGCAAAGAACGATGGTCCACGCAAGTATGTGACTTTTGGAGACAACTCCAAGGGTAAGGTACTTGGCCTTGGTAAGGTGGCCATATCTCATGATAGCTCCATTCAAAATGTCATGCTTGTTGAATCTCTTGGATACAATTTGCTTTCCGTGTCTAGATTAGCTGACTTTGGATTCAATGTGCTATTCACTAAAGTAGATTGCCAAGTTTTTCGTCGTGACAATCATAACATGGTCTTTACCGGTATCCGTAGAGGTGATTTGTATATCGTTGATTTCACTAAGAAAGCTCAACCTAGAACTTGCTTTATTGCTAAATCTGCTAAAGGTTGGCTTTGGCATAGAAGGCTTGGACATGTTGGTATCGTAATCTAGATAAGCTAATAAAAGGTGATCATATTCTTGGTGTTAAGGATGTTTTCTTTGACAAAGATAGACTCGTAGTGCATGTCAAGCAGGAAAACAAGTAGGTGGAAGTCATCCGTGAAGAACATCATGACTACAAGGAGACCGCTTGAGCTTCTTCATATGGATCTCTTCGGTCCCAATGCTTACAAAAGCCTTGGTGGTAACTCCTTTGGTCTAGTTATTGTTGATGATTTTTCCAGTTTTCGTGGGTATTTTTCCTTGATGACAAATCGCAGGTTCGTAAAATCTTCAAAACCTTTGCTAGAAAGGCCCAAAATCAATTCGAGGTGAAGATCAAGAAAGTTCGAGCGACAATGGAACGGAGTTCAAGAACGCCCATGTGGACTCTTTTCTCGATGAGGAAGGATTCTACATGAGTTCTCGGCTACATACACACCTCAACAAAATGGAGTTTTTGAGAGGAAGAACCGAACAGCTCATTGAGATGGCGAGAACGATGCTTGATGAATACAAGACACCAAACACTTCGGGTGAAGCCGTCGAGACAGCTTGTCATGCTATCAACAGGCTTTATCTTCACAAGCTCCTTGGCAAGACTTCATACGAGCTTCTTACGGTAACAAACCCCAAGTGGGATACTTTCGTGTCTTTGGTTCGAAATGCTATATCCTTGATAAGCATCGTCGGTCTAAATTTGCTCCTAAAACTCATGAAGGTTTTTTTCTCGGTTATGGATCAAACTCTCACACCTACCGTGTCTACAATAATTTCACCCGAAAAGTTGAAGAGACGGTAGATGTGAAGTTTGATGAATCTAATGGCTCGCAAGTAGAGCAAATGCCTATTGATGTAGGAGACAAGGACCCATCGGAAGCCATTCAAGATTTATCCATTGGAAAGATTCGTCCCATGGAAGTGAAGGAGAGTACCTCATCTACATATGTGGAGCCCCCTACCTCACGGAGAGATGAACCTCAAGGCAACATGGAGGCCTCCACAAGTGGAACTCACCAAGATGAGGAAGCGCGACAAGAAGATCCACCACAACCTCCTTCCCCACCACCTCAAGACAACACCAACAACAATGATGAAGAAGAAGATGAGGATGATGAGGAAGCTCAGCCACGACCACGACAAAAGCTATCCCGAGTTCGAGCAAGAGTCAAGAAGGACCATCCCGTGGAACAAATGATGAATGACATCGACTCCGGGAGAATCACTCGCTCTAAAACTCGTTTAGCTAACTTTTGTGAGCACTACTCATTTATCTCTAGTCTTGAACCTATGAAGGTAGAAGAAGCACTTGAAGACCCGGATTGGGTGAACGCTATGCATGAAGAGCTACACAACTTCGAGAGGAACAATGTTTGGACTTTGGTAGAGAAGCCCAATGATGACCAAAACGTCATTGGAACCAAATGGGTGTTTGAACAAGCAAGATGAAGATGGACAAGTCATCCGCAACAAGGCTCGTCTCAGTAGCTCAAGGTTACACACAAGTCGAAGGTATGGACTATGGTGAGACCTATGCCCCCGTTGCTAGACTTGAGTCCATTCGCATTCTTCTTGCTTATGCCAACCACCATGACATTACTCTCTATCAAATGGACATTAAAAGTGCTTTCCTAAATGGTGAAATTGAGGAGGAAGTATTTGTGAAACAACCTCCCGGATTTGTGAATCCTAAAAAACCTAATCATGTTTACAAGTTGCACAAAGCTCTTTATGGTCTTAAACAAGCTCCTAGAGCTTGGTACAAATGCTTGACTAGCTTTCTTCTTGAAAAAGGATTTGAGATTGGAAAAATAGACTCAACGCTATTCACGAAAAGGGTTGACGGTGAACTATTTGTGTGCCAAATATATGTTGATGATATTATCTTTGGTTCAACTAACCCTCATTTTAGTGAGAAGTTTGGAAAGCTTATGTCGGAGAAGTATGAGATGTCCATGATGAGTGAACTCAAGTTCTTCCTTGGGTTGCAAATCAAGCAATCTAAGGAGGGTACTTTTGTCTCACAAACAAAGTACACTAAGGATCTCTTCAAGAAGTTCAACATGCAAGAGAGCAAAGGTATGAGAACCCCCATGCCTACTAGTGGACACAATGACTTGACTAAAGATGGAGAACCTGTTGATCAAAAGGTTTATCGATCCATGATTGGTTCTCTACTATATCTCTGTGCTTCTCGTCCTGACATAATGTTGAGTGTATGCATGTGTGCTCGATATCAAGCAGCCCCTAAGGAATGTCATCTTAAAGCTGTTAAAAGAATTGTGAGATATTTGATACACACACCTAACTTTGGCATTTGGTATCCTAAGAGGGCCTCTTTCGATCTTGTTGGCTATTCCGACTCGGACTATGCCGAGACAAGATTGATAGAAAGTCAACTTCGGTGCATGTCAATTTCTCGATCGATCCCTTGTATCTTGGTCATCCAAGAAACAAAATTCGATATCATTATCTCTGCGCCAAGCAGAATATATTGCTGCTGGTTAGTGTTGTGCTCGGTTGCTATGGATGACACAAACGCTTAAGGATTATGGGATACATGCGAGACATGTTCCTTTGCTTTGTGACAATGAGAGTGCGATTAAGATTGGACACAATCCGTGCAACACTCTCGCATACGAAACACATTGAAGTTCGTCACCATTTTATTCGTGATCACATTGCTAAGGGTGACATTGATCTTAAGCATGTTCGTACTGACAAACAGCTTGCAGATATCTTCACAAAACCACTTCATGAGAAAGTGTTTTGTCGCTTAAGGAGTGAGTTGAACATCATTGATGCTTCAAACCTGGAGTGAAAACTCCATTGATGCATGCAAGGCATGAGCCTAATTGACTAATCCTCGATATTTCTCTTATGATGATGATCATATGTCTTGGACACATTTGCCTCCCTGTATTGCATCTAACTCCTTGCAGGTACTTGGATGGTCTACATTCTACAAGATTACCACACACTCGAATCATGAGTAATCTTGTCATTGACCAAGTATCTAGCCCTTTGGGAAGTTGAGTTCAAGGAACAAAATTCCACATATCCTTTTTGACATATTATACTTCTAGTACTTCACTCATGTCATCTTGGATATTCTTGAGTATTTCCTTGCTTGCCTAACCCATGTAGGAAGATGAACTATACAATTGGAAATGGTGCTCCAACTTCACATTCTATGAGCATCTACATCAAGTTCACCTACATGAGTACAAGCAACAACAAGCCCAAGGTATGTTCTTCACATCTTGAAGAAGCTTTGCTCAAAGTCATGAGTACAAGCAGCTTCAAAAGATGTGATCACATCAAATGCTTAATCGAAAAATGGCAACCCCATTTTTGAGCTTAAACGATGAGTATGACCTATGATCAAATGTCCTCATTTGACTCCTAAGTCAATATACTCAAACATAGGTGACTTTGTCGCCGACCCCTGTCTAGATGAAGTACATATGTTTTGGAGTTTTGCTATTGACTCTTTTGATTCTCTCGTTGAGTTTCCTTTTTTTTGTCAAAAAAAAAACTTCATCTAGCAATCTTTTTATTTCTATTCTTTTGTTTTTTGTGAATGTCTTTTTGGCTCTGATCAATTCCCTGAAAATCATTTACAAATTCATTGCAAAACTTTTGAATCATTCCTTGCAAAGTGAGCTGAATTATTTCTATATTTCCTTGAAATTAAACTCGGCGTCACCGATTCAATCACTTCGGTCTGACCGAAAAAGGATCTGCCCTAAGTCTATGACTTTCGGACTCACCGATCCATATCAATTCGGTGTCACCGATTTACATTCACCAGGATATCATCTTCTGCAGTTCCACTAAATGATTTATTCTGCATACTTAATTTGCTCGGCCAGTGATTCTTAAGGATCCCACTTCTTTCCTTCCATCTTTCCTGACCTTCCTGGTTTACTGTCCTTTTCGGCACTTGATGTCAAAGGGGGAGAAGATTTAGGGGGAGCTTAGGGGGAGATTGGAAGATAAAGGGAGAAGAGAAAAGTTAAAGGAAGAAGAACAATCTTACCTTAAGGGGGAGAGGATCACATCAAAGCTTTGCCGTATTCTCTTGATTTTGCTTCCCTTGCTCTCACAATTGGTATCTTATGCAAAGCAAAATCCCTCAGAGCTCATTGAAAATCTTTCAGTCTTGGGAGACATGTTTGCTGATTCAAGCTAGTGCTCAACATGAGACACTCTTTATACATGTCATCCCTGGCTTGGAACTCTTGATGTTCTTGTAGCTGGATGAAGGAATACTCTTGTGCTATCTAACCTTGTTTTCCCAAGTTTATTTCTTCAGGTACAATGCCAAGGAACTTCAAGGTAAGTATATGCATCCTGCAGAATGTGCATGATGGTGACTTGCTTGTGAATACCTGTTTGCAAGAAATCACCATGCACATATGCATTATCACTCACTTACCCTCATCTGCTCTGATGCATATAGCCAAGCTGCATGTAGCACATCTTGCTTTTCTCTCATGTGTGCTTGTGGTAGTCCAAAACCAAAATCTAAAATCTTCCACACTTGTAGGGGGAGCCTGTGTACTACATGTTTGTCAAAGCTTTAATGACAATCCTGCCTTTCTTTTAGTAAGCTTTGATATCTTATTTTGTGTGTTGCCATCAATTACCAAAAAGGGGGAGATTGAAAGCACATTTGCTCCCTGGGTGGTTTTGGTAATTAATGACAACATACTTTGTGGTTGGTCTAATGTTTTCATCAAGTATGTTTCAGGAAAGTCAATCACTCTGGCATGGCAAAAGGACTAGAAAGGTGGACCCCTAGGATGCTAAGGAAAGGATTGGCAAAAGCTCAAGACTCCATTCTGGTTTAGTGATCCAAGATCACATTGAGTCCATAGGAAAGCCAATACTATTAAAAGGGATGAGGTTATGATGATGATCTGGTTGCTCAAAGTGCTTAATGATTTATCTCTCAAACTATCGAGCAATCTTTCATTCCAACATAAACTCATAAGTAATCTCGGTCCCACCGATTCCATAAACTCAGTCACACCGAGATGAACCACCTCACCATATACCCAAACCCTAGAAATTTCGGATTTTCCGATTCCAAACTCGGTCTTACGAAATTGGTGTTATAACCTTCAGAACATACGTACTCAAATCGGTGTCACCGAGATGAGAAAGTCGGTCCCACCGAGATTGGCAAACCCTAGACTTTGGAAGAATTGGACTAACCGAGATTGTATTTTCGGTCCCACTAAAATCCCAACGTTCACAAGATTTGAACTATCGGTCTCACCGAGTTGTCAACTTCGGTCCGACCGAGATTGGTCAAATGTGTGTAACGGTTGGATTTTGTGTGGAGGCTATAAATACCCTCCACCTCCTCTTCATTCGTGGAGAGAGCCATCGAAAGAACTACCACTCCTACCTTACATTTCGAGAAGAAAACTACCTACCCTTGTGTTGAGATCAAGTTGCTCCACTCCCACCATATGAAACTTGATTTCTAGCCTTCCCAAGTTGCTTTCCACTCAATCCCTTCCTCCACCACAGCCAAATCAGTGAGGAGAGTTGAGTGTTGGGGAGATTATCATTTGAAGCACAAGAGCAAGGAGTTCATCATCACCAACACCATCTATTACCTTTTGGAGGGTGGTGCCTCCTAGATTGGTTAGGTGTCGCTTGGGAGCCTCCGTCAAGATGTGGAGTTGAACCAAGAAGTTTGTAAGGGCAAGGAGATCGCCTACTTCGTGAAGATCTACCCCGAGTAAGGCTAGTCCTCCGTGGGCGTAAGCCATGATGGCATAGACAAGGTTGCTTCTTCGTGGACCCTTCGTGGGTGGAGCCCTCCGTGGACTCTCGCAGCCGTTACCCTCCGTGGGTTGAAGTCTCCATCAACGTGGATTGACGATAGCACCACCTATCGGAACCACGAGAAAAATCTCCGTGTCTCCAAATTGCGTTTGCTCTTCTCCACCTCTCCTTTACTATATGTGCAATTTACTTTCCGCTGCCATTACTCTAGAATTGCATGTGTAGTATGCTACTTGACTTGTTTGCATGATGCTTGACTTGATCTCCATTGTGAACTTGACAAAAACTTGTTCTTGTCAAAAGGCAAAACTTTTATCTTGTCGAGTAGTCTAATCACCCCCCCCCCTCTAGACACTCTTACCTTCAACGATCCTACAGGTTCAAACTCTGGGGTGCGCGCGGAGATTCAACCCTCTACCAGCTCGCTCCTCACTGAATCGCTAGGACCTAAACTACCAAACTAAACATCACAAGAGACACAGGATTTATACTGGTTCAGGCCACCATTGTGGTGTAATACCCTACTCCATTGTGTGGTGTGGTGGATTGCCTCTTGGGCTTGATGATGAACAATACAAAGCAGAACAGCCTCGCGAGGGTCTGTTCTTGGTTGGTGCGATGAACTGCTAGGAGGGGTTCAGTCGCTCTATCTACTGGTTTCTTGATGAGGATCCCGATTCTAGGTACTCGATCCCCCTACCCTGGGGGTGGCTAGTCCTATTTATAGGCGAAGGCCCTGGGCCTCTTCCCAAATATTGAGCGGGAAGGGCGCCAACAATTGGCCATTTTGAAGGGGAACAGCGGGTACACTTATCCTGACTAAAGTTGGTCCTCGCCTGCCAAAGGCTCTGGTGATGACGCCAGCTTGGGCTCCAAAATGACTTCCTTCTGGCCATTGGGCTGGTCTTGGTCTTGTTGCACCGAAATGGACGCCTTTGCTTGATGCTCTCGCCTGCGCTTGCTCCCTTTGCACCAAAGAGGAAAGGAGGACATCTGCTGTGGCTGGCGCTCGATTGGCGCCCTTGGTCGTCATGGCTTGCGTCATGGGCACCTCGCGAGAACCTGCCTTGAACTCTCCGCCTCCTCATGAGCCAGCTGACGAGGCCATGCATGAGAAGCTCCTTGTCGTCTGCCTCATGAGGCTTGGCCCCGCGAGGGTCTTGAGCTTCTTGTTGATGAAGATGGGTTGTGCTGGGCCTCCTTTGAGCCATGCCGCAGGCCGCAGGCAGGCAAGTCTGGGGACCCCCGTTCCCAGAACGCCGACAGCTTCCACTCGCGATCTACAAGGGTATGTAGATGCACTCCTCTCTCTCGTTGCTAGATGACTCCATAGATTGATCTTGGTGATGCATAGAAAATTTTTATTTTCTGCAACGTTCCCCAACAAGTGGCTCAATCACTAACGAAGGGGAGAGGCAGAAAAGAGGAATATCAAGCCTGCACGCCTTGTCCCCTTTTTCCGAATGACGCCTGAGCAGCGATACGCTGCATGGGTCGCCGGGAGGGGCAAATCACCACCGACACGATCTCCATCATAGTTGCGGCCACGGCGGAACGTGGTAACAGATGAGGCAGGCGTGGGGCGGCCCTGCTTGGCCTTCGTATCTTCGCAGGCGCCACCGACGCCAAAAGCTTCGGGTGGACTACCATAGATGGCGCACTGCTCACGCTTTCAGGTTCGCACCAGTGATCCCCCTGCCTGGTGTGCCAAAGATGTCGTGGGAAACCACGGCCACCTATGGGACCAAAGGTCCCTTGCTGGTTCGGCGGGGGGATGTCACGTTGCACAAAGAGCAAAAGAGCATGGGTCAGCATGGTAGAGATCACACGGGAAATTTTACCTAGGTTCGGGCCGCCGTGAGGCGTAAAACCCTACTCCTGCTTTGGTGGATTGATGGTGGAAAAATGGTAGTGGTCATCGCACGATTGCCCAGCAGGGTTGCCTAAGGGCGAAACAGCTACGAGCATGTGAGATGTGAGGGGGTGGATTTGCTAATCTAGGGTCCAACCCTTTCTCTTGGGGATATAACTATTGGGTATGACCCGCCCAGGAGGGGCCGGGTTATACCGTTGGAGATTTGTTATGACAAAGCCCAAGAAGGTGATGGAAGATGGCGGTTCATGAAGCCGGCTTAATGAAGGCCCAAAAACCCAAGGGTGACTTAAGGCCTGGAGGTGTAAACCGCCATATATGTATGACTTGTATTGTAAGGCATGTACAGTTAGTCACCGAGCCGGACACGTTGTGTATGAGCCGGCCGGGACTCTATAAGCCGCTAGGCATCAACCTGTGTATATAAAGGGATGACCCAGCGCCGGCTCAGGACAAGAGACAACAGATCGAAAGCTAGGTCAAGCGTATTCGCTCCCTGGTAATCGAAACATAAGCATTACCACCTCAAACTGGATTAGGCCTTTACCTTCATCGCAAGGGGCCGAACCAGTATAAACTCCCTGTGTCCTTTGTCCTGTTTAACCCCTTTAAGCTAACCTAGCTGCGATGGCTCCACGATTAAGTTCTTTTGCTAGGACATCTGTCGGGACAATTCCACGACAGTTGACGCCCACCGTGGGGCCAGCGCACGGTGGTTTCGAGTTCTTGAAGGGCAGCTTCAAAGGGATCAAGGGATACGTTGTGGGTTGGATGACCAAGAGTCGTCGCGGCAAGCTCTACATCGACGATGCAGGATGGGCCCCCGAGGCTGGCTCAATCGAGTACGGGTACTGGGTCCCCTTCGGCAGAATCCACGTCTTCATCGGCAAGATCGGTGAACCGTGCCCTGAGCCTGACATCTGCACCGATATCATCGAGACGGCTCAGCGTGCACGACCCGCCCGAGTTCAGCCCGCCGTGAAACGTGCCTTTGTTGGTTTTATCCATGGGGCGGAAATTGAGGATGGATCTGCATCTGGTAGTGAGACGTCCATCTATTCCAATGGTGAGTCGTCCACAGGCGAGACCAACTCATTGTATCAACTGCAAGACGGTCAGCTTGGGGGCTGTTCCGACGGTGATAGTATTCCGGACCCCCGCAAGCCGCCGAACAGGGTGGCGATCTTTATGGTTGGTACACAACCGGCGCTTGGTTCAACTACCGCAGCGGCTATGACTTCCAGCTCGATTGGTGCGGCGGCGGCTGGTGCTAGCGGCTCTGCGCGCCCGCCGGCTCAAGTTCTCACCGAATTGTTAGAATCTCTAGCGACTTTGATGGGGGTGGAGGTAACCCCGGACAACCAAGAACAGCACAAGGTGGATGTGGCTAAGCTGCGATATGAGATAGCTCAAGCCAAGGAAGAGCTGGCGGCTGAAAATGCTAGGATGGCTGCAGAGCGGGCTATCTTGGAGGCTCAGGCACATCAGATCCAAGCAGACTCCTTCCAGCTCACATTGGATCAGAATGCTTCAAATGAGGTTATGAGGAGGAGATACCGGAGTCATCTACCCCCGGCTTATGAGCCGAGGAATCTCTTCAACACGCCTGGAGCAAGAACCAGTGACCCGTCGGTGGTAAACCGGATGGGTGAAGCGCCTGGGGGTGGAGCGCCGGTTCAGCCACGAGTGATGGGCTCTCCATGTGTGAATAATACCCCGCCCCGGCATGTTTTAACGCCGCTGGGTCATTATTCCAACCCTTTGGACAATATGATTGCTGCAGCAACACGATTGGCGGCTTTGCCAGTTGAAGGCGAGTCTCCAACGGCAGTTGAAACGTGGAGGGCCAGAGAACTTCTTCAGACGGCATTGGAGCAGCAAGCGGCTTATTCTTATAGTCGTGAGTGGATTCACTCAACCCCTCGTCCAAGCCGGAGTTACAGCAGGCACATTAATTGACTCACCAGCGGTTTCAAGTACTGAACAGCACTTTAACTAGCCCCGTGGACATGACCTGGCGCGCGATGGTGCCAATGCCCAGACTCTGGTGGATCAGGGCAGAGCGCATCGGGAGGCCAAACTAGCGGCTCAGCTAGCGGCTCATCAACATGCTCCGGATTACCCAACGACTTCGGTAGAGGCAGGCATGACCTCTAGAACCTTGGGTGTGCCATGTTTAGTGTTGGCTCTACGCAACGAGCGTTTGCCTAAGGACTTGAAGGGTCCTCGTAAGGTGCCTAATTACACAGTAGATCAGCCCCCTGAAGCTTGGCTTCAGAGTTATGAGATGGTCATGGAGATGCTGGATGTTAGTGAGGCTGCGTATGCTAAGCACTTCACCATGATGTTGGAAGGGACGGCTCGTACTTGGTTGAAGGGGTTGCACGCCAAGTCCATTGGGTCGTGGGCGGAGCTGAAGGCCCGTTTTATTCAAAATTTCAAAGATACGTGCAAGCAGTCTATGTCAATCGTGGATTTGGTTTCTTGTTTTCACGGTGAGGGCGAATCAACAACCAACTGGGTGCGTCGGGTCAACTATCATACACTAATCAGATAATATCAACGTCGGCTCAACAGTTTTGATGTTGGAGAAGAATTGTCATTTCCTCCCTCTCAAACAGAAGCTTGGGCGGCTTAAGCGCCATTGTAGTGACATGGGGGAGCTCATGGCAGCCCTTGTCAAGTATGCCGACTCTGATAGTACCAAGGACCCTGAGTCTGATGATGAAAGGCTGGGCAAGGGAAAGAAGAGTAGCAGCATGAAGGGGCAACAACACAACCCGGCCAGTCAGGGTGGCAACGGTAAGCACCGAGCTGATGGGAATTTAGACTTCATGGTCAACACTGGTGTACGGAATAATAACCAGCATCGTAAGGGAAGGCCGGCTCAGTCTGGAGGGGCAAAATTTAACCCATAGGCAATAATGAATCAACCATGTCCGAAGCACGGAACACATGAAAAGCTATCTGCTCATCTGTGGAAGGATTGTTTTATCATGAAAGAGTTCAGGGATTCTCATCTTTTCCAGCACAACCATGGCCCGAATGGCGGTTCAGGGTCTGGCCCTCGTGGTCCGGGTCATGGAGGTGGCGGTTCAAATTCTGATTTTCAAGGCCAAGGTAATCAGGGTGGTTACAACCAACAGAATAAGCAGGGGAATCAGCAGCAGCAGTCTGGTCTTCACCACGAGTTTATGTAAGGGATCAGAAGCTCCATAAAAGGGCAGTGAACGCCGTTGAACCGGCGGTGCCCCGTTACTTGTGATGGTCCAAACACCCTATTCTCTGGAGTCGTGAGGATCACCCGCCCCGGGTTGATAACCCAGGTCACTTGGCGCTGGTAGTAGCGCCTCAGGTTGGAGGATACAAATTCATTAAAGTACTCATGGATGGAGGCAGCAACATCAATATCCTCTACTATGAAACTTTTCGTCGCATGGGATTGACTGGAAAAAATCTTAAACCGTCAAACGCTGTATTTCATGGTGTGGTGCCTGGTAAGTCGGCATATCCAGTGGGTAAAATATCTTTGGAGGTTGCCTTTGGAGATGAGTATGATTCCAGATCAGAGACGTTGACCTTTGAAGTGGTTAAAATCAAGAGCCCTTATCATGCTCTGTTTGGGCGGCCAGCTTACGCTAAGTTCATGACAAAGCTTTGTTATGTTTATTTGCAGCTGAAGATGCCGGGTCAGAAGGGCACTATCACAATGCACGGGAGTCGCAAGATAGCCTTGGAGTGTGAAGAAGGCGATGCTGCTTACACTAAGTATGTTTGTGCAATAGAGGAGCTGAAATTTTAGAAAGATAATGTTGACCCGGCGGATATGATGTCCTTGAAAAAGCCAACCACAGAGCTTGACCTCTTGTTAAAGTTTAAGTCAGCAGATGACACCAAGCTAGTTGACTTCGTTCCTGGCGATTCATCTAAGAAGTTCAGCATCAGCGCTAACATGGATCTGAAATAGGAAAGCGCGCTCATCGAGTTCATCCATGAGAACCGGGACATTTTTGCATGGAAGCTTTCAGACATGCCAGGTGTACCGAGGTAACTCGCTGAGCACACTCTCAATATTGATCCAAAGTTTAAACCGGTCAAGCAATTACTTTGCTGTTTCAATGAAGAGAGGCACAAGGCTATTGGTGAAGAAGTGGCCCAGCTCTTGGCGGCTGGGTTTATTGTTGAAGTTTTCCATCCTGAGTGGTTGGCTAACCCGGTGCTGGTACTTAAGAAAAACGGCACCTAGCACATGTGTGTGGATTATACAGACTTAAACAAGGCTTGCCGGGCTGATCCCTTTGCTCTTCCCCATATTGGTCAGATTATTGATGCTACGACGGGTTGTGAGCGTTTGAGCTTTTTGGATGCTTATTCTGGTTATCATCAGATCAAGATGGCAGTTAAGGACCAGGAGAAGTCAGCCTTTATTACTCCCTTTGGAGCCTTCTGTTACATGTCTATGCCCTTTGGTATCAAGAGTGCCCAGGCGACTTACCAGCGGTGTGTGCAAAATTGTCTTCATGATTAAATTGGGCGCAATGCTCATGCTTATGTGGATGATATTGTGGTGAAGTCCAGGAATAAGGAGACCCTGATAGATGATTTAAAGGAGACCTTTGACAATCTCCGGGTCTACAAGATGATGCTTAACCCGGCCAATTGTGTTTTTGGTGTGCCAGCGTGCAAACTCTTGGGTTTTCTGGTTTCGGAACGGGGTATTGAAGCAAACCCAGAGAAGATAAAAGCTATCACCTCTCTGGCTAAACCGGCATGTATCAATGATGTTCAGCGTTTGGCGGGTCGTATTGCGGCCTTAATCCAGTTCGTTAGCCAGTTGGGTTAGAAGGCTATCCCTCTATACCAGATGATGAAGAAGACAGATCACTTTGTATGGAGTGATGCCGCTGATTAGGCATTTGAGGCCTTGAAGAAACAATTGGCTAAGCCACCAGTTCTTGTTGCTCCCATTGATAAGGAGCCTTTGTTGTTATATCTGGCTACCAATAGTCGAGCTGTTAGTGTAGCCATTGTGGTGGAAAGGAAGGAATCAGGCAAGGAGCATCCGGTTCAGCGGCCGGTTTACTACATTAGTGAGGTGCTTATTGAGTCCAAGTAGAGGTATCCACATTGGCAGAAGCTCTTGTACGGGGTGTTCATGGCTAGTCGAAAGCTCAAGCAATATTTTTTGGGTCATCCCATCACTGTGGTTAGTTCTTCTCCTTTAGGGAATATTATTCAGAACAGAGAATCCACAGGTCGGGTAGCCAAGTGGGCCATTGAGCTCGGACCTCATGGTTTGAAGTATATGCCTTGAACAGGCATTAAGTCTCAAGCACTTGTACAGAGCTACAGATGCCTGAGGAGAAGCTAGATAACACATATTGGACTATTCACTTTGATGGATCCATGCAGTTGGAGGGCTCGGGGGCTGGAGTTGTCTTCACTTCCCCACGAGGTGATAAATTTTCTTCCGTTCTCCGGTTGATGTTCCCTTGTACTAAAAATGCAGCTGAGTATGAGGCCTTGCTCCATGGTCTTCGGATGGCTAAGGAGATGAACTTAAGCCGGGTGAGCTGTTTCGGCAACTCAGATCTGGTGGCTCAGCAAGTTTCTGGTACTTGGGATTCCAAGGATCCACTCATGGCGGCTTATCACCGAGAGGTTGATGCTATCGCTGGCCATTTCAAAGGTTATCAAGTGGAACATGTTGATTGCAGGAAAAATGAGGCGGCTGATGCTTTGTGCCGGTTAGGGTCCCAACATAAGCCGGTGCCACCTAACAGTTTCCTGGATATTCTGCATAACCCTTCAGTCAAATTACCTACAGAGGAAGATTTAGCTATTCCTTACCCGGAAGCACAACTGGTTGCAGATCTTCATGTCATTCCTAATTGGACAGTTCCATATTTGGCTTCTATGACCCTAAGGCGAGTTACCTGAGGATGAAACTTTGGCCAGGCAGATACCCCGGCGGTCTAAATCAATAACTATTGTCAATGGAGAGTTGTGTCATCGTAGTGTCACAGGGGCGTTTCAACATTGTGTTTCTCCTGAGGAAGGCAGTGAGATCTTACGAGAGATTCATGAAGGAGATTGTGGTCATCATGCTGGCTCTAAGTCTCTTGTAGCCAAGGCTGTTCGTCATGGATTTTATTGGCTGACAGCTCATGCAAATGCAGAAGATTCAGTCAGTAAATGTGATGGTTGTCAGAAATTTGCGCGATGAGCTCATGTGCCGACTCAAGAATTGAGGATGATTCCAATTGCTTGTTCGTTTCCCGTCTGGGGGCTAGATATGGTTGGGCCTTTCAAAAAGTCCAAGGATAAGAAGACCCACCTTTTGGTGGCGGTTGACAAATTTACAAAGTGGGTTGAAGCAGAGCCGGTTAGTAAGTGTGACGCGGCGACGACGGTTCAATTCATCAAAAAGGTGATTTTCTGTTTTGGCTTTCCCCACAGTATTATAACTAATAATGTCACTAATCTATCCAAGGGTGCCATGAAAGCATTTTGTCAACGAGAGCATATTCGACTTGATGTATCCTTAGTGGCTCACCCCCAGTCCAATGGTCAAGCTGAGCGAGCTAATCAAGAGATTCTGTGAGGCATCAAGCCCCGGCTTATGGTCCCTTTGCGAAGGACACCAGGTTGTTGGGTGGAGGAATTGCCCTCACTGTTATGGAGTATCAATACTACCCCCAACAGATCTACGGGTTACACACCTTTCTACATGGTTTACGGAGCAGAGGCGGTTCTCCCTAGTGACATCCATCACGATTCGCCTCGTGTGGCGACCTATGTTGAAGCTGATAATGAAAAAGCATGTCAGGATGCACTTGACCTGTTGGATGAGGAGCGTGACCTTGCGGCGGCTTGTTCGGCGATTTACCAGCAAGATCTGGGTCGTTATCACAGCCGCCGGGTTAAAACCAGAACTTTTCAAGAAGGCGACTTGGTGGTCCGGCTTATCCAGGATCACACTAATATGCATAACTTATCCCCACCTTGGGAAGGTTCTTTTGTGGTTAGCAAGAATCTGAACAATGGGTCATACTATCTTATCGATGTTCGAGACCGCAAGGACTCACGCACAACGGAGGAGGAGACCAGTTGGCCGTGGAATATTGCTCATTTTCGGCCTTACTATACTTGAGCCACCGGCTCTTGTGATGTACATATTTTGACGATGTATATATTATGATGAGTATAATAAAGTCGGCATCCCTGATAATTTAGGGCCTCTGTCATTTCATTTTTTCCAAACTGGGTCCTTATTGTCATCTCACATGATCTATGAAGAGGCTTGATGCCCGAGTTACAGGGACCAAAGAGAGTTGGACGCACAGCACAGCTCAAACATAGGTACCCGCTGAGCACAACTCGGAAATATATTTCCTGTTCAATGAACATAGCTATATTCACCCTTTTGATTGGCCGGGATGCCAGGTGTATTCACCAAAAATCCGGGTTATCCTGCATGTATGCTATATGCTTCTCCATCAGGTAATCCTGAATGACCCGCCATATTCTTAACAGTCAATCTTTTAAATAAGACCCTGAACTTGTTAAGTTTAAAAGATTGATTGGGTCATGAGAGAGTCGGCTTACGGAAAGCAAGGATGAACCCAGGCTATTAAGCCGCCTTCCTTGAAACTTGGTTAAACCTGCCTGTTGGCACGATGCTACTCCAACCCCGCATACTCTCGATAAGTCAATCTTTTAACAAGACCCTGAACTTATCCGGGTTAAAATGTCGATTGGGTCATGTGAGAGCCGGCTCACAGAAAGCGCGGATACTCTAGTGGCTATCATGCTAGTTTCATTAAAGTAGAGATAGTGGCTCGGCGGCCTATGAAAGCCTCATGTTTTTTGGATTTTTTATTCGTCTTGGATTTATATTGCCCCTTTGTCTTACCATATAGTTTTCACAAGTCGGGCCAAGCAGCCCTGAATATGTCTCATATTTGGGATATTACCCCCTGCCCTGGATATGGACTTCTATGGTCACCAGTGGACTTATACTGGGTATCATGACCCGCCCTATGGTAAACCACCATGGCACTTGTGATTTGTTTGTGTGCCGGAAAAAGGGATAAACAACTGATCTACATGATGATATCATAAACATAAGTTGCATATCCTCAACTGATGGATCAGTAGTATCATGCAAAATAAAACATGCACGATGGCATGGCAGATCAAGAGTTTAACTAGCCTATTACAAGGCATCTGATGGCCAACGAGAATATGTGTTTGGAGCTATCAACACAGCAAAGTATTCTGCTTAATAAACCAGCTTATGACTATTGGCGGGTTGAAGCCTCCGGGTCTTCTCGCACCTCTTCTTCATCTTCAGCTCCTTGCTTATCCATCAGCTAGAAGTCAGACGTAGCCCAGTTGATACCGGTCAACGCTCTAAACACAGCTTCATCATCAATAAGATTTGATGGATCAATGTCAGGAGCAAAGGTGTGCTTACGAATTGGCGAGATGATGTCTGTTGGCTCGTGAACCGGCGCACTCACTCTCTTGTTTTCAGCATCATAAGCCTCCTGATATGAGGTAAGACTAGTTTCGTCAGCCAGCTTGCTTGCTTGCTTGCTAAAGGACGCATGGCTCTTGCTATTTCTGCAAAATCATCAGCACTGACGGCAGATCCGTCTTCTTTAACACTGGGGCAGCCGTTGGCCAAATCCTTTGGGTCAAGATCGGCTTTCCATGCCTTTGGCCGGCTTAAGGCAGTCAAGGCACCGGCTCTGGCAGCTCCCCGTTTTAAATTATCAATCCTTTTGGGCAGCACGGATAACTTTTTCAGTGTATCTTTGATAAGTGTTGAGGGAGATTTCTTGTGCAACGTAGCAGCAATGGTTCGTTGGGCACCAGTATATAACTGTTCTACAAGAGTGTAGACATCCTTAAGCCGGATGCACATATCTGAGCCCAACTTAGCGCTCCGCGAACCTATATCAGCAAAGTTATGAGTAAGCCGGCAGATGTTTACAATATGATTCTTAAGGTACAAAGGAGACATGTTTTTTCTACTTACGAAAGATGGCTGATGACATGATATTAATCTGTTGCTTCAAGCCGGATAATTCTTCAGTCACCGGCTTAAGTGCCAGTTCAGCATAACCAGCTCTCTTTAGCAGAGCCGCCTTTTCAGTTTCCCAGCCATCTTTTTCAGAGTTGAAGCTCTGTTTCAGCTGCTCAATATTCTCCAAAGCAAACTTCAGTTCTGACTTGGCCTTGGATGTCTCTGATTGCTGTATTTTGATATTGGCTTTAAGATCATTAAGCTGCGAGTCTTTTTCATTCGACTCAGACTGTGACATAAGCATACGCATACAAGATAATGATCATGATTACTCTTTGAAGTCCCAAGCACAATACAAGTATTACTCTTGGCACTTGGGGGCTAATGCATATTGCTCTTTTTTAAGACAAAATTTTGAAAGTCCCAAGCACAATACAAGTAGTATCCTTGGCACTTGGAGGCTAATGCCTATTGCTCTGTTTCCAAGACAAATTCATGACCCAGACAAATGATGTGATCCGGCTTATAAAGACTACACATTGGGTTGTTGATTTTAAACAAGATGATTAGTCCCGACTTATTCATCACTGATTAAGCTGGCCCTTGGGAGATCCGGATGCAAAGTTAAAGTACTAGTATTGCAAGTCCCGGTTCATATTGAAAGCATAAACCGGCCCTTGGGGGCTACTTGATTTGATCTATGCAACTATTGAACTGTACAGTAAGTATATTCATATAAAACGGAGTTGCAGCGTTTACCTCATAGTGTTCCTTCATCAAGTTAACCAAGCCGGCTTCAAATTCACGGCTGGTGTATAGACGGTTTAAATAACAGGAATGGATGTCTTGAGTGCTGAACTGAGCATAGCTCTCTAAGTCCACCTTCCACTTGTGAGGGAGTCCTGGACTAGGGGGTGTCCGGATAGCCGGACTATCATCATTGGCCGGACTCCAAGACTATGAAGATACAAGATTGAAGACTTCGTCCCGTGTCCGGATGGGACTTTCCTTGGCGTGGAAGGCAAGCTTGGCGATATGGATATGTAGATCTCCTACCATTGTAACCGACTCTGTGTAACCCTAGCCCTCTCGGTTTCTATATAAACCGGAGGGTTTTAATCCGTGGGGCGAACAACCATTACAACAACCATACCATAGGCTAGCTTCTAGGGTTTAGCCTCCTTGATCTCGTGGTAGATCCACTCTTGTACTACCCATATCATTAATATCAATCAAGCAGGAGTAGGGTTTTACCTCCATCGAGAGGGCCCGACACTGGTGAAAACATCGTGTCCCTTGTCTCCTGTTACCATCCGCCTAGATGCACATTCAGGACCACCTACCGAGATCCGCGGTTTGACACGACATTGGTGCTTTCATTGAGAGTTCCTGCGTATGCGTCACCGATAAGCTTGATGGCTTCTTCAATCAACAACAACGCCGTCCAGGGTGAGATTTTTCTCCCCGGACAGATCTTCATGTTCGGCGGCTTTGTGCTGCGGGCCAATTCACTTGGCCGTCTGGAGCAGATCGAAAGCTACGCCCCTGGTCATCAGGTCAGGTTTGGAACCCTAAACTTCACGGTGACATCCGCGGGGACTTGATCTTGATGGAGTCGAGCGCGGCCGGCGTGCCGCCTTTATCACGATGGGCATGATCTAGCTCTGCCGCCGGACGAGTACCACGGAGGGCCTTTTAAGTCGCTCCGACCCATAGTTCGGAGCCGACCGTGCAGATCGAGAATAGGTGGTTGGACGCCGCCTCGGGGGCTGCAACTTCTACGGCGATAGAGCCGAATGCCGACCTTGTCCCTTACAAAGCTTGTGACTCCGAGGTGCCGGACTCCTTGCCGTACTCCAAACCTCCGGCGCCCTTGCCAATCGAATCCGATTGGGCGCCGATTATGGAGTTCACCGCTGCGGACATCTTTCAGCACTCACCCTTTGGCGACATCCTGAATTCGCTAAAGTATCTCTCGTGCTCGGAGAGCCTGGCGGACTACGGCGGGATGGCTGAGATGCGGACGGCGAAGAAATTGAAGCCCACCCACCACCCACTTTGTAGCCACTTGTCGGCGATCTAACCGACATGCTAGACTATGACTCCGAAGACATCAGCGGTATGGGCGGCGATGCGGAGGCGATCAAGAACCAGCGCCTACGAGGGCACCGGAAGACCACCTCGTCATATGACATATACATGGTGGACACCCCAAAGTATGGGGGCGGCGAAGAAGCGGCGGAGGCAGATTCCTCTAAGAAACAATAGCGCCAGCGTCGGTGGCGCCGCTCTAAATCCGCCACAGCAGAATGGAGATTCCAGCACGGAGATAATAACACCCGAGAGTGCGAAGACAACCCCTCGGCACAATTCAGCACTGGGAGGGCGGGGTAGCCAGCCCTCGGGAGAGGCGGCGAGGAGGAGGGCGAAAATTACATGCCTCCCTCAAAGATGAGGCAAGCATCAATGACGCAAATTCATCGTGCCCGAGGATTCCGTCGAACAAGAGCGTTTTAACGCAGGCTAATAGCCACGGCGAACAGCCTAAAAAAGCAGCAACGACTTGGGTTGATCAAGACCTGCTGGCGGCAGATGGACCGAGGTCCTCGCGGCGAAAAGTATGAACTCAAGCGCCCGTCAAAAGCTACCCAAAATGCAAGTTGCTCCCCGACTAGAGGAGGAAGCATACAAACCTTCATCACCAGCGCTGTCTGGCGGACCGACCACCTCGTGGCGCGGACGAGAGGCATCTAGGCCCTCCACCAGAACCGTACCCCGGCACCGCTCGAAAAGCGTGAAGCCACGGGGAAATGCGCCGGACTTGCGGGATATATTGGAGGACAAGGCAAGACAATCCAGATCCATCTAGGGATTACGTGGGCGCCCCACGACCCACGATGACTACCGTCGCGCCGGATCTGACAACTCCGGCGGGCGAACACAGCAGACAATGCTCTCTTGAGCTACGTCATGATATTGCTCAATATAGAGGCGCCGCACACCCACTATGCTTCACAGACGAAGTAATGGATCATCAAATCCCTGAAGGGTTTAAACCGTGAACATTGAATCCTCGGCGGCTGAGACCCAGCGGTTTGGATCGAAGATTATCTCCTTCATATCCATATGGCCCGCGGTGGCGATCTCCACGCCATCAAGTATCTCCCACTCAAGCTTAAAGGACCAGCTCGGCATTGGCTTAACAGCTTGCCCTTGAGTCAATTGGGTGTTGGGAGGACCTGGAAGCCGCATTCCTCGACAACTTCCAGGGCACATATGTGCGACCACCAGACGCCGATGACCTAAGCCACATAATTCAGCAGCCAGATGAATCGGCCAGACAGTTCTGGACACGGTTCTTAACAAAGAAAAATCAAATCGTTGACTGTCCGGATGCAGAGGCCCTCGCAGCCTTCAAACACAACATCCGCGACGAGTGGCTGGCCCGGCACCTAGGACAGGAAAAGCCGAAATCCATGCAGCCCTCACATCACTCATGACCCGCTTCTGCGCGGGAGAGGACAGCTGGCTAGCTCGTAGTAACAACCTCAGCAAAAATTTTGGCAGTCCGGACAGCAAGGACCGCAATGGCAGGTCGCGTCGCAACAAAAACAAGCGCCGTGTCAATGGCGATAACAATGAGATCTGGCGGTCAACGCCGGATTCGAGGCTCTAAACCGGTCGTGGAAGAAGCCATTCAAAGAACTACTCGGTTCCGTCAATTTGGACCGAATACTCGACCGCTCTTGCGGATACATGGCACCCCGAAAAACCAGCTAATCACACCAGCAGATTGTTGGGTATTCAAGCGAGCGAGCAAGTTAATTGCGAAAACAATGACAAGGGCTGCATAGTGGCGGCGAGGAGGAGACCCGCCGCCCGAGCATGAGAGGACGAAGGTTTCCCCCACAAGTGCGGATGGTAAATATGATATCGCAACCCACATACCCAAGAGGGAGCGAGCGTGCGCCGGGGCGTATATGCGATGGAGCGATCGCCCAAGTTCAATCCATGGTCCTCTTGCCCGATCACTTTCGATCGAAGGACAACCCCACCAATATCCGCCACGGCGGATTCGCGCGTGGTTTTAGACCCAATCGTCGATGGATTTCACCTCACTAGAGTCCTCATGGGCGGCGGCGTAACTGAACCTGCTTTATCGGGATCTGGTCGCAAGATGGGCATAGACCCTCAAGGATTAAACCTACAAAGGCGACCTTCAAAGGCATCATACCAGGTGTCGAGGCCAATTATGCAGCTCGGTCACGCTGGAAGTAGTCTTCGGATCCCCGGATAATTTCGGAAGCGACGAGTTAATCTTCGACATAGTCCCGTTCCACGATGGCTATCACGCCCTACTCGGACGAACGCGTTTGCCAAGTTCAGCGGTGCGCGTTATGCATACCTAAAGCTCAAGATGCGGGCCCTCGTGGAGTCATCACGGTCAGCGGAAACATGAGCGCTCCTCGAGCGGAGAAACACACACGGCTCTCGCGGCGGAAATCTGAGCAGCCTCTTAAGGCAATTTTGAGTCCGGTCGTCAAAGAGGCCGTACATGATTAAACGTGCGGGAGTAACATACATCAAGACCACAGCACGTTCGAGCATGCGTAAATCGGCTAACCCAACCCTTGCATGATTGCAAGACAAGCTCCTCGCGTACATTATTACGCTCTGGAGATACCTTGGGCATAGGGGGAGGGGCACGACCACGACAGGCCCAGAGTGCGGCTCAACCACACCAGGGGCTCCTAAGTGTGTCGCTCTTTTTCTTTTCCTTTTATTTTTATTTTATTTTATCCACAGGACTCCGTTTACAAGAGGCCCTGCCCGGTAGTAGATCTGCCGAACTCACGATGCAACAGCCAAGGAGGAACAAGGGCTACGACGAACACTCAGGTGGTCTCCATTATGAGCATTAAATCTGTTTATTGCACCATTCCGCAGCCTACCCCTGGAGGGGGACATGTCTAATAGTCCAAACCCTTGCTTACCGCACTATTTGTATCGTTCTGCACTCATAGCAGAACTCCTTGAATAAACAATGCATCATTTTTCGTTTATAATTGCATTCCTTTTTATATATATGTTCATTTATGACATCTTGCATCCGTACAATTTGGTACGGCCGAATACACCAGAGGCTTATGTTCCCCGCATTATGGTGTGATAAGTCCGCACACTTTCACAAGTCGGCACCCGAACTTATAGCATTATATGCATCGGCTCGAATCATGTCTTGGGTCAATAGTTGGGTTTGCCCGGCTCCCATGTTTTGGTACCTTATGTTCCGTTCTATCGGCTAAGGTAGCCTTTGGGAGAACCATCTGCGATTGCGCCCGGTTGAGCTAAGCGGCGCCTCGGTGGAGAAAGCTAAAACTGACCGTCATGATAAGGCGAGAGCTGGTCGCTGTTCAAGAGGTCTTTTCGAGTCCCTAAAGACTTATGCCGCTTAGAGCGAGGAACCGGCTGTGTCCGGCCAAGGCGTGGATAGCGCCCGAATTCGGTCTTCCAAACACTAGGGGCTTCGCGAAATTTAAAATTATAGAATTCTATGGCTAAGTGAGAGTGTTCAAGCACTATAAGTCCGGTTGCCTTGTTAGTTGTGTTGGCGCCTCCTAGATGGACCCAAAAATGGGAACAAGAGCTCAAGTTTATCCGAACACCCGGCACTCGTGGCATGGGGGCTGAAGCCGACGACTTGCCATCTCTCAGATTTGATAAACGGCCGCACAGAAGGTAATATTTTAAATTAATAAGCGTTGCTTACGCATATGAACAAAGTTTTCAGCGCACAGGATAACACATTGCGAGTCTAAAGAAACTGGGGCACTCATCCGCAATCTTGCGGGAACCCTTCAGGACAGTCTTATAGTACATTTGGGCGTCGATACTCCTTGCCCTTGGTGGCGCGTCCGTTAAAGCCTCTCGACATCCAGCCTGCCCGATGCACCTTTGCGGGCAAGGGCCCGACAGGCACCTTCAATGCAAAGCGGGCGCTTGATGACCTCCACCGAGGCACGCATCCACCAGCCGCCGCCGAGGCCAAAGTAGCTCCAGGCATGGCCTCTCCGAGCCCTGACCGGACTATAAGGCCCTTCATGGCCTGCTCGGCTACCTTGTGGAGCTCGACCAGCTGCTTGACTGGTCGCTAGAAACACCGTATGTCCGGCCTCGGCGTCTTGAGACCAAAGACCTTCTCCGTTGAGCTCCCTCCTCGGCCGGTAGAATCTGGCGGACATCGGACACGCTGCTGGCAGATCTGCAAACGCCCCTGCAGAGCTCCAAATTCGGGTAAGTAACAGGTAATTTACATTCACATGCTTGCTTTGCATGAAAAATGCCTTACCCACCGCTATCTTCTTCATTGCCTCAATCTCCTGGAGGGACTTATGGGCCTCGGCCTTAGCGGCTTTGGCACTTTCAAGAGCCGAGGCAAGCTCGGACTCTCTAGTCTTCGAGTCGCGCTCCAAACTCTCATACTTCTCCATGAGAGCCTGGAGCTCTTGCCGCAACTCCACCACCCGCGCCTCCTGCTTCTCTCGCTCCACTCGTTCCACGTCCGCATTGCATTCGGCCGCGGACACGGCCTCCTTCAGGGTCGCACCTCGTTCATGGCCCCTGTAGTACCCACGTTACCCTTGTTATTTCTATTGCAACCAAAATCCTTTTCTGTAAGATACAAATTTAAAAAGTGGTTTTACTCACCTTCTTTGTCCTCGAGCTGCTTCTTGGCAAGGCCGAGCTCTTGCTCGGACCGCTCGAGGTCCTGCTTCAAAGCACCGACCTCCGCAGTCAGTGCGGCAGAGGTCAGCATCGCAGCCTGTAAACCCATATTGACATATTTTTAGCACTCCTGCGTATATCTTTTATAGATCCTCAGTCCGGTTTTTCATTCCGAACACCGAACCAAGCATCAGGGGCTACTGTCTATGCGGTATTACATTATGTATTTTAAAACTTCTTACCTCAAAGCCTGTTAGAAGGCTGCTGCAGGCTTCGGTCAGCCTGCTCTTGGCAAGCTGAACCTTTTGAATCACCGCACTCATGATAGTGCGGTGTTCTTCCTCGATGGAAGCGCCGTTGAGCGCCTCCAGCAAGTTGTCCAGCGCCTCCGGTTGGACGGAGGCTTCCGGTATCACGGTCTTGCCCTTCTTACGAAGGGGCCGCCTGCCGGACTCCGGAACCACTGCAGGTTCTGGCATGGAGTCCGGCGCAAAGTCCGGGAGGCTCCCTGGCGCCACCTCCGGAGCCTCCTCCTGACGGGTCCCCTCCTGGGATCCCACCTCGGCGTCGTCAGCATCATGAGGGGTGGAGGCGGTCGGAATGGAATCCACGTCCGACGGAGCCAAGGACCCGCTCGATGAAGCGGGAAGATCATCCTCGGCCAGACTGCAGGTAGTGTGCGGCATTATAAGGACACTACGTGGCATGAAAATGAAATTACAAATCACTCAGGAGTCCGGATACTTACGATCTTGCCAGGGGCTTGGCCCTTGAGGGCCACTCCTCGTCACCGTCGTTGGCATTGGCGGAGTTGTCCGGAGGAAGGGTCCTTCCCCTCTTGGACCCCTCGGCCTCCCCCGTTGGGGAAGCCTTCCTCTTCCTCTCTCTCCCCTCTTGGGGAGAGTATTCTTTCTCCTCCTCGTCTTCAGGGGAGGAGTCCGCCTCGGAGCCATCGGATGATGAGTCTGATATCACCTGGCGCCAGGAACTCCTTCGGGTTCCCTTGGCCTTCTTCTTGGCCTTCTTCTCCGGCACCACATAAAGGGCTGGAACTAGCAGCCCCGTCAAACGGGTGTCCGCTGGGTCTTCGGGAAGGGGAGCCGGACAGTCTACCTGTCCGGACGTCCTCTGCTAGTCCTGTCAAAGGCATTGGGAGTTTTAGATCCCACATAGAATTAAATTGTGAAAGAAAATAAGTGTCCCATAGAGGATAACAAAGCTTACCTCGCCAGCCGGGCGCTTGGTGCTGAATCCGCGATCTTCCGTCGCGGACGCGGGGGCTTCTCCGCCCTTGAACAGCACCCTCCAGGCAGCTTCGTACGTCGTGTCAAAGAGCCCGCTCAGGGTCCGGTGCTGTGCTGGATCGAACTCCCACAAATTGAAGGCCCGCTATTGGCAGGGGAGAATCCGGCGGACGAGCATGACTGGATCACATTGACAAGCCTAAGCTTCTTGTTCACCAAGGTGCAGAGGCAGGATGGAGTCTGTCTGCTCCTCGAACTGCCCCATAGCAAGCCCTTCTCTTTCCGGAGGTGAGCTGCATGGGGATACCAGATCTGAACTCGGGGCGCTACCCATTTAGGGTCCGCTGCTCGGTGATGTAGAACCACCCGATTGCCACCCCTTGACGGACTCCACGAAGGCCCCTCGAGCGGATGGCGTTGGGCATTTTGCCCACCATGGCGCCTCCGCCTCCTCTTGGGCGCCCTTCACTACCTTGACTTGACATTGAAGGTCTTTAGCCACAAGCCGAAGTGGGGCTGGATGCGAGAGGAAGGCCTCGCTTACCCACGATAAATGCCGAGATGTTGAGGATGAAGTTTGGCGCCGGATCGTGGAAGTCCGGTCGTAGTAGTACATGAGCCCTCGGACGAAGGGATGCAATGGGAAGCCCAGTCCGTGGAGGAAGTGGGAAGAATCGACCCTCTCATGGGGCCTGGGGGTGGGGATGAGCTGCCCCTCGTCGGGCGGCCCGGTCTTGCGATGTCATTTGGAAAGGTATCGGCGCCGTGCGGCTTTTCGATGTGCCCCTCCGTAGCGGAGGAGGCCAACCACTGCCTCCGCTCCGGACATGGTGGAGAAGGTCGAGGCGAGATGTGCGGGCTTGGGCGCTGGAGCTCGATTAGCGGAGATGGGTAAGCAAAGGAGGAAGAAGGCGTGGGTAAAGGTGGATCCTTATCCCTTATATATCGGGCGGACGAAGACTATCGTCCCCACCGCCCGGTAAACTAAACTTATCTCCCAAGCGCCACCATCAATGGTGCGGTTGGGTTACCCACGTCCGTATTGATGAGAATCCGGAATAAGGGAACACGATCTCTTCCGACAAGGCGTGCCAAGAAACCGCTTAAGCTAATCACGCTGAGGTGGTATAATAAAAACGATTCAGTAAAGGCTTGGTGGTGGTATGACGTCATGCCACAAAATCGTCGGCCAGATTGAACTTGTGTACATATTATTCTCTCTACGGTGGAATGTGGAACTTATTTTGCAGAGCCGGACACTATCCTGGCGTTCACAATCTTCTATGAGTTATTCGGAGGAGGAACCCGCCTTGCAATGCTGTAGGATCGGAAGTATGTCTAGAGGGGGGGTCATTAGACTACTTGACAATTTAAAAGTTTAGCCTTTTGATTAGGACAAGTTTTTAGCAAGTTCACAATGATGAGCAAGCCAAGTATCACCCTACACATGCAATTCTAGAGTAATGGCAGCGGAAAGTAAATTGCACATGTAGTAAATAGAGGTGGAGAAGAGCAAACGCAATTTGGAGACACGGAGATTTTTCTCGTGGTTCCGATAGGTGGTGCTATCGTCAATCCACGTTGATGGAGACTTCAACCCACGGAGGGTAACGGCTGCGAGAGTCCACGGACGGCTCCACCCATGAAGGGTCCACGAAGAAGCAACCTTGTCTATGCCATCATGGCCTCGTCCCACGGAGGACTAGCCTTACTCGGGGTAGATCTTCACGAAGTAGGCGATCTCCTTGCCCTTACAAACTTCTTGGTTCAACTCCACATCTTGACGGAGGCTCCCAAGCGACACCTAACCAATCTAGGAGGCACCACCCTCCAAAAGGTAATAGATGGTGTTGGTGATGATGAACTCCTTGCTCTTGTGCTTCAAATGATAATCTCCCCAACACTCAACTCTCCTCACTGATTTGGCTGTGGTGGAAGAAAGGATTGAGTGGAAAGCAACTTGGGAAGGCTAGAAATCAAGTTTCATATGGTGGGAGTGGAGCAACTTGATCTCAACACAAGGGTAGGTAGTTTTCTTCTCAGAAATGTAAGGTAGGAGTGGTAGTTCTTTCTGATGGCTCTCTCCACGAATGAAGAGGAGGTGGAGGGGTATTTATAGCCTCCACACAAAATCCAACCGTTACACACATTTGACCAATCTCGGTCAGACCGAAGTTGACAACTCGGTGAGACCGAAAGTTCAAATCTTGTGAACGTTGGGATTTTCGGTGGGACCGAAAATACAATCTCGGTGTGTCCGATTCTTCCAAAGACTAGGGTTTGCCATTCTCGGTGGGACCGACTTTCTCATCTCGGTGACACCGATTTGAGTACAGAAGGTTACAGAAGGTTGGCAACACTAGTTTCGGTAAGACCGAGTTTGGAATCGGAAAATCCGAGATTTCTAGGGTTTGGGTATATGGCTGAGGGTTCATCTCGGTGTGACTGAGTTTATGGAATCGGTGGGACCGAGATTACTTATGAGTATATGTTGGAATGAAAGATTGTTGATAGTTTGAGAGATAAATCACTAAGCACTTTGAGCAACCAGATCATCATCATAACCTCATCCCCTTTTAATAGTATTGGCTTTCCTATGGACTCAATGTGATCTTGGATCACTAAACCAAAAATAGAGTCTTGAGCTTTTGCCAATGTTTTCCTTAGCATTTTGAGGGTCCACATCATCGGTCATTGCCATACCCATATCATTGAACTTTCTGAAATATTCTCAAGAAACAATTAGTTCAATGATATATATGTTGTTATTAATTACCAAAACCACCCGGGATTAGTTGCACTTTCAATCTCCCCTTTTGGTAATTGATGACAACATATAGATCAAAGCTTCGACAAGAGATATAATCAAAGAATAATATAAATCGCTTTGAGAAGTATGTGATAAGCAAGAGCTCCCCCTAAATTTGTGCATTATTTAAGATTTGCGTTTGAATGCAAATGCACAATCGATTAGGATCATCGGTCACTCTTCCATGTCACATACATCTTGGTGGAGCGCACAAAATGATAGGAATGAATAGCATGCACCCAATCACCAAGACATGAGTAAATGATCATACAAGATATGGATAGAATATGATAAGCATTAAGCACACATTAAGCATAGTATGATCAAGCACTCATCAAAGATAGAAACAAGCGTAGTATCAAACACACGAAATGTCTCGGAAAACTCAAAAGTATCTCAAGGAAAACCGCAAACGAAAGAGCAAAAACGAGCACTCTCTCTCTGAAGTCCTATGATCTATACAATTTCTCCCCTTTGGCAACAAGTTACCAAAAGTTCGAAGGTATAGAGCTAAGCGTCACTAGGGACTCTGCGGGCGGCTCTGTCTGCGTTGATGGAGTGGAGATAGCTGCATCTGCAAAGGCTTCTGCTGAAGTCTGTGGAGCTGGAGGAGTGGACACTTGGAGCTGGAGCTGGGCCGATGGAGCTGTGGAAGGTCTTGATGTAGTAGCCACAGGGTCATCCTTTGGAATAGCAGTGATCTGGGCTTTGTGGGCCTTTGGAGCAGGCTGCTCGTAGTCATCCTCGACAAGGTCATCCTGCATCTCCTTCATGAGCTCTGCCTTCTCCTCTTCGCTTCCTCGATGTCGCCTCAAGCTTGTTGACGGTGACTGCACTTGATCGACTTGACATCCAGAGCATGGAACTTGTCTTCAACTATCCTCTCAAGACTCTCCCGAGACGCACTATGCTGGCCAGCGTAGTTCAATCCTCAGGTAGCTTCAAGAAGTTGTTCTCCAACGCTCTTGGGCTTTCTTCTTCTTCTTCTTCTTCCTTCTCAGCTTTAGCTTGTTTGGCAGCTTCAGGACTTAGCGTGTCCTTCAACAGATGTGGGAGCATCCTCGGTCATCACAACTTCATTATCTTCATGTTAGGGCTGCGGTGGCAAGTGGGGTCTATCCAACAAGTAGGTGCCCGTGCCAAACTTGGCATTGATGAGCATCTGAATGTGCGGGGCAAACCCACATGACCTCTTACAGTCTCTGCTTTGTCCTCTTGATAGTCTCAACTATCGTGTCCATCACCTTAAAAGGTGTCTTGATCTAGAATATGCATCATGTTGATAGAATAGCCTCTTATCATGCGATGGTATCCTGACTTGGGCATCAATGTATGCCTCAGAATGGTGTTAGTGGTTGGGAGACCTGCCTGAAGATGATACACTGATCCAAGCTTCCATATCTCAACATCCTTGTCTGGTACCTCATTGTACATGTTCCTCATTGACTCATGATTCTTCTTTGGGATTCCATAGACATCTACATCATCATCTCTTGATCTTTGGAGCATTCAGCAAGGCAGCCCACTCTTCAACTGTTGAAGAGAATCTCGCCTTGATCATCCACACAATTCGCCATCTGGATAGAAATGTCTTTGTGGCATAGAACTGCATGATCATCTCATCATTCCAAGCAGTCAGCTTCTGACCAACGAACTCTGCAACTCCACATGCAATGAAGCTCTCATGCACATGTGGGAAGTAGTCTCTGTGCTCTTCACTTTCAATGTATTTCCAGTCAACATATCTAGTGTCAGCAACAATTGGCTTCTTGTCCATGAGCACTGTTTCATAGAAATCTTGTTGCTCTCTGGTGTGGAACCTTGAGTCAACAGCTGTTCTTCTCCTGGTGGCATATGGATTAACTTGCCTCCATAGCCTGAGACCTTTGTCCTTCCTTTCCTTCATATTTTCAGCTCGAGGATGAGCATCATTGTGGACTGGCAGTTTCTGTCTGAGCTTTAGCAACACATGTGCCTCTTCATCTGACTCAGCTGGTGGCACATTGTCCTTCTTCTTCTCTGAAGCAGGAATGTTTCTCACTGTTTTCTTTGGCTTGGCAGCAGGTTTGGCTTGAGCTGCCTTTGCTTTGGAGCTGATGGCTTAGATTTAGTGGGTGCTCCTGCTACGATGGCATCTCCCATCAACTTAGGCTTCGAGGAGGCTGGGGTGCTTCCTCATCGTAATCATCATCGGCTTCATCATGTACTATCCTCTTCCTCTTGGAAGTTTTCTTTATCTTCTTTGGAGGTTTCTTCTTCCATGCTCAGACTTCTTTGCAACTGTGGACTTCTTCACCTTCTTTGGTGCCTTTCTTGGTATGTTGCCCTTGATAGTCTTTGGCAACCACTTTCCTCTTAGGCTTGGATGTGATCTCCTCCTCGGCAACAAAGTCGAGTCCTCCTCATCGAATTCCTCTTCTTCACAGCCCTGGTGGCGGCGGAGGCAAACCACTTGGGGTGCTCCTCTCTCCATCATCAGAAAAACTGCTGGCTTCAGGACTAGTGCCTGCCTCTGGAATCTCAACTGGTGATTCAGACCTGTTCTGGCTGTCACTTGCATCACACATGACCGACAACTTTGTGAATAGAATAGGTATAGGCGAGAATAGAAGAGTTATCACAAACTAGAAGATTTTGCAAAATGAATGAGTTCAAACTTCAGTTTTAGGTTTTCACAGAATGCATTTGATCGACCGAGTCTAAAATTCGTGAATCCGAAGTGTCTAAACAGAACCATTCACACCACTTTCGGTTGGACGAAATGGGTTTCGGTCTAGCCGAGAGCACTAGGGTTTCACTAAATCCTCATTTCGGTCTTACCGATTTGCACAACTTCGGTTGGACCGAAAGTGCGATCTGCAATGGCGAGAGGCCAAATCGGTCGATCCGAGAATGTAGAATCGGTCACACCGAGATGTGTTCGTGGAAACCTAACCCTAAATTTTTACTCGAATTTCGTTCTAAGAACTAATCTGCTGGATAGGAAGATTTCAAACTTGGCAAGAAACTAGGCAAAACCTATCGTGCATTGAATCAGAGGTTGAAGCACGAGAGGGGTCGAAACTCACCCAACTTGGTGGAGTTTCACTACAGCGGCAACGGCGTTGTGAGATAGACCGTTGACGGCGATGGAGACCCGTGGCGAGGCGCCTGAGGCGGCGCGGAGGCGATCCGGAGACCACGGCGGCGGCAAAAAGGTTTGAGGCGAGGCGTTTGAAGGAATAATCAGCGCGTGCTGCCCTCGGTATATATACCCTTCACCGTGTCGGTGGGACCGAGTTGGAAAACTTCGGTGGCACCGAGATGGTTAACTCGCAGCGATTACTCATTTGATCACGCCGAAATTTGTAACTTCGGTTTCACCGAGGTGAAAACCTAGATCAATCCAAGTGATTTGATGCATCCGATTTGAGTATATTGGTTTGACGAAAGTACTTAGAAGGTTTTGGAATTTAAGCTTTTGACGGATCGGTGGCTCCGAGTGCTCCTCACTCGGTCTGTCCGAAAAAGACTTGATCAAAGTTTGTGATATAAGCATGAATAGAGTTTGAGACAAGAAAGCATAGATAGCTAGGGGAGGAACTTAGGCATTCTTGTCCATCCATTTGGTCAAAAAGAAAAATCCAAAAGACCAAAGCAACAAATGGATGTCCTCGAATGGATAAAATCATGCATCCAACATGCTCACACAATAAGATAGCAAATGAAATATGTGTCAAACATGCACAAACAAAACACTAGTTACTAGCACACAATTTGGCGATGACTAGGTCATCTATATATGAGTATATTGACTTAGGAGTCAAATGAGAACATTTGATCATAGGTCATACTCATCGTTTAAGCACAAGTGGGGTTACCACTTTTACATAAAGCATTAATGTGTTCACATCATTTGAAGATGCTTTAGCTCAATTCTTAAGAGCAAAGCTCCCCCTTGATGTGAGAACCCCTTTTAAAGGGTCAAACTAACCTTGGGTTGTCGTTGAAGACTTCATGTAGATGTTGAAGATGTGGATGCTCAATGTTGATGAAGATCACCAAGAGTTGGGAGCAATCCTTTGGATTCGGGCACTTTCAATACCTACATGGGTTAGTCCCACAAGGAACAAACAAGGATATCCATGGACATAGATTGAAGTACTCAATACATGATGTCCATGAAAGCAATGATTACCTTGTCCCTTGACTTACCAACAAGAGGGTTTGTGACTCCATGAACTAGTGCAAGATGTGGAAGTTGATTGCACAAGTTCTTGCCAAAATGAATGTGAGTGAAGTATGTTGGCGGAGTCACCCTCAAGAACTCTCTAGTTCTTCTTCTTCGGGATCCACATCATCTTGATGGGAATCCTTGGGGTAGTAGTTGAGCTTGTCGAAGTAGAACTTGAAGTTTCCTTGGGAACCCACTTGACCATGGCCTTGGGTGCTTCAATGAATGCATCAATCTCCTCTTGAAGCTTGTCCTTGCCTTTTAGCTTGTGGTCTTGTGGTGGAAGGTCATCTTGAGCTTGTTCCACATTGGAAGAAGTAGGATCATACTTCTTCTTTTGAGAAACAAACTTTGGAGTGGGATATTGACCTTCTTCCCATTCAACACCCTCGGCGTTGAACTTTCGCTCAAAACCAATTCCTTGATTCTTCGGTGTCTTCCTTGCTTGCGAACAATTTCCTCAAAGTTCTTGCTTCCTAAGCAAGACTCTTGTAGACACCTTTCTCTATAATCCCTTTCAATAAACTATTTTCTTGCTCAAGTGAAACTTGGCTTGAAACATTGTTAGTGGAATCAAGAGAACTACTAGAAGTAACAACATTTGATTTAGCATGATTATTGTTACTACTAGATGAAGAATTTTTCTTATGCTTGTCATGCTTAGTTTTAATAGGTGGCAAGAAATTAGACAAGAGAAGTCATTTGGCAAGATATGAAGAACTCTTCTTTCGAAGATCGTCATTGATAGCTTTTAGAAACTCATGTTCTTGCTCTAGATTGAGCTTCTCGAAGCGTAGCTTCTCATGAGATCTTAGGAGCTCTCTATGATCTTCTTGAGTTGTTTCATGAGCTAACTTAAGAGTGTTTAGTTCTTTAGTTAGACACTCAATTTCCTTCATAGCATTGTCATTCGACTCTTCTCGACTATAAAGACTACTAGCATGTTCATCATTACTAAGCTCACTAGATTTGTCATGTAAAAGCTCATCTTCACCAAGCAAGTCATCTTCATCACTATCAAAGTCAATAAATTCAGGGTGTGATACCTTGGGGCCTTTTGCCATGAAGCATCTTCCAATTCCCTCATTTGGTGAATCAAACAAGTCATAGGAGTTGGAGTTGGAGGATCGAGAGCAAGACCGCAACACCTTCATCTTGATCAGTATTCGGAGTTGGAGTGATAGCTTCTTTGGAGTGATTGTTTGAGTCGGGCCGGAGACCCATTCACCAACATGAGCTTGATGTTTTCTTCTTGTGTAGCTCCTTGATGACTTGTCTTTCCTTTCCGAATCCTTGCTTCTCCGAGAGGATCTTCGTTCATAACGATCATCTCTAGTCCTTCTCTCTTTTCGAGGTGACTCTTCTCTTGAGCTTCTTCTTCTTGGAGATTCTTCTCTTCTTTTGTGGGGAGTCGAACACTCATTTGAGTAGTGTCCGGGTCTTCCACAATTATAGCATTCGATCACGACTAGAAGATCTCTTTTCATCATATGATCTAGACTTTGAGCTTCTTTCCTTGCTTCTACTCTTGTAGAATTTGTTGAAGTTCTTCACGATTAGGCTTATCTCTTCATTGGAAACTAGCTTGTCACTTGAGGTTGTGGGAGCTTCAACTGTAGCTTTGTAAGCACCACTTGTCTTGTTGTGAAGCTCTTCCTTATCTTTAAGTGTCATCTCATGAGCAACAATTCTTCCAATGACTTCGGTAGGCTTGAGATTCTTGTAGTTTGGCATCATTTGGATCAAAGTGCACACGGTGTCATACTTTCCATCCAAAGCTCTGAGAATCTTCTTGATGATGAATCGGTCGGTCATTTCTTCGCTTCCTAAGCCGGCAATCTCATTGGTGATGAGAGCAAGCCTAGAGTACATTTCAGCGACTCCTTCACCTTCCTTCATCTTGAACTTGTCAAGTTGACCTTGAAGAACATCTAGCTTTGATTCCTTCACGGATTCGGTACCTTCGTGCATTTCGACCAAAGTATCCCAAATCTCTTTTGCATTCTCAAGACGGCTGATCTTGTTGAACTCCTCGGGACACAAAGCATTGAAGAGAATGTCACAAGCTTGAGCATTGTTACGTAACATCCGCAACTCATCCGCTGTAGCCCGCGATCCGGAACTTTTCCTTCCTCGAAGAACTCACCTTGCAAGCCAACACAAATAATGCCCCATGCGGCGGGGTTATGTCCAAGAATATGCATTTTCATTTTGTGCTTCCAACTAGCAAAGTTTGAACCATCAAAGTAAGGACCTCTCTGAAAATTACCCTCACTAGGCGCCATACTCTCCTAGGTTGTGAAACCAAGCTTATGGAGTCAATGCAATGAAACCAATCCAATGGAGACCAAAGCTCGATACCACTTGTAGGATCGGAAGTATGTCTAGAGGGGGTGATTAGACTACTTGACAATTTAAAAGTTTAGCCTTTTGATTAGGACAAGTTTTTAGCAAGTTCACAATGATGAGCAAGTCAAGTATCACCCTACATGCAATTCTAGAGTAATGGCAGCGGAAAGTAAATTGCACATGTAGTAAATAGAGGTGGAGAAGAGCAAACGCAATTTGGAACACGGAGATTTTTCTCGTGGTTCCGATAGGTGGTGCTATCGTCAATCCACGTTGATGGAGACTTCAACCCACGGAGGGTAACAGCTGCGAGAGTCCACGGAGGCTCCACCCACGAAGGGTCCACGAAGAAGCAACCTTGTCTATGCCATCATGGCCTCGTCCACGGAGGACTAGCCTTACTCGGGGTAGATCTTCACGAATTAGGCGATCTCCTTGCCCTTACAAACTTCTTGGTTCAACTCCACATCTTGACGGAGGCTCCCAGCGACACCTAACCAATCTAGGAGGCACCACCCTCCAAAAGGTAATAGATGGTGTTGGTGATGATGAACTCCTTGCTCTTGTGCTTCAAATGATAATCTCCCCAACACTCAACTCTCCTCACTGATTTGGCTGTGGTGGAAGAAAGGATTGAGTGGAAAGCAACTTGGGAAGGCTAGAAATCAAGTTTCATATGGTGGGAGTGGAGCAACTTGATCTCAACACAAGGGTAGGTAGTTTTCTTCTCGAAATGTAAGGTATGAGTGGTAGTTCTTTCGATGGCTCTCTCCACGAATGAAGAGGAGGTGGAGGGTATTTATAGCCTCCACACAAAATCCAACCGTTACACACATTTGACCAATCTCGGTCGGACCGAAGTTGACAACTCGGTGAGACCGAAAGTTCAAATCTTGTGAGCGTTGGGATTTTCGTGGGACCGAAAATACAATCTCGGTGTGTCCGATTCTTCCAAAGACTAGGGTTTGCCATTCTCGGTGGGACCGACTTTCTCATCTCGGTGACACCGATTTGAGTCTGAAGGTTCTGAAGGTTGGCAACACTAGTTTGATAAGACCGAGTTTGGAATCGGAAAATCCGAGATTTCTAGGGTTTGGGTATATGGTGAGGTGGTTCATCTCGGTGTGGTGAGTTTATGGAATCGGTGGGACCGAGATTACTTATGAGTATATGTTGGAATGAAAGATTGCGATAGTTTGAGAGATAAATCACTAAGCACTTTGAGCAACGGATCATCATCATAACCTCATCCCTTTTAATAGTATTGGCTTTCCTATGGACTCAATGTGATCTTGGATCACTAAACCAAAAATAGAGTCTTGAGCTTTAGCATTTTGAGGGTCCACATCATCGGTCATTGCCATACCCATATCACTGAACTTTCTGAAATATTCTCAAGAAACAATTAGTTCAATGATATATATGTTGTTATTAATTACCAAAACCACCCGGGGATTAGTTGCACTTTCAAATGCCGAACAATATGCACGCCGGACTCATCGTCATTGAAGCTTTGGTTCGGGGACTCTTGAGGAGTCTGGACTAGGGGTGTCCGGATAGCGGACTATCATCATCGGCGGACTCGGGACTATGAAGATACAAGATTGAAGACTTCATCCCGTGTCCGGATGGGACTTTCCTTGGCGTGGAAGGCACGCTTGGCGATACGGATATGTAGATCTCCTACCATTGTAACCGACTCTGTGTAACCCTAGCCCTCTCTGGTGTCTATATAAACTAGAGGTTTTTAGTCCGTAGGACGAACAACCATTACAATAATCATACCATAGGCTAGCTTCTAGGGTTTAGCCTCCTTGATCTCGTGGTAGATCCACTCTTGTACTACCCATATCATCAATATCAATCAAGCAGGAGTAGGGTTTTACCTCCATCGAGAGGGCCCGAACCTGGGTAAAAACATCGTGTCCCTTGTCTCCTGTTACCATCCGGCTAGACGCACAGTTCGGGACCCCCTACCCGAGATCCGCCGATTTTGACACCGACAACTTGCCTTTATCTTCAGCATAAATTTTGTCTTTGGCGATGTGCTTTGACAAGACAGTGGGGTGACCCGGTGCTGTGAAACCAAACCCGGTGATGACTACAACGTCCATTTTTTCTTCAAGAGGCTTAAGTGGGTTTGGCGGCTTAGTGATGGTCGGCTCAACATCTGTGGAGACTTCATGGTCTTGAGGTGGTGGATCATCAACAATATCTTTAGCAATTGGGTGAGAAAGTTCTGGTTGTTGTTGCTCCGGCTCAGACAGGTTGACGTTGTCGGTCGACTTGTTCAGCTTTGCCTTCTTGCTAGGTTTGGCCTGGCCACTAAAAATAAGAAGCATAAAAGGTGAATATAATGATCAGCTATAATGTTTGAATGATCGAATATACACTTACCCAGGTACAGTATTAAAAGCGGGGATTTGAGTTCCCGTTGACTCGCCAGAAGAGGAATGAGATGTCCACTGATAGTTTGAATCAGATGAGTTAAGAGGTTGTCGAAAATGACCCGCCTTGGGATAAAGTATATTAGAAATATGTAAGACCTCTGGGCGGCGTTTGCGAGACGGCATGTTTGGTAAGCCAGAAGAAGTAATCACACCACCACTATGCCGGGTGGTGCGGCGAGCTTTGTGTTGCTGTTTCTTTAAAAGAAAGTTGGGATCCAAGTGAGCTAGAGGGCGAGAAAAGCTTACTTTCCGGCTTGCTTGTCGGGTTTTCTGTGTTGGCCGAGGTTCTGAGCCGGAGGAAAGAGTAATTACCTCTGCGTCATCTGCACGGCTGGCTGCTGCATTGTCATGGTAACAATCATTGTCAATGAGATGTATAAAAAAGGAGCCAAGAGAATCAAGTACTACCTCTGACTCTATCATCATCGTCATCATCAATGTCTGACTCAATGGTGTTCTTCTTGGCAGGCCTCTTGGTGGCCTTGGTTTTGGTACGAGTCGGTTTAGCCGGCTTATTTTGCGGGTTCTTCTTCCAAAATGGAGAATCAGCCTGTTAAGGTCAAAAAGATCATAAGTGGGCATAATTATTGAAAATATTGATTGAGCAGGAGGTGTGCGACACTTATGGTTGGCGGCTTGTTGAAGGTGCTAAAAGGACTAAGTCCTATTTGGCTACATTCTTTTAAAGGTTCGTTCAGCAATTTCTTGGTGGCTTCATTATTCTGCATCGGACAGTTGAATGTCACAGTGGCGCTTGGGATCTTTCACATTGCCAGTATATTCGCACATTAAGCCGGGGCGATGGCTTAATGGCAAGATACTCCAGGACACCCAGCACCGGACAAGGTCGACGCCAGTTAAACCATTGGCCATAAGGGCTCTGAGCTTTGAAAATGATGGCGCATATTTGGCCCAATCCCTCGCATTGAGCCGTGAGGGGAGTGGATGCGTGCTGCTAAGCCGGTGATCGCGGTAACCCGGTAAAGGATTTTCGTTGGCTGGAGATATGTCTTGACAGTAGAACCAAGTTTGGTTCCAGTCTTTGGGGTGACTTCGCGGTTTAGCATAGGGACAGCTGACTTCTTTCCTCTTTTGAATTGAAACCCCACCGAGTTCAGTGTTGGGCCTGTCAACAAACTCGGTCTGGCGGTTTAAATAGTAGAACTCTCTGAATAAATCAACGGTGGGCTCCTCTTGAAGATAAGCTTCGCAGAACACTTGGAAATTGCAAATATTGGACACAGAGTTGGGTCCGATATCGTGAGGGTGAAGTTGGAAAAAATGAAGCTCATCACAGAAAAACATTGAGCCGGGTGGGCTGAACCCCTGACTCAGGTGATCAGTAAAAACAATCACTTCTTCGTCCCTGGGTTTAGGAGGATTTTCTTCACCAAGGACCCTCCAGTGAATGACCTCTTTTTTGGCTAAAGCGCCAGTTGCAACGTGGTTGTTCAAGTCTTCCTCGGTAACCCGGGATTGGACCCAGTTGCAAGCAGTGTATGTCTTATCCATTTTCGATGAGCTGAAAGAAAGGTTGTGCCGGTTCAAGATTATATGGTTAAGCCGACTGACGAGTTAAAGGGGTGAATAACAATGAAGCATGCATAAGTGGTAAACCGGAAGATGGCATTGAAGTTATAAAGATGAGTTATTGGCGGCTTAAGAGGGGACTAATGATACATGGCGGGTTACACTTTCTAAGTTAAGCCGCCCATACAAATATTGAGTTACAGATCTGAGAATGGAAAATTGCTAAGTGTTAGGGAAACAGATTTCACAGATGGATGCTATAATTTTGGACCTGCAGCACTTCAAAAAATGGAAAATATTTAGACCTAAATTGCAGCACGTGAGCAGTTCATATGTCCAGATTAGTTTTCTTACGCAAGAAAGGAGATGTTCTAATGGCAAGAATGAGTACAACAACTACCGCCGTGCAGGAAGGGTACCAAGTTTGAGTCAAAGGTCGCAAGCAACAGTGCAAAACGAAGATGAACTCCGACGAACTCATGGAAACCCTAAGGGATCTATGGGAAAGGGAAGGAGGAAAACTCACCAGAGTTATTGAGCAGCGGAGGCGCTTGACCAAACTATGGTCAAACCAGGTTGATGCAGCGGCCATTGTCGAGGCAATAGCCAAGGTCGATGGCGGCGACGGAGCTCGGGCGCTGGAACGACGCAAGGTGGACGGCAGAGACGAAGAGGCAAGGGGGGAAAGTGGAAAGGGACCCCTAGCCCTATTTATAATGTCGAAAGGATAAGTGGCATGCGCGGGAATCGAGGAGGCCAAACAATGGATATGCGACGGCACAGACACCTCGATTTTCGGGAGCTTATTAAAAAAGAGGATATATATTAAGATTTGGGACATGCGTAATATTAATGGCAGGTGACATCATGGCGGGTTACCACGATCTTAAAAGATGATGTCACGGCGGGTTACAAGGCTTTGCAGGAATAGATGACGAAGGATTGTCTCTAAGTGTTGAAGATTGATATGAACAAGTTCAAATCAACCTGGGGACTAATGTTGGGGATATAACTCTTGGGTATGACCCGCCCAGGAGTGGCCGGGTTATACCGTTGGAGATTTGTTATGACAAAGCCCAGGAAGGTGATGGAAGATGGCGGTTCACGAAGTAGTCTTAATGAAGGCCCAAAAACCCAAGGGCGACTTAAGGCCTAGAGGTGTAAACCGCCATATATGTATGACTTGTATTGTAAGGCATGTATAGTTAGTCACCGAGCTGGACACGTTGTGTATGAGCCGGCCGGGACTCTGTAAGCCGATGGGCGTCAACCTGTATATATAAAGGGATGACCCAACGGCGGCTTAGGACAAGAGACAACAGATCGAAAGCTAGGTCAAGCATATTTGCTCCCTGGTAATAGAAACATAAGCAATACCACCTCAAACTGGATTAGGCCTTTACCTTCACCGCAAGAGGCGGAACCAGTATAAACTCTGAAAGTGCAACTATCCTTGGGTGGTTTTGGTAATTATTAACAACATATAGCTCATTGAACTAATGCTATTTCAAGATGAATATTTCAGGAAAGTTCAGTGATTGGCATGGCATGAATGTGGACCCCTCAAAATGCTAAGGGCACATATTGGCTCAAGCTCAAGACTCTACATTTTACTTTTAGTAATCCAAGATCACATTGAGTCCATAGGAAAAGCCAATACTATTAAAAGGGGATGAGGTGTTGCTTGATGGGTTTCTTACTCAAAATGCTTAGTGATATGCTCCAAAAACCCTCAACCACTTTCTCATATCCACATATGTCCCAAACCAAAAGTCAAACTCGGCCCCACCGATTTGATCTATCTGACGCCACCAAGTTCATTTGACATAGCCATTGCAAGAAAACCTAGTCAATTCGGTCTCACCGATAGGGATCTCGGTCTCACCGAGATGGGATTGCAAACTCTCTGTTTCCCTTCGTAATCTCTCAGTCCAACCGAGATGAGCGATCGGTCCCATCGAGTTTGCAATGCAAACTCTCTGTTTCCCTTTCGTAACATTTCGGTCGCACCGAGATGAGCGAATCGGTCCCACCGAGTTTGCCTGACCAACTCTCTGGTTAGCTTATTACCAAAGTTGGTCCCACCGAGTTTGTGTAATCGATCTCACCGAGATTACGTTATGCCCTAACCCTAATGAAATCGGTCCCACCGAGTTGACATGTCGGTCCCGCCGAAATGCCTAATGGTCACATTATGAACTGAATCGGTCTGACCGAGTTTCATGATTCGGTCTCATCGAGTTTAGTAAGTTGTGTGTAACGGTTAGATTTTGTGTGGAGGCTATATATACCCCTCCACCCACTCTTCATTCGTGAAGAGAGCCATCAGAACGTGCCTACACTTCCAGCATACATTTTCTAAGAGAGAACCACCTACACTTGTGTTGAGGTCAAGATATTCCATTCCAACCACATAAATCTTGATCTCTAGCCTTCCCCAAGTTGATTTCCACTCAAATCATCTTTCCATCAAATACAATCCTATGAGAGAGAGTTGAGTGTTTGGGGACTATCATTTGAAGCACAAGAGCAAGGAGTTCATCATCAACACACCATATATTACCTTTTGGAGAGTGGTGTCTCCTAGATTGGTTAGGTGTCACTTGGGAGCCTCCGTCAAGATTGTGGAGTTGAACCAAGGAATTTGTACGGGCAAGGAGATCGCCTACCTCGTGAAGATCTACCCTAGTTAGGCAAGTCCTTCGTGGGCGATGGCCATGGTGGGATAGACAAGGTTGCTTATTCGTGGACCCTTCGTGGGTGGAGCCCTCCTTGGACTCACGCAGCCGTTACCCTTCGTGGGTTGAAGTCTCCATCAACGTGGATGTACGATAGCACCACCTATCGGAACCACAGATAAAAAATCTCCGTGTTTACATTGCGTTTGCTCCTTCAAACTCCTCCCCTTTTACCTTCATGTGGAATGTTTTACATTCCTTTGCTATACTCTTAGAATTGCATGTGTAGGTTGATTGCTTGACTTGTGCAAAGTTGCTAAAATCTGCCAAGACTTAAAATTGTAAAAGGCTAGAATTTTATTTGGCCAAGTAGTCTAATCACCCCCCTCTAGTCATACTTTATATCCTACAAGTGGTATCACAGCTACGGTCTCCATTTGCCTTGATTTCCATAGCTTTTGGTGATCATAGCCTTGGTTTCACAACCTAGGAGAGTATGGCATCTAGCGAGGGAAATTACCACCGTAGAGGTCCTTACTTTGATGGTACTAATTTTGCTAGTTGGAAGCATAAGATGAAAATGCATATTTTTGGACATAACCCCACCGTTTGGGCTATTGTGTGTATTGGCTTGCAAGGTGAGTTCTTTGATGGGAGAGAACCAAACCGTGAAGCTACCGCGGAAGAGTTGAAGATGCTGCAATACAATGCTCAAGCTTGCGATATCCTCTTGAATGGATTGTGCCCCGAAGAATTCAACAAAATCTGTTGTCTTGAGAATGCAAAGGAAATTTGGGATACTTTGTTTGATATGCATGAAGGTACTGACTCCGTCAAGGAATCCAAACTGGATGTGCTTCAAAGTCAGCTTGACAAGTTCAAAATGAAGGATGGTGAAGGTGTCACTGAAATGTACTCTAGGCTTGCTCTCATCACAAATGAGATTGCCAGCTTAGGAAGTGAAGAGATGACCGATAGATTCATCATCAAGAAGATCCTAAGAGCCTTGGATGGAAAATATGATACCATGTGCACATTGATCCAAATGATGCCCAATTACAAAGATCTCAAGACAACGGAAGTCATTGGAAGAATTGTTGCTCATGAGATGTCACCCAAGGATAAGGAAGAGCTTCACAACAAGTCAAGTGGTGCTTACAAAGCCTCATCTGATGCTCGTACATCATCAAGTGAGAAACAAACCTTCAATGAAGAACTGAGCCTAATGGTGAAGAACATCAACAAGTTCTACAAGAATAGAAGCAAGGAAAGAAGTTCCAAGTCAAGGTCCTACAATGACAAAAGATCTTCGAGTCGTGAACGTAATTGCTACAATTGTGGAAGACCCGGACACTACTCCAGTGAGTGTACGGCCCCATACAAAAGAAGAGAAGATTCACCCAAAAGAAGAAGTAGAAGAGAAGAATCACCTCAAAGGGAGAGAAGGAGTAGAGATGATCGTTATGAACGAAGAACCTCTCGGAGAAGCAAGGATTCAGAAAGGAAGGAAAAATCATCAAAGATCTACACAAAATGAAGACATCAAGCTCACGTTGGTGAATGGGTATCCAGCTCCGATTCCGACCATCACTCCGAAAGAAGTTATCACTCTGACTCCGAATATACTCGAGATGAAGGTGTTGCCGGTCTAGCACTTGTGTCAACCAACTCCTTCAACATATTTGACTCGCCAAATGAAGAAATTGGAATATGCTTCATGGATAAAGGCCCAAAGGTATCACATCCCGAGTATGTTGATTTCAATAGTGATGAAGATGATTTGCTAGGAGATGATGATTTACTTGTTGACAACTCTAGTTATGAAAACTATGATGAATTTTCTATTAATCATGCTAATCAAGATAAAACGAATAACGATGATAAGAAGGAGATTGAGCGTCTAACTAAAGAACTAAATACTCTTAAGTTAGCTCATGAAACTACCTTGGAAGATCATCGAGAACTTTTAAAGACTCATGAGAAGCTACGCTTTGAAAAGCTCAACCTAGAGCAAGAGCATGAGTTTTTAAAGGCAATCAATGATGATCTTCGCAAGAAAAGTTCTTCTTACATTGCCAAGCGCCTACTCTTGTCTACTTACATGCCACAAGTTAAATCTAGCAACAAGAGTAATAAAGATTCTTCTTCTAGTAGTAACAATTATCATGCTAAATCCAATGTTGTTGCTTCTAGTAATTCTCTTGATTCCACTAACGATTCTCTTAGCCAAGTTACACTTGAGCAAGAAAATAGCTTATTGAAGGGAATTATAGAGAAAGGTGTTTACAAGAGCCTTGCCGGGAGTAAGCAATTTGAGGAAATTGTACGCAAGCAAGGCACCGGAAGAATCAAGGTGTTGGTTTTGAACGAAAGTTCAATGCCAACGGAGTTGAGTGGGAAGAAGATCAATACCCCAAGACAAAGTTTGTTCCTCAACAAGAGAAGTATGATCCTACTTCTTTCTAAGGGACACAAGCTCAAGATGATCTTACATCACAAGACCACAAGCAAAAAAGGCAAGGATAAGCTTCAAGAGGAGATTGATGCATTTGAAGAAGCTCCTAAGGCCTTGGTCAAGTGGGTCCCCAAGACTACATCAAGTTCTACTTCATCAAGTACGACTACAACCCCAAGGATTCCCATCAAGATGATGTGGATCCCGAAGAAGAAGAACTAGAGAATTCTTGAGGGTGACTCCGCCAACACACTTCACTCATATCATTTTGGCAAGGACAAGTGCAAACAACTTCCAAATATTACACTAGTTCAAGGAGTCACAAACCCTCTTGTTGGTAAGACAAGGGAGAAGGTAACCTAATGCCATCATGGACATCATCTTGTGTGTACATCATTCTATGTCTATGGATATCCTTGTTTGTTCCTTGTGGGACTAACCCGTGTAGGTATTGAAAGTGCAACTCACTCCAATGGATTGCTCCGAATGATCTACATCAACATTGAGCGTCCACATCTTCAACACCTACATGAAGTCATCATCGACAAAACCCAAGGTTAGTCCATCCCTCTTAGGGGGGATATCACATCTAGGGGGAGCTTTACTCTAAGAATTGAGCTAAAGCCACTCTAATGGTGTGAACACAACAATGCTTTATGTAAAAGTGGTAACTGATGATATAGACCTGGGTAGGGTCATAGGCTTGACCTATACTACCTACCCAAGGTCCTACCATAGAAGCAAAGAAGCTTAAGAGACAATAGGGAGAGCCCAATGAAGGCATCGAGTGCAATCCACTCGACCAATCAACCACTCGGGTACCCCTCCTTCCTGAAGTCACACGACCAATCAATCACCCGACCATACAAGAAACCACTCGACCTACTAAAGACCAGGAGTCTCTCGGAACAAAAATGGGCAAGCATTCACTCTGTAGTCTTTAAGGTCATTTAAGGCACTTAAGGCCGGCGTTATCAGTAATGCCCCATCTTTATGTACGTTGAACTCCTTGTAACGGGGGATGGCTGGGGTCCTGCCGCACTCTATATAAGCCACCCCCCTCCTCTGGCACAAGGGTTCGCACCCCCTGTAACACACACTCGTACAATCCAGTCGACCGCCTCCGGGCACCGAGATGTAGGGCTTTTACCTCCTCCAAGAGGGGCCTGAACTCATAAACACTTGTGTACAATCTTGCCATATCTAGGACCTTGCCTCCTCATTCGTACCCCCTATACTTACTGTCAGACTTAGTACCACGACAGTAACCCCACTTGTGCTTAAATGATGAGTATGACCTATGATCAAATGTTCTCATTTGACTCCTAAGTCAATATACTCATATATAGATGACCTAGTCATCACCAATTGCTTGATAGATGCTAGAGTGTTTGTGCATGCTTTGGCACATATTTAATTTGCCATTTTATTTTTTGAGCATGTTGGTTGCATATTTTACTCATTCGAGGACATCCACTTGTTGCTTTGATTGTTTGGCTCTTTCTCTTTTGCCAAGTGGATGGACAAGAATGCCTAAGAACCTCCTATATCTATCTATGCTTTTCTCGTCTCAAACTCTATTCATGCTACATCACAAAGTTTGATCAAGTTAGAGTCGAACCACTCTGTGTGAGGAGCACTCGGAGTCCCCAATTCATCATAGACTTAAACTTACAAAACCTCTTTGTGCATTTCGGTATGACCGAGTTATCCACTTCGGTCACACCGAGTTCACTAAGTTGATCTAGGTTTTCATCTTGGTGCAACCGATTTGAACATTTCGGCCACACCGAGTTGAAGTAACCGCTTGCGATTCTGCATCTCGGTGCCACTGAGTTGTTCCACTCAGTCACACCGACAAGGTCGGGATATATATATCCACGGGTGAGATTTTGGAAATTTCTTCAAAAGCCCTCAGCCCGCGCGTATCCTGCTCTGCCTCCTCGGGTCTCCGGATCGTCTCCTCGCCGCCAGCAACCTCCCGCCGCTGGTTTCTGTTGCCGTCAACGGAAATCTGCTCCACCGTTGCCGCTGTAGCGATCGAACTCCCGCCGAACTAGGGTATGAGTTCGATGATTTGTGCCATTTCCTTACTCCGATTCTTAGCACATTGCGTTGCCATGATCTTTACCATATATGAAATCAATCTATCCAGAGAAAACTTCCTTTAGGTTAAGTTTGATTCGAAAATTTAGGGTTAGATCTCCGCTGAACTCATCTCGGACCAATGGAATTGTAGAAACCGGTCTTACCGATTTGGCTTAGGCCATTGCACATGCGCTTTTCGGTCTGACCGAAAACCGCAAATCGGTGTGACCGAGTTCAATTCTCTATGAAACCCTAGCAATCTCAGTGCCATCAAACTGTGACTCGGTCAGACCGAGTTCACTAGTTTAGGTTCCAAATGTTGCTTCAGTATCACCGAGTTTATCAATTCGGTAGCTCCAAAATCATTTCAGTAGAGAACTAAAACTATGTTTTTGACTCATCTGTTTTGCAAAATCTCTATAGTTTGTGATGCTCATCTACTCTACCTCATCTATATCTATTCACATGGTTTGCTGTCAGTTTGTTTGCCAAGATGTCTGACCAGAGTGATAGCCAGAATAAATCTGAAGAGCAAGTGCAAATGAGTGAGGGCACTAGTCCCTCAAGCAGCCATGATGAAGGCAACAGGAGCACTCCAAGTAACTTGCCAAAGGCAGCCACCAGGACAAGAAAGAAGAGAACCTCAGACTCTGAGGATGAGGACTATGTGGCTGTTGAGGATGAGGCCACCTCAAGGAAAAAGGTTGTCAATAAAGAGTTTGGCTTAGCTGCATCAACAAAGCCTGGGATGCACACGAAAGCACCTGCCATGAGAGTGCCAACATCCAAGCCTAGGAAAGTTGATGTAGAGGAAACTATGGAGTTCACTCTTGAACCCAGAGAGGCAGGAGAAGGCAAGAAGAGAAAGGAGAGGGTTAGGAAGACCATTGCCAGAGTCATTGGGAAGCCCTCCATGATGAGAGATCCATCTAATAATGAAGAGGAAGAGGATGCTGCACCAGCACCCAAGTCACAAAAGCTTATGGGAGATGCAATCAAGTCAGGGGTTGCTGCTTCTAAGCCCAAACCTGCTCCCAAAGCTGCTGCTCAAACCACCAAGTTTGCACCCAAGAGAAGCACCAGAAACATTTCTGCTAAGGAGAAGAACAAGACCTAGTGCCTGAAGTTGAAGAAGAAGATGATGAAGCCCAAGTGGTCAGAAAGCTTAAACCAAAGATTCCTGACCACAATGACACTCATCAAGTGGTAGAGGACATGAACATCAGAAAGGATGCAAGATTGATACTTTGGAGACAGTCTGATCCATATGCTGTGAGAAGGAGAACTGTTGTGGACTATAGCTTCCACACCAAAGAACAACAAGATTCCTATGAGACCATTCTGCTTGACAAGAAGCCAATTGTCTGTGATATGAGATGCGTTGATTGGGAATATATTAAAGAGAATGAAGATCACTTTTCAGGTGTACATGACAGCTTCAAAGCTTGTGGAGTTGACAAGTTCGTTGGACAGAAGCTCACCAAATGGAATGATGAGATAATCATGCAATTCTATTCCACTGCTCATTTCTATCCAGATGGAAGGATAGTGTCGATGTCTGAAGGTACAAGGTACTAATCAACTGTTGAAGAATGGGCCAAGTTGATCAATGCCCCCAGAAGACCATGAGGACGATTTGGATGTGTATGCCAAGAAGAAGAAAGACCACAACTCCATGGCAAATATATATAAGGAAATTCCTAATAAAGCCCTGGAAACTCATAAGTTGGGCTCAGTGAAATATTTGGTGTCTGGTCTGCTTACTATCAACACCATCTTAAGGCATACTCCGTTGCCCAAATCTGGAGATCAAAGGATGATTAGCGGACATTCAATCAACTTGCTGCACATTTTTTATGTGCCTCAAAAATTTAAGGTCATGAGTCTGATTGTAGAGACAATCAAGAGGACAGCTACTGACCAGAAAAGATCTTGTGGGTAAGCTCCACACATTCAGGTGCTCATCAACTCAAAGATGGGCACAGGCACTTACTTGTTGGACAAGGAGCATTTACCTCTCTACCCAGAATTTGAAGACAACACAGTTGTAATGAATGAGGATGAACCTTCATCAGTGCAAGCACAGGAGGAGAGAGCTAAGGCAAAGACAGAGAAAGCTGCAAAGATGCCAAGTGCTGAAGAGGCATCTCAAGTGTTCTTAAAGAGCAAACTAGATCAACTAGCCTATCTGATTCAAGCTACATTGAGGATTGAGAAGGGCTTGGCCACCCTGACTCAGAATCAGGAGAGCTTGGAGAGGATCATTGAACAAAAATTCTATGATATTGATCTGAAAGTGACTGAGATGCAGACAGCAGTTGAACAGCTCCAGGAGGAAGCAGAAGAGAAGAAAGGGAAGGCTGATAACCCACAAGTATAGGGGATCACAACAGTTTTTGAGGGTAGAGTATTCAACCCAAATTGATTCAACACAAGGGGAGCCAAAGAATATTCTCAAGTATTAGCAGTTGAGTTGTCAATTCAACCACACCTAGATAACTTAGTATCTGCAGCAAAGTATTTAGTAGCAAAGTAGTATGATAGTAATGGTAATAGTGGCAAAAGTAACGATAGTAGTTTTATAGTAATTGTAACAGTAGCAACGGTAAAGTAAATAAGCAAAGCACAATATATGGAAAGCTCGTAGGCATTGGATCAGTGATGTATAATTATGTCGGATGCGATTCCTCATGTAATAGTTATAACATAGGGGACACAGAACTAGCTCCAGTTCATCAATGTAATGTAGGCATGTATTCCGAATATAGTCATACGTGCTTATGGAAAAGAACTTGCATGACATATTTTGTCCTACCCTCCCGTGGCAGAGGGGTCCTAATGGAAACTAAGGGATATTAAGGCCTCCTTTTAATAGAGTACCGGACCAAAGCATTAGCACTTAGTGAATACATGAACTCCTCAAACTAGGGTCATCACCGAGAAGTATCCCGATTATTGTCACTTCGGGGTTGTCGGATCATAACACATAATAGGTGACTATAGACTTGCAAGATAGGATCAAGAACTCACATATATTCATGAAAACATAATAGGTTCAGATCTGAAATCATGGCACTCGGGCCGTAGTGACAAGCATTAAGCATAGCAAACTCATAGCAACATCAATCTCAGAACATAGTGGATACTAGGGATCAAACCCTAACAAAACTAACTTGATTACATGGTAAATCTCATCCAACCCATCACCGTCCAGCAAGCCTACGATGGAATTACTCACGCACGGCGGTGAGCATCATGAAATTGGTGATGGAGGATGGTTGATGATGACGACGGCGACGAATCCCCCTCTCCAGAGCCCCGAACAGACTCCAGATCAGCCCTCCCGAGAGAGATTAGGGCTTGGTGGCGGCTCCGTATCGTAAAACGTGATGAAACTTTCTCTCGATTTTTCTCCGTGAAAGCAAATATATAGAGTTGGAGTTGAGGCGGTGGACATCCGGGGGCACAAGGCGGGCGCCGGGGGGGGTGCCCCCACCCTCGTGGACAGGTGTGGGCCCCGGCCTTGATTCTTCGCCAAGATTTTTATATTTTCCAAAAGTAATCTCCGTGGATTTTCAGGTCATTCCGAGAACTTTTGTTTCTGCACAAAGATAACACCATGGCAATTCTGCTCAAAACAGCGTCAGTCCGGGTTAGTTTCATTGAAATCATGCAAGTTAGAGTCCAAAACAAGGGCAAAAGTGTTTGGAAAAGTAGATACGTTGGAGACGTATCAAAGGCAACTACAGATGCTTTTCAGCGAGTGCCAAGAGGTCAGAGGTCTGCTGCAGTACCCATGGCTAACACTAGAGCCACCACATCAGCACCAGCAGCTACAACTTCAGTGCCACCTCCAGCAACCACTCCACCAGCTCCAACTACATCATCTGATGCCTTCATGCTTAGAGTTCTCCCTACACCACCTCCCAAGACCAAGCCTGAGAGACGCATAGCACTATGCATATTTGAACTGTTTGGTAACTTGTTGCCAAAGGGGGAGAAATATGTATAGATCATAGGCTTCGAGAGAGAGTGTTGCTTCTTTGTCTCTCTTGCTATTTGTTTGGTTGCACTTTATTGTGTGCTTGTTTGATACCTTATGTCCTTGTGTGAGATACTTGTATGATCATGTGTTTGATCATATGCTACTTTAATGTTTGCTTGGATGATATTATGTCTTATATCCATATATGATCATTCACTTTGCTTGGTGATGAGTGCATGCTTTTAATTGCTATCATTTTGAGCGCTCCACCAAGATGTATGTGACATGGAAGAGTAACCCATGATACTAATCGATTGTGCATTTGCATTCAAAAGCAAGTCTTAAATAATGCAAAAATTTAGGGGGACCTCTTGCTTATCACATACTTCTCAAAGCGATGATGTATTTCAATCTTATTAACATTTGTCAAAGATTTGATCTATATGTTGTCATCAATTACCAAAAAGGGGGAGATTGAAAGTACAACTATCCCTGGGTGGTTTTGGTAATTATTAACAACATATAGCTATTGAACTAATGCTATTTCAAGATGAATATTTCAGGAAAGTTCAATGATTGGCATGGCATGGATTAGGAATGTGGACCCCTCAAAATGCTAAGGGCACATATTGGCTCAAGCTCAAGACTCTACATTTTACTTTTAGTGATCCAAGATCACATTGAGTCCATAGGAAAAGCAAATACTATTAAAAGGGGATGAGGTGTTGCTTAATGGGTTTCTTGCTCAAAATGCTTAATGATATGCTCCAAAAACCCTCAACAACTTTCTCATATCCACATATGTCCCAAACCAAAAGTCAAACTCGGCCCCACCGATTTGATCTATCCGGCGCCACCGAGTTCATTTGACATAGCCACTGCAAGAAACCCTAGTCACTTTGGTCTCACCGATAGGGATCTCGGTCTCACCGAGATGGGATTGCAAACTCTCTATTTCCCTTCGTAACGTTTCGGTCCAACCGAGTTGAGCGATCGGTCCCATCGATTTTGCGATGTAAACTCTCTATTTCCCTTTTGTAACGTTTCGGTCTCATCGAGATGAGCGAATCGGTCCCACCGAGTTTGCCTGACCAACTCTTTGGTTAGCTTATTACCAAATTCGGTCCCACCGAGTTTGTGTAATCGGTCTCACCGAGATTACGTTATGCCCTAACCCTAATGAAATCGGTCCCATCGAGTTGATATGTCGGTCCCACCGAAATGCCTAACGGTCACATTATGAACTGAATCGGTCTGACCGAGTTTCATGATTCGGTCTCATCGAGTTTGGTAAATTGTGTGTAACACTTAGATTTTGTGTGGAGGCTATAATGCCCCTCCACCCAATCTTCATTCGTGAAAAGAGCCATCAGAACGTGCCTACACTTCCAGCATACATTTTCTGAGAGAGAACCACCTCCACTTGTGTTGAGGTCAAGATATTCCATTCCAACCACATAAATCTTGATCTCTAGCCTTCCCCAAGTTGCTTTCCACTCAAATCATCTTTCCACCAAATACAATCCTATGAGAGAGAGTTCAGTGTTTGGGAGACTATCATTTGAAGCACAAGAGCAAGGAGTTCATTATCAACACACCATCTATTACCTTTCGGAGAGTGGTGTCTCCTAGATTGGTTAGGTGTCACTTGGGAGCCTCCGTCAAGATTGTGGAGTTGAACCAAGGAGTTTGTACGGGCAAGGAGATCGCCTACCTCATGAAGATCTACCATAGTGAGGCAAGTCCTTCGTGGGTGATGGCCATGGTGGGATAGACAAGGTTGCTTCTTCATGGACCCTTCGTGGATGGAGCCTTCCATGGACTCGCGCAGCCGTTACCCTTCGTGGGTTGAACTCTCCATCAACGTGGATGTACGATAGCACCCCCTATCGGAACCACGGATAAAAAATCTCCGTGTCTATATTGCGTTTGCTCCCTCAAACTCCTCCCTTTACCTTCATGTGCAATGTTTTACATTCCGCTGCTATACTCTTAGAATTGCATGTGTAGGTTGATTGCTTGACTTGTGCAAAGTTGCTAAAATCTTCCAAGACTTAAAATTGGGAAAAGGCTAGAATTTTATTTGGTCAAGTAGTCTAATCACCCCCCCTCTAGACATACTTTCGATCCTACAAACTCCCTGTGTCCTTTGTCCCGTTTAACCCCTTTAAGCTAACCTAGTCGCGATGGCTCCATGATTAAGTCCTTTTGCTAGGACATCTGCCGTGACAATTCCACGACACTTTCTAAGTTTGCATTGGGCCTCCTTTTATAGGCTAAGGGGTCACCACAATGGCAAATCAGTCATTATGCACTAATAAGATAGCAAATACTGCTATCATACCTAACCCTATAGGCTGATAGGGATCATTAAATGCGCCGCTCAACGTCACATCGTCGCTTGCCCGGCAAGCCTTGCCGGGCTGTTTTACAAGCCTCGCGCCTGCTTGCTCAACATGTCGCAGGACGGGTGTGGCCTGTAGGTATTTCCTGTAGAAAGAGGCTGCCATGTATCGTGGTGAGGTGGTCTGGTGAGGTGGTTCCGCCTCCACAAGTCCCGGTAAGCCCTGCCGGGGCATCTTGGGGGTTTTCTTCCGGGGGGTGGCCCCGTCCTCGCCAGGCTTGCCTGCCCGGCAAGGGAGGATTTTCTCCTGGTGGCTTCTTACTCCTCCGGCTTGGCCTTGGTCCTCTTGATCTGCACGCTGGTCCTTTGAAGATCTTGGTTTCTTGTATCTTGATTCACAATCTTGTATTCACGCTTGTGTCTTCACTATCCATGCACGAGTCAGGGGAAAATAGATGCCCCTGTTTTTTCCCCGACAAACTTTTTTTTTTTTGAAAATTGATGAACTTTTTCAAATATATGAACTTTTCTTAAAAACTGATGAAGTTTTTTCAATTTTGTGAACTTTTTCTTAAAAATTGATGAACTTTTCTAGAAATCATTGCTTGCTTTCAAATTTAGATTTTGTTTTTTAAAAACTTATATTCTGGTTATATGTTAACGTTTTACTAAAGGAAAGGTTAGCTTGGACTATTTTCTAGTATTATTCAGAACAAGTAGGATGGTCTAGTGGTTAATACATAACGCCACAAGTGACGCAGTGCTGAGTTCGAATCCCACTATCGCATATTTTCGATTTGGATTATTTCTATTTTTTTCTTTGCGTTCTACTTTCAGTTGGTTGGTGGGCCGGCCTGCTACGCGCCGCTAGTGAGCGCCGGTGGATCCAACCGGCTCTTAGAGCGCCGCTTAGGAGCTCCCGGAAGGAGGAGTCCTTCCCTACTAGGATTCGGCCTCCCCTAGAGGGAAATGAGGGACGCCTCCCCACTTGGGCCCTTGTGGCCCAAGTTACCTTCCTCCTCATGGCCTTTTAAGGCCTATTGATATTTAAATTAATATAAAAGCCTTCTAATAATTGCTAGACCCTTGTATATACAACTTAACATCACCGGAAAACATTTTCCACCTATATATTAATTATCAACAATACCCGGTATTGCCCGATAAACTCTAAAACCCTTTCGGTGACCGTGAAACGCTTCTGGTTCCTCTCAAAACTATTTTGAATATTAATGAAACAATTCCACGAATAAATCCTTGATACTCTCATCCTACTAATAGTTAGGAAAATATGATTAACTTAAGCTTGTGACCTCGTAGGTTCGGTAAATCATAGACATGAACGGAACACCTTCGTTCAATGACAGATAGCGGAACTGTGGACGCCCATATCGATCCTTATGATTACACGAATGACATTCTAGTGAACCTTTGGTTATCATGTGATTTCCCCTTTTCTTCACGATACTTTACAATACTAGGGGTGCATCGGTATTCTCCCGAGTCATGCACATGCTCACTATACTGTTGATCCCGTTGTTGGTATTGTTCTTCTTTCTCGTTGAAATGTTCTGGTATCCCCGTGACGTAGTCACCTGTGTCTAGCCAGACAATGATGGATGCCATAATAATGAGAGAGCCCTAAGAATATCTCTCCATCATCGGAGGAGCAAATCCCACTCTCGAGCTATCCAGTCACTTGTCAAACTTTCCGATGAACCCATAAGTTGTCATTATGATCACCTAGTTACAGATGATGTTTGAGCAACCCCAAATCCCATTGTACGATAAGGAAGTGACCAAGATACTCTTAGGGTCTGAGGAACTAAAACACATGCTAACACTTTGTGTTATAACAATGTATTACAGACGATATTCTCGCAATGTATAACAAACAAGATTGGGTCGATTCAATATGATCGTTCTTCTAATATCATACTCTCATTGTTGTTTCAGGTCTATCGTTACACTCCATGATATCCTGAGATCCGGAAAACATGATCACCAACAACACTTGAGCCAGTCTTACAGGCAAGACAGGGAACCTATATTTTACTGTTTATCATCTCACATGTGCGTACGAGTTTTCCACTGAATCACATATTCCAAAATCATAGCAGTTATAACATGAAATATAAACTCTTAATTACAAAAACAAAGATATATTAATACAATATTATTACCTCTATGGCATATCTCCAACACAGGCGTAGCTCTTTTTGCAAAAAAGTGAACTGGTCTACAAAATAATTTCCCGCCATCTAGCACAACTGGTTCTTTCTCAATGTTGAATGATTTTTAGTAATTTAATTTTTAGTTGATTTATCTCTCGTGTGGTTGTTCATCAATGCAACTGTTTGATCATTTACCTCATGCATTTCTATCTGTGTTGAATCATGTTCTGTTTTGTGTTGTCTCTCATTGTGCTTAAGATAATTTGTTTATTTGTTCGTCATATATTCATGTACAACTACTTAGTCGTTCTTCTATCGCTAGCTCTGATGGATATCTCGCAGTATTTCCTATTTTTTCATCTACTCTTTTTTGTTAGTAGTTTATCTTCTAATTGTACTACTTTTGGTAGTTTTATTCAGTTGTGCATTCCCGAGAGAATTGAAGTTTTGAAGGAAATATTAAATCTCCCATTCACCCCCTCGAGTTGATATACTTCGATCCTAAAACAGGGATACCCGACCATCATGGGTAGGGTATGGGCTCATTTTTCTACCCATGGGTAGTACTCGAACCCTATATGACTAGTCATGGGTAGAGCATGGGTATAATTATGTGTCCATGGGTACGCCTAAACCCAACCAACTGATCCTATAGGTGGGTTACATGTGTTATAAACCTAAACTACTGAATATCTGTATACAAATTGTGAAGAACTAGGCATCCATACTATAGTCCACTTCCATCCTCTACTATCACTCCTCTAGTAGTACCCCACCCTCATCCTCCTCGACATCACCATTTCCTCAACCCTATAAGCCTATTGATGAAGCCAATGGTCCTAACAACTATGTCACCACCCTTAAATGATGTGTTGATATGCCCGATGGGTACCCGTAGGGCATGGGCATGGATTTATGCTCGATGGGTAGGTATGTGTATGTTTTTAAGTCCATGAGAAACATGGACATGGGATGGGATTATTGTACACACACCATACCCTTCCCACTTCTATCCTTCATAGTGCTTTAGCGTGTCCGCCTTCTGCTACAAGCCTAGTTTCAATTCTGGCAAGCATGCAACTAGATCTCGAAGTGGATGACCATGACGATGCTTGAGGGAGGCCATCGAAGGTGGAGCCACAGCTCATTGTGCTGAGGCCCGCAGAGCCCTTACCGACAGAGATGAGTTGGAGGAGATCTCGGCAATGTGGGGTACACGAGGAGTGTGTGAGGGTGACTAAGGAGACCGGTGTTGCAGCAACATGCAAATAACAATTGACGAGAGCACGACATGGGCAACATTATGTATTTCACACACATGTGTTCGGCAAATTGACCGAGAAAAATGTGATCGGCGAGCGCCGTCGTGATGGAATAGCACCAAAATCTTTTTGGAACGTACCCCGATAACTTTTGTATGAACAACATGATAATTTCTGCACTGTAGACCTGATAACTTACGTGCAACATTGTGATAACTTTTGACCTGTGGAAAAGAAGTTGAAGAACCATACCCCCAGTAATTTATGTGTGAATATCGTGATTATTTACACATCACAGACCCATATCATGATTATTTACACATTACACACCCGATAACTTAAGTACACATTATGATAACTTTCATCAAGAAGAAGTTGTAGAAACATACCCCAATAAACTCTTTGTAAAAAGCGTGATAATTTGCGTATTGCACAACTGATAATTTATGTAGCCCAGACCTATTAACTTTTGAACAGAAAGATCATCCTAATTTTGAAGGTTTCGTCGCGGCGGATTTAATGGGGAAACTATTTTAAATCGGACCGATGGTTTGAGCTACAGCATGTTTTGAATTTTCAAAATGGGAAAATCTAGCACAATATAGCATTAACTTTTGTCCTCTACTCCATGCATGCATGTGCGTGTGGGAGGACTAGATGAGGTGTTTATAGTTATCCCTAAAAAGTAAAGTTCTCCCATTAGTTTCTACTCCTAATAGAGCAGTTGGTGAATAGTCCGCCAGTTATTTTTCGCTAGTTTATTTCGTCTACCCTCCCACCTCTGTCAAATCGCTGATTTATTTTCGTCCCACAAATTTCAACCGTTATATTTCGTTGTTTTTTTGTCCCTCCCCCCACCCCACCGGTTTAGTTTTGCGTCACCCACTCACACAACGAAAAAAAAATCTAAATGGTCAGAACTTTCCATCCTAGTGCAAGTTATTTTTAGTAATGTCTTTATGTGAAAGAATCAATCACAATCAATCTCTAAAGATCAAATCTAAATTAATTAACCTTAATTTAAATCGCTCAGTCACATTAAATAGGAAACACATATTTAAACCGATTTTATTTGTCAATAAGATCAATTTTCGGCAGTATTTGGTAACTTTTATATATGGAAATGAATAATTCATGATCAATCTTTAATTAATTTGCGAAGACCAAATCTTCTCTACCCCCGGGCCCCGGGTCGCGATCGATATTGCACTCCCTCACACGATTCCTTCATTAAAAAAAGATGTGACCCATGCCCCGTCTTATCCTGATCCTCTCACCCACGATCTCCCCTCTCCTGCGAGGCTGCGATGCACGAACCCACTTCCGATGCCCGATCTTCCCCGACCCTCTCATCTCACCCTCGATCCCGTATCTCTCACTTGCCACCGCCTGTGCTCACCTTCCATCACCCACACTGATCTGCACAAAAGATGTACAATGGCGGTGTCGGAGCCCCCATCACCGTCGAGGCAAGACTGGCAGGTCGTGCTATAATACGATGGTGGCGGCATGGCAAGGGCGTCAACCAAGCTCCTTCGTTCGCTGGATCATAGATGCTGGGTTCGCCGACGGCGACGGGGACATCATCGGCTTCAAAGTCCCATGAAGGCCAAGAAGAGCGACGACAGCTACAGCCCGGCGTTGCCTTCAGTTGCTGGCCTTCTCCAAGGACCTGCTGCGATGAGGTGAGCCGGCGGCGCAGCGGGCGATGCTCCCGCCGTCCAGCGCCGTGGTGCCGCTGCAGGGGACGGACCTTGTGTGGCCATGAAGCGTTCACCCTGATCGACGCCGCGGGACGCGTCCACAACGCTGCTCGCCCTCCTCCTCGCTAGCATTGTTGGCTCCTATTCGCGCATCTCATGCGGAGAGATCGCGTATCGCTATGGCTACCCGTCGGATGCCTCCGTCGTCGTCATCCGGATCCGTGACCTTGACGATCGACCCCTCCCCTTCCTCCTCCGCCCATGTGGCTGCTCCGCCGGCCCCGGAGATGGTAGTTCTGCTCATGCGGCTAAAGCAGCGGCGACGAAGAAGGTGTCCTCGAAGGAGGGAACTGTCAACAGCGAGTTCCTCTGCCGCAAGAGCTCCAAAATGTGTAGCATCGTCCACAAGGAGATGCCCTTCAAGAGGACTGCAACAACAACGAGGCGGGGAATGGCGGCGAGGAGACCATCACGGCAAGGGTGGCTGCGCTTCCTCTACCGTGGCCATGAACACGGCTACAACACAACCACTGAGCTTTGGTTCAATAGGTATGACTTGGGAGTCGTTAATGCTTGTTGGTTGATTTGTTGTGGTAGATTTTGAGATTATTAGACGTTTGGGAGTTCCCATTCTACCGTGGCTATGATCAGTCTCGGAGAATACTGTTGAGGGTAGTATAATCAACATGCAAATTTGAGGATCAGTTATGGCATTCATTTATAGGAAATAGAAATCCTAAGACGGCAGTATGACTCCTCTTTATTTTGTGTCTAATTTACAGAAGTATTTATTTGATCAGAGGTTTTGTATAGTTGTAAGAATCATTATCCACAATAGAAAGCTAAAGCACACTGCTCTCATGTGTATATTAGTAAACCTTGATGTTACAGAAATATCTTAAAACGTATACATTACATACTACACACAATAAGAAAGATTATAATTATGAAATTGGCATTATATGTTCTAAGATATTTCTTGATATGGGTGGTACTTTTAGACAAAATCACAACAAAGTACATGGGGAAATTGAGTGAGAGGCCATTCCTATTGGCATGCCTTCAAAAGTTTTGCGGCAAAGAAGATGAGTTTGAGCTTCTCAGCTGCACATTGTGGGAGGAGCTACTCATGGATCCAGAGTAGTATCCTTTCAAGACTTACATAGCTGGAGGCATCACTCAGGTGTGTGGAGTTCTTTTACATATCATAGCTTATGTTCCATCGATTCTCGGAGGTGATAACTGATAATTTATATGCTACACTGCTACTTGTGTGATCCAGAGACTATCAACTGGTTACTTTTTTTGAATAGAATCCAGTTGAACTTAGTTTGAGCTCTCATGTTGATGGTCTACCTTCAACTCATATGTAAGACAGACTAAAATTATTTCTTAACATGAAGATATAAACGTCCAACTCCGAGTATGTTTTTCATAACGGTAGGTGTTGTAGCAAGTGTTGCCAGAAATACTTGAGTCCATTAATATAAAGAAGATTCTTAATTGAGTGAATTCTGAGAAAGTGCATTTGCTTTTACAGCACTAAATTCACTCTGATTAATTATCCAACACAGATAACTTCTTCAGAGAACATCAGGTGGAGAAGCAATAACAACTAATTGCTACTTTTTGTATAATATTGGTGAACTGCCGGGTTTATCGTGGCTACATGATAATATTCTAAAGGAATATTTACACAACAAAGAAGGATCAATGGTTGAAAATGATATACGAGAATAAAGAGAATAACCTATCTACATTTTGGGACATCATGGATACATGCCCATCGTATTTATGGATTCTCCCCAGTTGAGAATTTTCTGTTTTCTTTGGGTTGATTTATATATATATTTTTCAATTGACATGCATACACTACCAACTATCTCACCTAAACCCAGTTCTGACCGAACTATGGATTTGTTAGTAATATTGTTTGGTTGATCTTAACAATTTCATCTCTACCCGCTAATGAGTATGTTCTACCGTTCATGTTCTTATGACCAGTAGGGAGGGCAGTGGCCGTGTGGACGGGGTTGGTCATGGTGGCCGTGGCATCTGACTTCGTCCAGATCACTGGGATCGAGCAAGCGAGGAGGAGAAGTGGATCTGGAAGGGGGCGTCGAGGAGGAGTGAGGCCATGGGGGCAGGGGAGGCAGGGCGTCACCCTTATCCATTCCCCTTCGATGCCGGGCGAGGTGGTCAAGGAGCCCGCTCAGAGCGACGGGCTCGGGAACAGGAGAAGACGACCGTCAAGGGATCGGACCATCGGGCGGTTCGGTGGCAAGGCCGGGGGTAGGGGGAATCCCCTTTTTCATCGTCCTTTTGGTTTTTAATGTATTCTAATCCGTTTCTCCTTTTAACACCGTTTTCTATTTATTCTTATATCAACTGAATGGATTTTGTTAATTGTGAAACTATGCACACAATTCGAGCACAATATTTTAGGTGGCACAAAACGTTTGGGGCCAAAAGGGAATACATAAAATTAGGTTTATATTTAATTGGTTATTTTAACTACTGTTGGACCTCTTATTAATTTGAAAAGATTTAATTTTTGGGTCAAATAATGTCTGGCTTAACATGTCAAAGATCAGTGCAATTTATAGAATATGGTGAACATTTTAGTTTTACTGTTTGACGAAATAATTTATTTGACTTTATTTTAAATTTGAATTGGGCTTTGATTTTTATCAAGTGGCAGTTTGGCTTAGCAAGTCTGATGACATGGCATCATTAGGGGGAGGTCACTGTAGCTAACGACTTGAGGTGTTACATAATCTTCTCATTTCTGAAATTTCATTGTTTAATGATTGAGGAATATATCACACTATCCATTAGTTCAGTCAAGCTCACCACAAGTCCACACATTATTGCCAATTGAGTAAGTCTTATTGGCGGGAGAATAGGCTATGTATGTGTGTGTTAGAGAGAGAGAGAGGGAGAGAGAGTGAGGAAGAGGGGGGGAGTGTGTGTGAGGATTTGATGGTAAAAAATATCGCCAATGTCGTAATATTGAACTCTTAAAGTTAATGTGGCCCCGTTGCAACGCGCGGGCGTTCTTCTAGTTTCTATTATGCTAACGTTCACGGGCAGAACACGGCAAATCAAAAAAAAATCATGAGAATTTATGTTGTCACGAAGATGACAAATTTCTTTAGCAAGCAAGGTAAATCCTTGTAAAAAAAACAGAACTAGACACATTTTGTCATCCTTGCGAAAGAAATTAGCCATCCTTCACTAACATAAATTGTCATACAAAACGTTAAATTTGCCACACTCTTCTAGCGAACGTTCGCTGGTTATCTTTAACTGATAAGTTTGGAAGAGAACACCCGGGTGCCAACTTTTGTGGTGAAAACATCCCGGTGCACTGTTTCTATGAATAAGACGCACCAACCAAACCCAGGTCTGGCTGCTTAGATGTAACGGGTGATGGCACATCGAAATATTTTCAGCCTTGTAGACAGCACGTCAACTTCATACAATTCCGTGTGACAGACAACATTGACAAAGTCAAACAGATATTCGGAGAGAAATGAAGTTGAATTTGACTTTGTGATATTTGATCGAGCAATTGACATCACCACAAAGTAAGACGAGAAACTAGAATTATTTTTTTTGAAATGCTACAAACAAGCTAAAGGAAAGTCCCTACAGCTAAAACCAAGTAGCATGAAAATGGAAAAATCCACCAAAATTCGATCCAGAGAAGGACCCAAACCAAGTGGTTAGGAGTCCCATGCTACCAAATAAGCAGAGAAGTATTTCCTACCAGACGTGAACAACCAGCCGGACAAAGGTGTCATGTTCGAATTTCCCCTTTTCTGTCGATGTCTCTATATGATCAATTGATCATACATCATGGCAACGCAATCCAGAGACGAGCTCCATTATTGATTAGATATAGATAAATAGAGTTCTGGCCTGTTTCTGTTGTCCACTATCGATTAGCAAGAATGTTAGCTCGATCCTTCCTCAAGTCTGTCACATTCTTTGTCGCCAATATGTCTCCAGTCCCAACCAAGAGGAGTAGTTAACTTCCTCTTGTAACATCAAATTAAGCCGTGAACATTCGATTGAGAAATCAAATCGCAATGGAGGGCGATCAGCTGAGCAGCCCTCTGGCCGGTCACCACCACAGCATCGACATTGACATCGCGGCGGAGGCGAAATCAGCGGACGCCGTCGACGGCGAGGCCGGGCGGAAGTGGCTGCGCAAGCTCACGTCGGCGACGGTGAACAAGGCCGTGATGAGGGACCTCATCGCACGGACGCCCATGCTGTGGTACCTCGCCGAGCGCTCGGGCACCATACTCCGCCCGCGCACCCGCCGCGCCGCGGGCGCCGAGGCGCTCCACGCGGTGCGCGCTGTGGCCATCGGTCCGTTCCACCGCGGCGACCGGGGCCTCCCCTTCCCCGACGACGCCAAGCTCCCGTTCATGCGGTACCTGCAGGACCAGTGCGGGCTCGATGTCGACGCTTACGTGGCGGCGCTGTCGGCCGAGCGCGACCGCCTCCGCGACGAGTTCGCCGACGACGACGCGGACGCGGAGGCGGACAAGGCGCTGCTGGACGACGAGGAGAAGTTCCTGCAGATGCTGCTCCTGGACAGCTGCTTCGTCCTCGTCGTGAGCATGATGCTCAGCAAGACTGGCGTCGGCGAGGACGCCGACAGCGCGGCGCGGGCGGCGTCCATCAACCGGGAGTACTTCATACTGCACATGGCCGTGGCGCAGCACGCTGAGCAGATCAAGCTCGACATGCTGGTGCTCGAGAACCAGGTCCCCTTCGCGGCCGTGAAGCTGCTCGTCGCCTCCTGCGGCAGGCTGAAGCTCCGCCACTCCGTCGAGGAGGTGGTGCTCGGCTGCTTCGACGACGTCTGCCCAAAGCGGGCGTGCCTCGTCCGCGACGCGGCGGGCGCGGAGTTCCACCACGTCCTGCACCTCTTCCACTGGTCCCGCGTGCCGGCTAACAAATATTGCATCCTCTCGACGCCACTGAAGCTCCTCAAGATCAAGAAGGAGTCGGAGCGGCTGTTCCCCTGCTCCGTGGAGCTGCGGCACTCGGCGGTGTGGTTCCGGCAGGCGGCGGCGTCGACCTGCCAAGGCGACCTCGACATGTCGTTCTGGAGCCGGCCGGCGAGCCCCGTGGCGGTGATGAGCATCCCGTGCTTCCACGTCCACGAGTACAGCGCGGCGGTGCTGTACAACATGCTGGCCTTCGAGATGCGGTTCCACTGGGCGCACGGCGCCTGCGTGACGACGCACGTGGCGCGGATGGAGGGACTCGTGCGGTGCCCGCAGGACGCGACGTTTCTGCGCCGGCGAGGTGTTCTTTCGGCCACGCGGCTGACGGACGCGGAGCTCGTCTACTTCTTCCGAAAGCTCGGGGCGCAGACAGTCGGCGCGAGTGGTGGTGCGGCGGGTTCGTACTGCACTTCTTCCCGTCGCCGTGGGTCGCCGTCTCGCTTCTCGCGGCGGCCGCAATTTTCGTCGTGCCGTCCATGCTGCAGACGGTGTATACCATGCTCGGCTATATCAAAAGTACTGCTAGTTAAAAGATCGAAAATGTTAACACCCACACATGCGGGCGTTTGCACATCGCCCACACGCCTCCATTATCACTCATTTTGCCATGTATGAATAGATGACATCAGCAGAATTTTTTTTGGTTTTCGGCTTAAAAATGTTGTATCTCCTAAATAAAAAAGCGAACTAAAAATCCGTTTTCATCATTAAATCCGTCTCGACGAGATCTTCAAAACTAGACCCCATGTTGACATGTTTCGACGAATTTTTCTTTTTTGCCAGAAGTTGCCACGATGTTTACACTGCAGTTGCCACAGGGCTTAAACTAAAGTTGCCATGTGGCAATTTTAGTTTGTAGATCATGGCAATTTTTGTATTTTGATGATGGCAACTCCAGTACTTTGACCATAAAAATTATTTTTTGTATGAACCATGGCAATTTTACGTGCATGTATCATGGCAATTTTAGTTTATGGTTCATGGCAAGTCTAGTTTCTTAATTCCCCGTTTTATAAATGTCAAATTTTACTATTAAATGTAGAAGAAAATAGCTGAAACATATCATGGCAACTTCAGTGTAAACATCAGGGCAATTCATATGCAATAGACATGGCAACTTTTAATCTAATTTTTTTTTCATCAAAACATATCAACATGGGATCTAGTTTCGAAGATCTCATCGCGAGGGATTTAATGGTGAAAACGAATTTTCAATCGGATTTTTCGTTTAAGAGATAAAACATTTTAAAAATGAAAATCCAAAAAGATTCCTGCATGCATGCATGCGATGACGTGTCAATCTGTTTACATTGAAGACGTGTGGTGCATCTCCCTTCCTGCCACACGTGTGGCAGTTAGCGCGACCCTAAAAGATTCAGAAACAGCCCCTAAGAGAGCTTTGTTGGTTCAGAATACTCGAAGGGAAATGTTTCCACCCGGTGCGTCGGCGGAAACATTGGGCCGGTCCTGTCGCTTGCGTTCAATCGCACAGATCCAGCCTACGAGCGTGGCCCCGCGCGCCTCGCGCCCCTTCCATATGTGCTTCATCCCCTACCTCCAACCATACGCCAAGATCTCTCTCCCCCTCCCCTGCCACGACCGCCACCACGAGCTCCATCGCCGGCGCCAGCGCCTCGCCGCCGCCATGGGCTGCTCTGCCCATGGCCGATCCATCCCCTATCTCACCTTCACGTGCGCGCATCCCTCCTCCTCCTCCCGGCCGCGATCGACCACCACAAGCTCCATCGCCGACGACCAGGCGCTCCCTCGTCGGCCGCCATCGCTGCCTGCCGCCATGTCCGAATCCACCCGCGTATACAAGTGCACAACAAAGGAAAGCTGCAACCGTAGTTAGAGTTTGCTACTACCGGCAAAGCTTTTTGCTATATCCATCAGGCGGAGCTGCGACCTCGCGACGACGACAAACATTGTTTTTGCTGCAAGCCTGCAACCGCAGCGGGATTTTTGCTACATCCATGTAAGGCGGAGCTATAACCGGTGTCAAAATTTGCTACAACCTTTCTGCAACGCCGTTTGGAGTTTTTTGCTACATCCATGTAAGGCGGAGCTACAACCGGTGTCAAAATTTGCTACAACCTTTGTCGATTTTTGCTACAACCAGCGCATTTGCATTTTTGCTACTTTTGCACAAGCCAACGTCTGAATTTTTTGCTACAACCCTTGCTCGATTTTGCTGGAACAAGTGCTCGTTTTTGCTGCAACAAGTGACCGAGATGTTACGACGGTGAGATGTGACCGACGAGCTGCGGCAACAGGTGTGAGCGGCGATGAGCACGACGGTGAGCTATGGCCCTCGCCATCGAAGCTGCAATCACCGCCACCGGAGCTACAACCACGGGGTGCCGATGTTACATGCGTGGAGCTGGCCACCGGCGGCGGCGATCATCGGCGACCGGCAGTGCCCATCGACGGGGGGCCGCGACTGGTGATGGCCGGGAGGGACGAGCGATGCGTGGCGGCCTGGGGACGCCAGGGGATCCGCGCGAGAGAGGAACAAGGGGATGGGGAAGTCAACGCGCCCAGATCGAACGGCTGAGGATAGTCACATCCGACGGCCCGGACGCGATCGGCTGAACTGTTGGGCCGGTGCGCCGGCGCAGATCACTGCCCATACTCGAATAGGATTTTCTGTTTTTCCTTAGTCTTTGTACCCCGATAAATTCCGAACATTCGGATTTTAAGCATGTTGTCCGAACATTTTTTCCATGGCAACTTTAGTTGAACCAAGGTGACAACTTTAGTTGCTAAAACATGGCAACTTTGTTCCAGTTTATTTTTTATTTTCTGAAAAAAATGCCATGTTTGTACCAAAGTAGTCATGAAAAACGTTCAAGTTGCCATGCTTAGATATGAACATTGAGGATTTATCATTTCGGTAGTTTTTTCGAGTCAGATGGTACACCTTTTAGCTTCATTTGAATCTTCCCAAATGCTCTTTTATTAGCGTTGCTATACACACGGCATGCGTTGGATGATTTATGAACGATCATACTAATATAATCGTACATGCAGTAGACAAAGCGAAGCCGGCCGCTAGATCAAGCATTGTGCAATGTTCGGCTACCATGTATCTGACTGGTTAGTGGTTCCCTTTATTTTTATCTCCCAAATTCTCATAAGAGCATCTACAACCGGATGCTTGCTATTTCTTGAGCTTGCGTTGATTTTTTCTTGAAAAGGAAAGGGTGATGCATCAAAGTAGAGATAAGTATTTTCCTCAAATAAAAACCAAGGTATCAATCCTGTAGGAGGCAAAAACAAGTCCCCAATATATGCATCTGCACAAACTAACAAACACTTGCACACAACGCAAAAAAGGGGTTGCCAATCCCTTCACGATCACTTGCAAGAGTGAGATCTAACAGAGATAGATATAAAAGATAAGTAAAAAGCAAAATAAAGTAAATATAAATAAATTATAGCAAGGTATTTTTGGGTTTTTGGTTTTATAGATCTGAAAATATATGATAAAAAATAGAACCGATGGCCATAGGTTTCACTATAGGCTTCTCTCTTGAAGAAAACATACGGTGGATAAACAAATTACTGTTGAGCAATTGATAAAAAAACGCATAATTATGAAGATATCCAAGGCAATGATCATTAATATAGGCATCACGTCCGTGACAAGTAGACCAAAACGATTCTGCATCTACTACTATTACTCCACACATCGACCAAATCTTGCCTGCATCTAGAGTATAAAGTTCATAAGAACAGAGTAACGCCTTAAGCAAGATGACATGATGTAGAGGGATGAACTCAAGCAATATGATATAAATCACATCTGTTTATCCTTAATGGCAACAATAACTCACCCTCGTCTTCAAGTGGATCAAGAGCACGAGGGACGTCATCGAGCTGAACTTGTGCTGAACGCGGAGTGATACGTCTCCAACGTATCTACTTTGCCAAACACTTTTGCCCTTGTTTTGGACTCTAACTTGCATGTTTTGAATGAAACTAACCCGGACTGACGCTGTTTTCAGCAGAACTACCATGATGTTGTTTTATGTGTAGAAAAGAAAAGTTCTCGGAATGTCCTGGGAATCCACGGAGGCACTTTTTGGATTTAATAAGAATTTCTAGGCGAAAGAAATACACCAGGGGGCCCACAACTGAAAGTGCTAGCTATCGACTAGAGGGGGGGTGAATAGGCGATTTTTATGGAAGTCTTCAAAACGTGGAAGTTTTGAAGACAAACAATAGAAATGACCTAATTGATATGCAGCGGAAGATAAACTACAACAAGCAAACCATAGTCAAGTATGCAATAATGTGAAAGTACAAGACTAATAGCAGCTTAGTAGTAAGGATCAGGATGAAAGATAGTATGAAGCCAATCAACGATAGCAGTCAAGCAATGAAGTCAAACAGGTACGACAGATAGGCAATGACTTCACGAACACAAACACTAAGTAAAGGGAGGGAGAGGATAGAACCACTCACTTGTTGAAGACACAGATTTTTGGACCAGTTCGATTCTTTGTGACAACTATGACGTCTGGTTAGGGAGGCTGAGATTCAACTCAAGACCGCGTCTTCACCTTATTCCCTTGAGTTAAGGACACACAGTCCTCGCCCAATCACTCTGTAAGTCTTCAAGGTAGACTTCCAACCTTCACAGACTTCGCTCACCGGCGATCCACAATGACTCTTGGATGCTCAGAACGCGACGCCTAACCGGCCGGAGGATTCATAGTCCTCAAGTGTAATAAGTCTTGTGTCACGCAGATGTAAAGACTTCATGATGCCTAACACTCTTTGGCTCGGGTGTTTGGGCTTTGTCCTCGCAAGGATTTCTCTCTCAAAGGCTTCGAGGTGGGTTGCTCTCAAACGACAAAAGCCGTGCACTAACTCTGAGCAGCCACCAATTTATGGTGTAGGTGGTGGGCTATTTATAGCCACTAGGCAACCCGACCGATATGTCCGAAATGACCCTGGTCACTAAGGAACCGACACGTGTTCCAACGGTCGATTTCAAACACACACGACAACTTTACTTGGGCTACAAGCAAAGCCGACTCATCCACTCGGATAAGATTTGCTCTCATTGTCTTCACTCGAAGACATAGGATTTGGGTTGAGCATCACTTCAGTCATTCTGACTTTGTTCACTTGGACCCCACTTAATTGTACGGTGGTTCCTATGACTCAACAAAGAAGAAAAGGAAACAACGAAACGACACAGTCTTCGCGCTCCATAGTATTCACTCAATGTCTTCTCATGTCATAGTCTTCAATATGAATATCTTCACATACCACCATTGTTGTCAATGTCTTCATACATTTTTAGGGTCATCTCCGGTAGGTAAACCGAATCAATGAGGGATACTACATGCATTATCCTGCAATTCTCATAAACGCATTAGTCCCTCAACCAAATTTGTCGTCAATACTCCAAAACCAACTAGGGGTGGCACTAGATGCACTTACAATCTCCCCCTTTTTGGTGATTGATGACAAACTGGTTGAAGTTTTCAACAGGGATAAAGTATGTGAAATTGTAAAGGATGGGGTATTGTCTTCATAAGTGGCAAAGGCTCCCCCTGAAGATGTGCATATAAGTAATTTGCTTTTCGAATGCAAATGCACATGGCAGGTTGTACTTGTGGAGATCCTCTTCAACTTATGAAGATAATTCATCATGCATGAAATGATATAACTAAGAGAATGACATGCATAATGAAAAATGGACGTCTGCAGAATGATCTAAGTGCGGAAGTTATCATCGCACATGCGGAATTTATCATCGCATCATAGAAAAGCAAATAAGTAGCGCATTTACCATCGAGTTTAAGTGTTACAACTCAAAGAACCAAATGTATCAAAAGCGAGAGTTGTAAACACTAGGCAAAATATAAAGCAACCTCCCATATGAACCCGCTTGAAGACTATCAAACTCATATGCTTCTCCCCCTTTTGCCAGTAAGGACCAAAAAGGTTCGAAGACATAGAGCATCTACTCGTCCCCATGAGGAGTAGGTGAAGCAGCAAGGTTGTCGGTGGTGTTTGGCGGCGCAGACGAACTTGGTGCAGTGTCGATGCGTGCAGAAGTAGGGGGCGGTGAAGTAGCATCGTCTTCATCGTCGATCACTTTGGCATTCATAGTTGCCGCGGAGGAAGAATAGTCAGAGTCTTCAAGGGATGGAGTTCGACGTAGGATAGCATTCCGTGGAGGAGTGGAGTCAAACTTGAATCTTTCAGTGAAGCCATCGTCTTGAAGATCTGCTTCAGCACTGAGCAGCGTCAAACTCTTCCATGATCGCCGACAGGTTTCATGAGTGACAAAAGCATTCTTGGTGGCAAGATTTTGAATGCGATTGACGTCCACCAAGAGGCTTTGCATCTGTCGCTTGAGCCAAAAGTGATGCTTGTCTTGTTTCTGATGTAGTGCCACAAGAAGTTCTCGGTCATTTAGGACGCGAGAGTGCTTCTTAGGCCTTTGGGCAATTGTGCTCTCAGTAGCTTCAGTTTGCGCACGGTGAGGCAGACGAGTGTTCCCAGCCATTGGATAGACACGAGTTACTGCTTGGAATCCTTCCATGGGCTGAGTGAAGCTTTGGTGATCAGCATTTTGAAGACAAAGAGGCTTCTTGGCAGGCTCAGGGTATATGGCTTCAACTGACATATCAACCTCTGGTAGAAAGATCGGATGATTGCGAGCAGACGGCTGATAGTTGATAGTAGAGTGTAGCTTGATGAGGCGCATGACCCATGGAGCATAGAATTTCAGGACAAAAGGTCAGATCCAGACGCAGCCAGTTGCCGGATGAAGAATTCTTGTGTATTGAAGTTGATGCCATTGAGGATGTAAAAGACCAATGTCTTCATGGCTCATTCAAGTTTTGCAGCTGATGAATGCCCTTTGATAGGCCATAGAGTTCACCTGATGATGTGATATATTGTGCGAGGCAAATACTCAAGATCATCAACAAAGAACTCCTTTAGGTATTCAGCGTCAGGTGGCAGAGGCTTCATCATGCTCAACATCTGGCTCATGTTGGGCTCTGGCTTATGGAAGATGCTCTCCAGTGCATTGCGGTGGAGTTGACAATCAGGTTCAAACAGCTCTCCGAGAGTGGGTAGGCCTGTAAGTTCAATGATGTCAAGAGCTTTGGCTTCATGATGAACATTTCCGGTCATCCACTCGAGAACCCATGTTTTTGTATCCCTGTTGTAGTCGCGAATGTGGAGGGTAGCATAGAATTGAAGCAAAAGTTCCTCATTCCATTGTTCTTTGTCTGTCACAAAGCTGAGCAAACCTGCATCACGAAAGCAGTCAAGTGCTTCTTCTAAGCATGGCAATCCAGCAATGGCTTCAGTGTCGAGGCGCATATGAGGGGGAAATGCGCCCTTGATCATACAGAACGCAGGAGTAATAGCTTCGCTGCTGATAGCTCTAGAAACGATCAGATGATATTCTTGGCCTTGAGTAGGGGTTCTTTGCGCTGTCAAAGAAGGTGTTGTGGGCTTTGAAGCCATTTGCATTGAAGGACCCTGTGGAGGTGGCAGTTTCGGGAACCTTGGCAGTCTTGGCTTTGGTTTCTGGACCAGAGGCCTATGCTCAACATGATAATCAAACTGAGGACCAGAGGCATTAGGCGGAGGGACCAGAATGGGCCATTTGACAGTGGTTAGCTGACCATGGTTGTATGCTTGCTCAATTGTATAGGGCCTTGGTGGCGGAACAGGAGCAGTGGCAACAACAGAGGCGTCAGGCTGCACAATAGATGCTTCAGGAGCAGTTGCATCATTGGCTTCTGGCACATTAGTTGGTGCAGGCTCCACATTTACTTCAGCCATGACTACGTCATTGGCTTCATTTGTGTTGGTGGTGGCAACCTCAAGATTTTCAACCTCCACTTGATGAGCTAGAGGGTCAGGCACTTGCACGTTCACATCAGGAACAGCTTCTTCAGTAATGGGGGGAGTAGGGACACGTTCTTCTTCTTGGTTGTCATCGGCTGATGCAGCCGAATTGTCTTCAGTAGCTTTGGCTTCAGACACGGAGACATTCACAGTCGAAGTGGCTTCTGGAAACACTTGATGTGCAACAGATTGGTGGTGCACTTCTCCTTCTGGAACGCTCGAAAGAGGGACTTGAGGCCTTGGTCCTTGCGAAACTGCGTAATCTCAAGCGACACCTTTGGAGTTGGAGTTGGCTGGGCCTCAAAGTCGCCTCTTCTTCTTGCAGTGGTGTGACTTGTTGTTGTTGGGGAGTACTGGGAGTCTTGTTGTTGTGGGTGATCAGCCCATGATGCATCTGAGCAATTGGCGTCGAGGACGACCAATGTTTGGGAGTTCGCTGTTCGTGAGAATGACGATGATACCAAGTTGTGTTCGATCCGAGGAAGAACTTCATCATCTTCAACATTGTCATTGTGACCAATGTCTTTAGCAAATGTGGGATCAATCGCTGAATGTCTTCACTTCATGAGCCTCTGTGGAAGCGTGCTCATGAACTATCATTCGTCGTTCTTGGTGTTCAGATGCAGGGCGAACCATTGAGATAGGTTCAACGACTAAGGGCTCTGTGGGAGCAGCCCGATTCTTCTTGGTTTTGCGCTTCTTCTTGGAGGGAGCAACATCGGGGGCTTCAAATTTTCCTTTTTCTCGCTTCACCTCGGCGATCCTCGTCTTCTTGATTACAAGCGGTTGACATGACCTTTGGCTTCGAGCCAGTCATGCTGCTTGGGAAGACTATGCGAGGTGCTTCCTGCCTTGAAGGTGCAGATTGGTCAGTTGATAGCTTCTTCTTCTTTGCAGCCATTCTAGGGTCAATGCCAGGTCGACCAAGAGCCTTGCACTTCTCAGCCTCATTGTAGGCTAGCACACACTTGTCAGCCAGACTCTTCATACGCTCATGAGAGCCTTGAGCTTCTTCGCGCTTCTTGAGAAAGGCTTCTTTGAGCTCGTGCAGCATGATCTTGAAGTTTTTGACATCTTGCACGCTGAGCCTTGCCACATGCTTCTTGAACTGAGCTTTCTCATAGTCGATCTTGTGCTTTAGTTCAACGAGGCGCTGAGCAAGAGCTAGCTCAGAAGCAATGGCGCCATTGAAGGAGACGCTGAGGCCAATGGGAAGTTGCAGATCTTCAAAGTTGAGATTTGGGGTGTCAAACCACTCATCAATGAAGTTATGGATGATTGCCACATCAAAGAGAGGCAGATTATTGAAGATCTCTGCTTCTTCCTTGCTCTTGATCAGTTGCTCAAGAGCATCATCTGCAAGATCTTCATCATTTGATGATCAATGTGCTCTTCTCGCAGAATGGCAGCAGGAGTCAAGGTCTGATCAGTATGCTTGACGATTTTCTTTTTCTTCTCCGTCTTCTTGGAGATACGTGATAGATCTTCAGACTGCACACTATCTTCAGGAGGTGCAGTGGCCAGTGGCTTCGCACGTGAAGCTTTTGGAGGAGCAGCTGATCTTGAAGCCTTAGTCTTCTTTAGCTTCTGCGGCTTTGGAGGAGGAGCTGGGGCTTCATCAGTGTCAACATCATTATCAGAATGATCCACTTTGGCACCTTGGACCAAGATGTAAGTGATGAGGCCATCAAGGTTAGAGAAGGGGCCAATGACATTGGGTTCTGCATCATGTGAGCCATCAGCACGGGGAGCAGAGGGACCAGGGTTGAAGTCTAACCCCAATGACTTCTTGTTTTCCTTGGCCGATGCCTTTGCATGCTGGAAGTTGCGCTTGAAGAGATTATCACCACGACACCAGAGCAATGATGATGGGTAGGCATTTGCAGGCTGAGGTCCACGGACCATACAAGGATAGAAACCCTATGCAATAGCTTCAGCTCTGTTCTTGGGTGGAAGGCCTCGATAGAGAATATCACCCCAAGGACTTTTGATAGCATTCTTCTTAGCGTATTCCTGGGTCACGAACTTGTATTTGAACCATTGTTCAGCCCAATACTGCCGAATCCATTGGGTTCGTGTCTTGCGCTGATTATAATCCTCTTCAGGATCTGTCTTGTCAAGCTCTGCGAGGTCATCAGGCAAATCTTTTGATGTTCCCCCACGACGCTGTCTGCCACCCTTCCTTACTGATTTCTCTGCAGCCATGAACTTCAAATTGAATGGCTTCAACACGTTCAAAGGCTTCAAAGGCTTTCGCTTGCCGGACAAACAGGAACTGGCTTCGGGAGACTTAATGTGATGCTGTAAGAATTCTGCAAACGAATGCAGACTATGAGAAGCAAGGGATTCTCCCACGGACATGTACCGTGACAAAGATTAGAGATGCGAGGAAGGGAAGAGGTCATATGCATTCTCGTAAGTTTTTGAAGATAAATCAGTTTGAAGACATTGACCTCATGATGCGAAGACATTCACTTATATGTTGAGAGTTGGTTCCAGATTTGTACGAATCCGTGAATAAGTACAAGTGAGGAATCTAACTAGATATGAAGCTTAAGTGAATATACTAGGCAGTATGAGATGCGCATGAATAGATCTAACATTGTAAAGGCAGAAACCAATTTTGGTAAATAGGATGAATCTTTGAGGATCAAAAAGATGGTAAAAATAGAGTTGTATTTACCACACGAAGAACTGCTAGATGGGATGAACAGGAGACCGAGCAGTTCAATCCACCGTGCCCTAACTTGGTGACGGAGGACACCTACGGCGGCGGTGGAGAGGACGATGTCCGCGGCCGGCGTGAGGACGGCATCGGAGAAGTCGCGGCAGCTAAGCGCTTCGTCGCCGGCGTCGTCGAGAGCTAGCGATGGCGCTAGGGTTTTGACGAGGTGGAGAGGTGGAAGAAGGTTTTCTTTACCATCGGGGACATGTATTTATAAGGAAGTGTGCGACACAGCGCAATTACGCAGGTGCCCCTGGCGGTTCACATCTGAGGGGCACGTGGAAAGCATGCAACATACTCAGAGTTGTCCCACGTTCCCACGCCTGCCAGGTTTGTCGGATGGTATTCCGGCTTCTCCAGATTTCAAACAATAAGGGTGAATCATTTAAAACAGACTTAATGTTTATCTCTGTGTCTTCTGCTGACAAGGACGCAGAGAAGACATTCGACAGTTTCAATAGAATGCATATGATTTGGACAGATAAAGTTTGAGATAGAAAGCATAGAGAGATTATTGTCCGATCACATTCACTTAGTTCAAAAGATTCAACTAGAAGGACATAGCTATAAGTGAATGCTGTAGAGGACAAAACACTAGTATATATATCAGAAAGCAATCAAATCAACATAGTGAAGAAAATCATGAAGATAAGTTGAAATTGAAGACAAACCAAATGTGAAGACATTGCAAAAATAACGCCATGAGTGAAACACTTCAAACCGAAAAATTTGGTGGTGGCGTAACCCACCATATAGGAAGTATTAGACCCAGACACGGTGCACAATTATCGTGGCGCTCCGAAGTCAAATTCCACGTTAATGTATTCACACTCAGAATGTAAGTCTTCATTGACTGAAGATATACTTTACTTCGTGTGTTGCACATCTAAGTCATCAACGTGCATAAGTGTTAGGATGTGTGCCTGATCACAGGACATTTGAGGATTCCAAGATATTTAGCTCACACCGTAACTTGCAAAACCTTTGCTCATCGAAGGGCTTTGTGAAGATATCAGCCAGTTGCTCTTCGGTGTTGACGTGTATGATGTCAATATCTTTCTGCATGACATGATCTCTGAGAAAGTGATGACGAATTTCAATGTGCTTGGCCTTCGAGTGCTGGACTGGATTGTTGGCAATCTTGATGGCGCTTTCATTGTCCCAGAAGAGAGGTACTTGTTTCAGATTGATGCCATAGTCCTTGAGAGTTTGCTTCATCCATAGAAGCTGAGTACAACAAGATCCATCAGCAATGTATTCAGATTCAGTAGTTGAGAGTGATACACAGTTCTGCTTCTTTGAAGACCAACAGACAAGTGATCGTCCCAGAAAGTGACATGTGCCTGATGTAGACTTGCGATCCACTTTGTCACCAGCATAATCAGCATCCGAGAATCCAACCAGATCAAATTTTGAGCCCTTTGGATACCATAATCCGAGTGTTGGGGTGTAAGCCAAATATCGAAGAATTCGCTTCACAGCTAAGTGATGCGATTCCTTTGGCGCCACTTGGAATCGAGCACACATGCAAACACTAAGCATAATATCTGGCCTAGATGCACATAGGTAAAGTTAGGAACCAATCATGGAGCGGCATACCTTTTGATCGAACTCTTTACCATTGTCGTCGGGACCCAGATGGTGTTTGGCTGGCATTGGCGTCGTGTAACCTTTGCAATCTTCCATTCCAAACTTCTTCAGACAGTCTTTGAGGTATTTTTCTTGTGATATGAAGATGCCATTCCTTTGCTGACGAATTTGAAGACCAAGGAAGAACTTCAGCTCATCCATCATGGACATCTGATATTGCTCTTGCATCATGTATCCAAACTCATCACTATACTTCTGGTTGGTGCAGCCGAAGATAATGTCATCCACATATATTTGGCACACAAACAGTTCACCATCATATGTCGTGAAGAGTGTGGGATCAAGGGATCCAGGTTTGAAGCCTTTGCTCTTCAGGAAGTCTTTGATCGTATCATACCAAGCGCGAGGAGCTTGTTTGAGGCTATACAGTGCTTTGTTTAGCTTGTATACCATATCAGGATGTTTTGGATCTTCAAAACCAGGTGGTTGAGCTACGTATACTTCTTCTTCAATCTTGCCATTGAGAAATGCACTCTTCACATCCATTTGATATAGCAAGATGTTGTGGTGGTTAGCATAGGCTAGCAGTATGCGAATAGCTTCAAGCCTAGCCATAGGAGCAAATGTTTCATCAAAGTCTATTCCTTCAACTAGAGTATATCCTTGAGCCACAAGACGTGCTTTGTTTCTGACGACTTGAACATGCTCATCTTGCTTGTTTCAATATATCCATTTTGTGCTAATAATGTTATGCTTGCGAGGGTCAGGACGCTTGACAAGTTCCCAAACATTGTTCAGCTTGAACTATTGAAGTTCTTCTTGCATAGCTTGTATCCATTCAGGTTCCATAAAGGCTTCAGCAACTTTCTTGGGTTCTGATATTGACGCAAAAGAAAAATGCCCACGTAAATTTGCTAATGTTGTTGCTCTTGAGCGAGTAAGTGGACCAGTGCATTGATGCTATCAATTATCTTCTCAATTTGTACTTCATTTGCAACTCGAGGATGAACTGGACGAAGACCTTGCTCTTGCTGATCATTGTCATTATTGGGAGGATTGTCTTCAGTCTGAGCATTGTCTTCAGGTTGGTTAGGTGCGGAAATGATAAGTTCCTCTTCAGTGTGCTTGAAGGCATGATTTCACGGTTCCCATCGACTTGATAGATTCATTTGGGCGGAGCTTCGTCTAGTGTACTTGGCAGAAGCTCTCTTTGTGAACCATTTGTTTCATCAAATCGCACGTCCACAGTTTCGACGATTTTGTAGAGATAGAGGTTGAAGACTCTGTAAGAGTGCGAGTCCTTTCCGTAACCGAGCATGAAGCCTTCGTGAGCTTTAGGTGCAAATTTTGACTTGTGATGGGGATCCTTGATCCAGCACCTATCTCCAAATACTCTGAAGTAGCTGACATTTGGCTTCTTGCCAGTAAGGAGCTCATAGGATGTTTTGTTCAGAAGCTTATGGATGTAAACATGGTTGATGATGTGACATGTTGTATCAATAGCTTCAGGCCAGAACTTTCTTGGTGTCTTGTACTCGTCGAGCATTGTTCAAGCCATCTCAATGAGGGTTCTGTTCTTGCGCTCTACGATGCCATTTTGCTGAGGTGTGTATGGAGTAGAGAACTCATGAGTGATTCCCATTGTATCCAGATAAAGATCAAGTCTGGTGTTCTTGAACTCAGTGCCGTTGTCACTTCTGATATGCTTGATCTTGACGCCATAATTGTTCATGGCTCGATTGGCGAAGCGTCTGAAGACATCTTGCACTTCAGTCTTGTAGAGAATTATGTGCACCCATGTATATCTTGAGTAGTCATCAAAAATGACGAAGCCATAGAGACAAGCAGTTGTTGTGAGGGTAGAGTAGTGAGTAGGACCAAATAAGTCCATGTGTAACAGCTCGAAGGGTTGAGATGTCGTCATAATTGTCTTCGAGGGGTGCTTGGCCCTAGTCATCTTTCCAGCTTTGCAGGCACCACACAAATGATCCTTCTTGAACTTGACACCCTCGATGCCTATGACATGCTTCTTCTTGGCGAGTGTGTGTAAGTTCCTCATGCCAAGATGCCCCACCTCCGATGCGAGCCAAGATTCAAGCTTTTGCAAGAAGACATACGGCAAGTCAGGACCTGCTGAGAAATCTACCATGTATAGATCATCTTTTCGATACCCTTCAAAGACTAGAGACTTGTCAGATTCCATTAGTACAAGGCAACGATATTTTCCGAATAGCACAATCATGTTCAAGTCACAAAGCATCGAGACAGACATTAAGTTGAAACCAAGAGATTCAACAATTATCACTTTATCCATGTGTTGATCCTTTGAGATTGCAACTCTACCTAGTCCCAATACCTTGCTTTTACCAGTGTCAGCAAATGTGATGTGACTCTTGTCTGATGGACGTAAGGTTGAGTCCATGAGAAGACTTCGATCACCGGTCATATGATTAGTGCATCCGCTGTCCATAATCCATTCTGAAGCATGAGGTGTCATACCCTACAGTGCAGTTAGGAGGATAGGCTTCACAAAGAGTGTTGTGAAGCATAAGCATTTGACGCACACGAGGATTATCATAGCTTAGATCAAGGTTAGGACTCATAGTATTAATGGTAAGCGATTCATATGTGAAATACATAGTAAGACCATTTTGTCATGCATCCCTTAATGTGTTTTAGGTCCCCAGCAATAGCATCGGACGCCTTTGATTACAGGCTGGAGACCTTTCCCTGCAAAAGAAATTTAATTCTTCTTCACCACCCACATCTTCAGGGGTGGCTTAGAAGCAATGAGTCTAAGTGCAGCATCTGAGAACTTCGGCTTTGGAGCCCTAGCAAATAGCCTTGCAGGAGATGAATGATACTCATATGAATAAGCAGAAAAGTTCTTAGTTCTATGAACATAGCGGTTTGAAGACACACACTCATATTCATAAGTTTGAGTACGATTTCCCTACAAAACATTGGCGTTAGGGTGACTCAGGTGAGTCATGTATCTGTATGAAGCCTTTGGGCCATATGAAACCATAGGTCTGGGGTTTGTCTTCTTCCTTGGTGGTGTCATGATGACATTCACAGGAAGATTCTCAATACACTGCTTAGGTACCCAGATCTTCTTCATAGGTGGTCCATTCCTACAGTTAGTACTAATATACCTGGCAAACACTTCACCATTATGATTTTTGAACAGTTTATAGTTTGCATCAAAGGATTCATCAATGATGATAGGGTTAGCGCAAGTGAAACCAGATAAGGTGGATGGATCTACTGAAGGTTCCTTTGCAGCAACCCATGTTGTTTTGGGATACTGCTCAAGCTTCCAGTAGGAACCATCAACATTCATTTTCCTCTCGAACCCAACACCCTCTTTCCTAGGGTTTCAGTTCAGAATCTGCTTTTTGAGGACATCGCAAAGTGTCTGATGTCCTTTCAGACTTTTATACATCCTTGTTTCAAGCAATGTCTTCAACCTAGCATTTTCATCAGCAATAGTAGTGGTATCCTCCGCAGAGGGGTTAGTTACCACATCAGTAGTTGAAGACAATGCAACAGTAGCAGCAGTGGAACATTCAGCAACAGAGGTAGCGTTATCACGGTCAATGCATTTTAGACATGGTGGTTCAAATCCATCTTGAGCGGGACTGATCTGTTGAGCGCGAAGTGACTCATTCTCTTTTTGAAGATCTTCATGAGCCGCTCTCAATTTCTCAAGCTCTTGCTTCCATTGAAGATAATCATAGGAGAGATTTTCATAAGTGGTTGAGAGCGTTTCATGACGACTTTCAAGTTCTTGGTACTTAGCATGAAGATTTTTTATGTCTTCAACTAAGGACTGTGAACGTGTCATTTCCGCGTCCAACAGGTCATCGCTTTTGTCTAACAGTTTTTGAGTATGTTCCATAGCTTTTTGTTGTTCAGTTGCAATTTTAGCAAGTGTTTTGTAGCTGGGTTTGGATTCACAATCAGAGTCATCTTCACTTGATGTTTGAAAGTAAGCATCACGTGATTTTACCTTGGCACCACGTGCCATGAAGCAGTAGGTGGGAGCAGGGTCGTCCTTGTCATCGCCTTCAGCGTTGGTGTGGAAGTCATTGTCTTCAGTGTTGAAGATGGACTTGGCAACATAGGCTGTGGCTAGAGCCAGACTTGCAACGCTAGGGTCGGACTCCTCTTCAGACTCCACCTCCGCCTCCTCAGAAGCAGACTCCTCCTCTGAATCCATCTCTTTGCCAACAAAAGCACGAGCCTTGCCAGATGAGCTCTTCTTATGAGATGAAGACCTTGATGAGGACTTGGAAGAAGACTTTGAAGATTTCTTCTTCTTCTTGTCATCCGAATCATATTCCTTGCTCTTCTTCTTCTTCTTCTTCTCATTGTCCCACTGTGGACACTCAGAAATATAGTGTCCAGGTTTCTTGCACTCGTGACATGTTCTCTTCTTGTAGTCATGAGTGGAAGCTTCATCATTTCTTGAGCTAGATCGTGAAGACTTTCTGAAGCCCTTCTTCTTAGTGAACTTCTGGAACTTCTTCACAAGCATAGCAAGTTCCTTTCCAATGTCTTGTGGATCATCGTAATCGCAATCGATTCTTCTTCGATGAGGAAACAACTTTTGCCTTCAAAGCGAGTTCGGCCTTAGTTGGGACCATAGATATCTCTTTTCTCAGAAAGCTGGAACTCATGTGTGTTGAGCCTCTCAAGTATATCAGACGGATCGAGTGTCTTGAAGTCAGGGCGTTCTTTTATCATGAGGGCAAGGGTGTCAAAGGAGCTGTCGAGTGATCTCAGTAGTGTCTTGACGATTTCATGCTTGGTAATCTCAGTGGCACCGAGAGCACGAAGCTCATTTGTGATGCCGGTGAGGCGATCAAACGTGAGCTAGACATTTTCATTGTCGTTTCTCTTGAAGCGGTTGAAGAGGTTGCGAAGAACACTGATCCTTTGATCTCTTTGCGTTGAGACGCCTTCGTTGACCTTGGATAGCCAGTCCCAGACTAGCTTCGACATTTCCAGAGCACTCACACGGCCATACTGTCCTTTGGTCAGATGACCACATATGATGTTCTTGGCAGTAGAGTCTAGTTGAATGAACTTCTTGACATCAGCAGGGGTGACACCTTCACCAGTTTTGGGAACACCGTTCTTGACGACATACCAGACGTCGACATCAATGGCTTCAAGATGCATGCACATCTTATTCTTCCAGTAGGGATATTCAGTTCCATCGAACACGGGGCAAGCAGTGGAGACTTTGATTATCCCTGCAGTCGACATAGCTAAAACTCCAGGTGGTAAAACCGAATCACACAGAACAAGGGAGTACCTTGCTCTGATACCAATTGAAAGTGCTAGTTATCGACTAGAGGGGGTGAATAGGCAATTTTTATGAAAGTCTTCAAAACATGGAAGTTTTGAAGACAAACAATAGAAATGACCTAATTGATATGCAGCAGAAGATAAACTACAACAAGCAAACCATAGTCAAGTATGCAATAATGTGAAAGTACAAGACTAATACCAGCTTAGTAGTAAGGATCAGGATGGAAGATAGTATGAAGCCAATCAACGATAGCAGTCAAGCAATGAAGTCAAACAGGTACGACAGATAGGCAATGGCTTCACGAAGAGAAACACTAAGTAAAGGGAGGGAGAGGATAGAACCAGTCACTTGTTGAAGACACAAGATTTGTTGGACCAGTTCGATTCTTTGTGACAAGCGTGACGTCTGTGAGGGAGGCTGAGATTCAACTCAGAAGACCGCGTCTTCACCTTATTCCCCTTGAGCTAAGGACACACAGTCCTCGCCCAATCACTCTGGTAAGTCTTCAAGGTAGACTTCCGAACCTTCATAGACTTCGTTCATCGGCGATCCACAATGACTCTTGGATGCTTAGAACGCGACGCCTAACCGGCTAGAGGATTCACAGTCCTCAAGTGTAATAAGTCTTCAGGTCACGCAGAGCGAGAAAGACTTGATGATGCCTAACACTCTTTAGCTCGGGTGTTTGGGCTTTGTCCTCGCAAGGATTTCTCTCTCAAAGGCTTCGAGGTGGGTTGCTCTCAAACAACAAAAGCCGTGCACTAACTCTGAGCAGCCACCAATTTATGGTGTAGGGGGTGGGCTATTTATAGCCACTAGGCAACCCGACCTGATATGTCCGAAATGACCCTGGGTCACTAAGGAACTGACACATGTTCCAACGGTCAGATTTCAAACACACACGGCAACTTTACTTGGGCTACAAGCAAAGCTGACTCATCCAGCTCTGCATAAGATTTGCTCTCATTGTCTTCGCTCGAAGACATAGGATTTGGGTTGAGCATCACTTCAGTCATTCTGACTTTGTTCACTTGGACCCCACTTAACACTACGGTGGTTCCTATGACTCAACAAAGAAGAAAAGGAAACAACGAAACGACACAGTCTTCGCGCTCCATAGTCTTCATTCAATGTCTTCTCATGTCATAGTCTTCAATATGAATATCTTCACATACCACCATTGTCGTCAATGTCTTCATACATTTTTAGGGGTCATCTCCGGTAGGTAAACCGAATCAATGAGGGATACTACCTGCGTTATCCTGCAATTCTCACAAACGCATTAGTCCCTCAACCAAATTTGTCGTCAATACTCCAAAACCAACTAGGGGTGGCACTAGATGCACTTACAACAGCCTATCCACGAGACAGGAGGCACCCCCCCTAGGGCGCGGCCTCCTATCTCGTGGGCCCCCTGGACCTCCACCGACATCAACTCCAACTCCATATATTCACGTTCGGGGAGAAAAAAAGACCAGAGAGAAAGTTTCATCGCGTTTTACGACACGAAGCCGCCGCCAAGCACTAATCTCTCTCGGGAGGGCTGATTTGGAGTCCGTTCGGGGCTCCGGAGAGGGGGATTCGTTGCCGTCGTCATCATCAACCATCCTCCATCACCAATTTCATGATGCTCACCGCCGTGCGTGAGTAATTCCATCGTAGGCTTGCTGGACGGTGATGGGTTGGATGAGATTTACCATGTAATCAAGTTAGTTTTGTTAGGGTTTGATCCCTAGTATCCACTATGTTCTGAGATTGATGTTCCTATGACTTTCCTATGCTTAATGCTTGTCACTAGGGCCCGAGTGCCATGATTTCAGATCTGAACCTATTATGTTTTCATGAATATATGTGTGTTCTTGATCTTATATTGCAAGTCTATAGTCACCTATTATGTGTTATGATCCGACAACCCTGAAGTGACAATAATCAGGATACTTCTCGGTGATGACCGTAGTTTGAGGAGTTCATGTATTAACTATGTGCTAATGCTTTGTTCCGGTTCTCTATTAAAAGGAGGCCTTAATATGAAGGAAATATGCCCTAGAGGCAATAATAAAGTTATTATTTATTTCCTCATATCATGATAAATGTTTATTATTCATGCTAGAATTGTATTAACCGGAAACATGATACATGTGTGAATACATAGACAAACATAGTGTCACTAGTATGCCTCTACTTGACTAGCTCATTGATCAAAGATGGTTATGTTTCCTAACCATAGGCATGTGTTGTCATTTGATTAACGGGATCACATCATTAGGAGAATAATGTGATTGACTTGACCCATCCCGTTAGCTTAGCACTTGATCGTTTAGTATGTTGCTATTGCTTTCTTCATGACTTATACAAAGTTCCTACAACTATGAGATTATGCAACTCCCGTTTACGGAGGAACACTTTGTGTGCTACCAAACGTCTAACGAATCGAGTGATTATAAAGGTGCTCTATAGGTGTCTCCAAAGGTACATGTTGAGTTGGCATAATTCGAGATTAGGTTTTGTCACTCCGATTGTCGGAGAGGTATCTCTGGGCCCTCTCGGTAATACTCATCACCTAAGCCTTGCAAGCATTGTAACTAATGAGTTAGTTATGAGATGATGTATTACGGAACGAGTAAAGAGACTTGCCGGTAACGAGATTGAACTAGGTATTGGATACCGACGATCGAATCTCGGGCAAGTAACATACCGATGACAAAGGGAACAACGTATGTTGTTATGCGGTTTGACCGATAAAGATCTTCGTAGAATATGCGGGAACCAATATGAACATCCAGGTTTCGCTATTGGTTATTGAGCGAGAATAGTTCTAGGTCATGTCTACATAGTTCTCGAACCCGTAGGGTCCGCACGCTTAACATTACGATGACAGTTTTATTATGAGTTTATAAGTTTTGATGTACCGAAGGTTGTTCGTAGTCCCGGATGTGATCACGGACATGACGAGGAGTCTCGAAATGGTCGAGACATAAAGATTGATTGGATGACTATATTCGGACACCGGAAGTGTTCCGGGTGTTTTCGGAGAAAAACTGGAGTACCGGAGGGTTACCGGAACCCCCCCGGGAAGTAATGGGCCTTGATGGGCCCTAGTGGAGAGACAGAGGGGCCGGCCAGGGCAAGAGGTGCGCCCCCTCCCCTTGAGTCCGAATAGGACAAGGAAGGGGGGCGGCGCCCCCCTTGCCTTCCCCCTCTCCCACTCCTTCCTTCCCCCTCCTTCTTGGAATAGGAAAGGGAGGGGGCAAACCTACTTGGAGTAGGTTTTCCCCTCCTAGGGCGCGCCTCCCCTTAGGCCGGCCCCCTCCTCCTCTCCCCCTTTATATACGGGGGAGGAGGGCACCCCATAGACACACAAGTTGATCTACGGATCGTTCCTTAGCCGTGTGCGGTGCCCCCCTCCACCATATTCCACCTCGATCATATCGTCGCGGAGTTTAGGCAAAGCCCTGCGCCGGTAGAACATCATCATTGTCACCACGCCGTCGTGTTGACGGAACTCATCCCCGATGCTTCGCTGGATTGGAGCCCGGGGGACGTCATCGAGCTGGACGTGTGCTGAACACGGAGGTGCCATACGTTCGGTGCTTGGATCGGTCGATTCGTGAAGACGTACGACTACATCAGCCGCGTTGTCATAACACTTCCGCTTAACGGTCTACGAGGGTACGTAGACAACACTCTCCCCTCTCGTTGCTATGCCATCACCATGATCTTGCGTGTGCATATGAATTTTTTTGTAATTACTACGTTCCCCAACAGTGGCATCCGAGCCTAGGTTTTATGCGTTGATGTTATATGCACGAGTAGAACACAAGTGAGTTGTGGGCGATACAAGTCATACTGCTTACCAGCATGTCATACTTTGGTTCAGCGATATTGTTGGATGAAGCGGCCCGGACCGACATTACGCGTACACTTACGCGAGACTGGTTTTACCACCGTGCTTTGCACACAGGTGACTAGCGGGTGTCAGTTTCTCCAACTTTAGTTGAACCGAGTGTGGCTACGCCCGGTCCTTGCGAAGGTTAAAACAGCACCAACTTGACAAACTATCGTTGTGGTTTTGATGCGTAGGTAAGAACGGTTCTTGCTCAGGCCGTAGCAGCCACGTAAAACTTGCGACAACAAAGTAGAGGACGCCTAACTTGTTTTTGCAGGGCATGTTGTGATGTGATATGGCCAAGACGTGATGCTATATTTTATTGTATGAGATGATCATGTTTTGTAACCAAAGTTATCGGCAACTGGCAGGAGCCATATGGTTGCCGCTTTATTGTATGAAATGCAAACGCCCTGTAATTGCTTTACTTTATCCCTAAGCGGTAGCGATAGTCGTAGAAGCAATAGATGGCGTAAACGACAACGATGCTACGATGGAGATCAAGGTGTCGCGCCGGTGCTTCGGAGATGGAGATCACAAGCACAAGATGATGATGGCCATATCATATCACTTATATTGATTGCATGTGATGTTTATCCTTTATGCATCTTATCTTGCTTTGATTGACGGTAGCATTTTAAGATGATATCTCACTAAAAATTATCAAGAAGTGTTCTCCCTGAGTATGCACCGTTGCCAAAGTTCGTCGTGCCCAGACACCACGTGATGATCGGGTGTGATAAGCTCTGCGTCCATCTACAACGGGTGCAAGCCAGTTTTGCACACGCAGAATACTCAGGTTAAAACTTAACGAGCCTAGCATATGCAGATATGGCCTCGGAACATGGAGACCGAAAGGTCGAGCGTGAATCATATAGTAGATATGATCAACATAGAGATGTTCACCATTGAAAACTACTCCATCCGACGTGATGATCGGTTATGGTTTAGTTGATTTGGATCACGTGATCACTTAGATGACTAGAGAGATGTCTGTCTAAGTGGGAGTTCTTAAGTAATATGATTAATTGAACTTAAATTTATCATGAACTTAGTACCGATAGTATTTTGCTTGTCTATGTTTGTTGTAGATAGATGGCTCGTCTTTGTTGTTACATTGAATTTTAATGCGTTCCTTGAGAAAGCAAAGTTGAAAGATGATGGTAGCAATTACACGTACTAGGTCCGTAACTTGAGGATTATCCTCATTGTGCACGTAAGAATTACGTCTGGAAGCACCGCTGGTGCCAACTGCTGCCGCAGAGCAACTCCGGATGTTGTGAGCGTCTGGCGAGCAAAGTGATGACTACTCTATAGTTCGATGTGCCATGCTTTACGGCTTAGAACCGGGTCTTCAACGACGTTTTGAATGTCATGGAGCATATGAGATGTTCCAGAGTTGAAGTTAATATTTCAAGCAAATGCCGGATTGAGAGATATGAAGTCTCCAATAAGTTCTACAACTGCAAGATGGAGGAGAATAGTTCACAATGAGCATATACTCAAAATGTCCGGGTATAATAATCACTTGATTCAACCGGGAGTTAATCTTCCGGATGATAGCGTCATTGACAGAATTCTCCAATCACTGCCACCAAGCTACAAGAGCTTTGTGATGAACTATAATATGCAAGGGATGAACAAGACAATTCCCGAGCTCTTCGCAATGCTAAAGGTTGCGGAGGTAGAAATCAGGAAGGAGCATCAAGTGTTGATGGTCAACAAGACCACCAGTTTCAAGAAGAAGGGCAAAGGGAAGAAGAAGGGGAACTTCAAAAAGAACGGCAAGCAAGTTGCTGCTCAAGAGAAGAAACCCAAGTCTGGACCTAAGCCTGAAACTGAGTGCTTCTATTGCAAGCAGACTGGACACTAGAAGCGGAACTGCCCCAAGTATTTGGCGGATAAGAAGGATGGCAAAGTGAACAAAGGTATATGTGATATACATGTTATTGATGTGTACCTAACTAGAGCTCAGAGTAGCACTGGTATTTGATCTTGGTTACATTGCTAATATTTGCAACTCAAAGCAGGGACTATGGAATAAGCGAGCACTGGCCAAGGACGAGGTGACGATGCGCGTGGGAAACGGTTCCAAAGTCGATGTGATCGCGGTCGGCACTTTACCTCTACATCTACCTTCGGGATTAGTTTTAGACCTGAATAATTGTTATTTGGTGCCAGCGTTAAGCATGAACATTATATCTGGATCTTGTTTGATGCGAGACGGTTATTCATTTAAATCAGAGAATAATGGTTATTCTATTTATATGAGTAATATCTTTTATGGTCATGCACCCTTGAAGAGTGGTCTATTTTTATTGAATCTCGATAGTAGTGATACACATATTCATAATGTTGAAGCCAAAAGATGCAGAGTTGATAATGATAGTGCAACTTATTTGTGGCACTGGCGTTTAGGTCATATCGGTGTAAAGCGCATGAAGAAACTCCATACTGATGGACTTTTGGAATCAATTGATTATGATTCAATTGGTACTTGCGAACCGTGCCTCATGGGCAAGATGACTAAAACACCGTTCTCCGGTACCATGGAGAGAGCAACAGATTTGTTGGAAATCATACATACAGATGTATGTGGTCCGATGAATGTTGAAGCTCGTGGCGGATATCGTTATTTTCTCACCTTCACAGATGATTTGAGCAGATATGGGTATATATACTTAATGAAGCACAAGTCTGAAACATTTGAAAAGTTCAAAGAATTTTAGAGTGAAGTGGAAAATCATCGTAACAAGAAAATAAAATTTCTACGATCTGATCGTGGAGGAGAATATTTGAGTTACGAGTTTGGTTTACAATTGAAACAATGCGGAATAGTTTCGCAACTCACGCCACCTGGAACACCACAAAGAAATGGTGTGTCCGAACGTCGTAATCGTACTTTACTAGATATGGTGCGATCTATGATGTCTCTTACTAATTTACCGCTATCGTTTTGGGGTTATGCTTTAGAGACGGCTGCATTCACATTAAATAGGGCACCATCTAAATCCGTTGAGACGGCGCCTTATGAACTATGGTTTGGCAAGAAACCAAAGTTGTCGTTTCTTAAAGTTTGGGGCTGCGATGCTTATGTGAAGAAACTTCAACCAGATAAGCTCGAACCCAAATCGAGAAATGTGTCTTCATAGGATACCCAAAAGAGATGTTGGGTACACCTTCTATCACAGATCCGAAGGCAAGACATTCGTTGTTAAGAATGGATCCTTTCTAGAGAAGGAGTTTCTCTCGAAAGAAGTGAGTGGGAGGAAAGTAGAACTTGATGAGGTAGCAGTACCTACTCCCTTATTGGAAAGTAGTTCATCACGTAAATCAGTTCTGTGACAAATACACCAATTAGCGAGGAAGCTAATGATATTGATCATGAAACTTCGGATCAAGTATCTCATGAACCTCGTGGGTCTACTGAGTAAGATCCGCACCAGAGTGGTACGGTAATCCTATTCTGGAAGTCATGTTACTTGACCATGATGAACCTACGAACTATGAGGAAGCGATGATGAGCCCAGATTCCGCAAAATGGCTAGAGGCTATGAAATCTGAGATGGGATCCATGTATGAGAACAAAGTATGGACTTTGGTTGACTTGCCCGATGATCGGCAAGCCATTGAGAATAAATGGATCTTTAAGAAGAAGACTGACGCTGACGGTAATGTAACTGTCTGTAAGGCTCGACTTGTTGCAAAAGGTTTTCGACAAGTTAAAGGGGTTGACTACGATGAGACTTTCTCACCCGTAGCGATGCTTAAGTCTGTCCGAATCATGTTAGCGGTTGCCGCATTTTATGATTATGAAATTTGGCAGATGGATGTCAAAACTGCATTCCTGAATGGATTTCTGGAAGAAGAGTTGTATATGATGCAATCGGAAGGTTTTGTCGATCCTAACGGAGCTAACAAAGTGTGCAAGCTCCAGCGATCAATCTATGGTCTGGTGCAAGCCTCTCGGAGTTGGAATAAATGCTTTGATAGTGTGATCAAAGCATATGGTTTTATCTGAGACTTTTGGAGAAGCTTTGTATTTACAAGAAAGTGAGTGGGAGCTCAGAGCATTTCTAATATTATATGTGGATGACATATTGTTGATTGGAAATGATATAGAATTTCTGGATAGCATAAAAGGATACTTGAATAAAAGTTTTTCAATGAAAGACCTCGGTAAAGCTGCTTACATATTGGGCATTAAGATCTATAGAGATAGATCAAGACGCTTGATTGGACTTTCACAAAGCACGTACCTTGATAAAGTATTGAAAAGTTTCAATATGGATCAGGCGAAGAAAGGGTTCTTGCCTATATTACAAGGTATAAAGTTGAGTCAGACTCAATGCCCGACCACTGCAGAAGATAGAGAGAAAATGAAAGGAGTTCCCTATGCTTCAGCCATAGGCTCTATCATGTATGCAATGCTGTGTACCAGACCTGATGTGTGCCTTGCTATTAGTTTGGCAGGGAGGTACCAAAGTAATCCAGGAGTGGGTCACTGGACAGCGGTTAAGAACATCCTGAAATACCTGAAAAGGACTAAGGATATGTTTCTCGTATATGGAGGTGACAAAGAGCTAGTCCTAAATGGCTACGTCGATGCAAGCTTTGACACTGTAGGATCGAAAGTATGTCTAGAGGGGGGGGGGTGATTAGACTACTTGACAATATAAAAATTCAGCCTTTTGATTTAGACAAGTTTTGGCAGATTTCAAGATGATGATCAAGTCAAGTATCACCCTACACATGCAATTCTAGAGTATTGGCAGCGGAAATTAAATTGCACATGTAGTAAAGAGAGGTGGAGAAGAGCAAACGCAATTTGGAGACACGGAGATTTTTCTCGTGGTTCCGATAGGTGGTGCTATCGTCAATCCACGTTGATGGAGACTTCAACCCACGGAGGGTAACGGCTGCGAGAGTCCACGGAGGGCTCCACCCACGAAGGGTCCACGAAGAAGCAACCTTGTCTATGCCATCATGGCATACGCCCACGGAGGACTAGCCTTACTCGGGGTAGATCTTCACGAAGTAGGCGATCTCCTTGCCCTTACAAACTTCTTGGTTCAACTCCACATCTGGACGGAGGCTCCCAAGCGACACCTAACCAATCTAGGAGGCACCACCCTCCAAAAGGTAATAGATGGTGTTGATGATGATGAACTCCTTGCTCTTGTGCTTCAAATGATAATCTCCCCAACACTCAACTCTCCTCACTGATTTGGCTGTGGTGGAAGAAAGGATCGAGTGGAAAGCAACTTGGGAAGGCTAGAAATCAAGTTTCATATGGTGGGAGTGGAGCAACTTGATCTCAACACAAGGGTAGGTAGTTTTCTTCTCAGAAATGTAAGGTAGGAGTGGTAGTTCTTTCGACGGCTCTCTCCACGAATGAAGAGGAGGTGGAGGGTATTTATAGCCTCCACACAAAATCCAACCGTTACACACATTTGACCAATCTCGGTCGGACCGAAGTTGACAACTCGGTGAGACCGAAAGTTCAAATCTTGTGAGCGTTGGGATTTTCGTGGGACCGAAAATACAATCTCGGTGAGTCCGATTCTTCCAAAGACTAGGGTTTGCCAATCTCGATGGGACCGACTTTATCATCTCGGTGACACCGATTTGATGACAGAAGGTTACAGAAGCTTGGCAACACTAGTTTCGGTGAGACCGAGTTTGGAATCGGAAAATCCGAAATATCTAGGGTTTGGCTTTGTGGCTGATGTGGTTCATCTCGGTGTGACTGAGTTTAGGAAATCGGTGGGACCGAGATTACTTATGAGTGTATGTTGGAATGAAAGATTGCTGATGGTTTGGGAGATGTATCACTAAGCACTTTGAGCAACCAGATCATTAACATAACCTCATCCCATTTTAATAGTATTGGCTTTCCTATAGACTCAATGTGATCTTGGATCACTAAACCAAAAATGGAGTCTTGAGCTTTTGCCAATGTTTGCCTTAGCATTTGAGGGTCCACTTCTTGATCATTGCCATACCCATATCACTGAACTTTCTGAAATGATTCTCAAGAAAATATTAGTTCAATGATATATATGTTGTTATTAATTACCAAAACCACCCGGGGATTAGTTGCACTTTCAATCTCCCCCTTTTTGGTAATTGATGACAACATATAGATCAAAGCTTCGACAAATGATATAATCAATGAATAATATCGTCGCTTTGAGAAGTATGTGATAAGCAAGAGCTCCCCCTAAATTTGTGCATTATTTAAGATTTGCGTTTGAATGCAAATGCACAATCGATTAGGATCATGGGTCACTCTTCCATGTCACATACATCTTGGTGGAGCGCACAAAATGATAAGAATGAATAGCATGCACCCAATCACCAAGACATGAGTAAATGGTCATACAAGATATGAATAGCATATGATAAGCATTAAGCACACATTAAGGCATAGTACGACCAAGCACTCATCAAAGTAGAGCAAACGTAGTATCAAACACACGGAATGTCTCGAACATCTCAAAAGTATCTCAAAAAGACCGCAAAAGAACGAAAGAGCAAAAGCGCAAAGACAAAGCACTCTCTCTCTCGAAGTCCTATGATCTATACAATTTCTCCCCCTTTGGCAACAAGTTACCAAAAAGTTCGAAAGGTATAGAGCTAAACGTCACTAGGGACTCTGCTGGCGGCTCCTGTCTGGGTTGATGGAGTTGAGATGGCTGCATCTGCAAAGGCTTCAGCTGATGTCTGAGGAGCTGGAGGAGTGGACACTGGAGCTGGAGCTGGAACTGACGGAGCTGTGGGAGGTGCTGATGCTGTAGCCCTGGTGTCTGTCACTGGAATAGCAGCTGATCGGGGTCTGGTAGGAACCGGAGCAGGCTGTTCATCATCATCCTGGACTAGGTCATCTTGCATCTCACGCATGAGCTCTTCCTTCTCCCTCTTAGCTTCCTCGATATCTGCCTCAAGCTTGTTGTGAAGTGACTTGCACTTGATCGACTTCACATCGAGCATGGATCTTGTCTTCAACAATCCTCTCAAGACTCTCCCGAGATCGCACAATGCTGGCCAGCGTTGTTCAATCCTCCGGTAGCTTCAAGGAGCTGCTCTCCAACACTCTTGGGTTTAGCTGCTGCTGCTGCTTTGCTTCCTTCTCAGCTTTGGCTTGTTTGGCGCCTTCAGACTTTGCTTGACCTTCAACAGACGTGGGATCATCCTCACCATCACAACTTCATTGTCCTCATGCTCAGGCTGTAGTGGCAAGTGTGGTCTTTCCAACAAGTAGGTGCCCGTGCCAAACTTGGCATTGATAAGCATCTGAATGTGCGGGCAAATCCACACGACCTCTTACAGTCTGCTGCAGTCCTCTTGATAGTCTCAACTATCGTGTCCATCACCTTGAAAGGTGCCTTCGATCAAGTATATGCAGCATGTTGATAGAATAGCCTCTTATCATGCGATGATCTCCAGACTTGGGCATCAAGGTGTGCCTCAGAATTGTGTTTGTGGTAGGTAGACCTGCCTGGAGATGATACACTGAGCCGAGCTTCCAGATTTCCACATCCTTGGCTGGTACCTCATTTTACATATTTTTCATAGACTCATGGTTCTTCTTGGGAATACCATAGACATCAACATCATCATCTCTCTGCACTGGAGCATTCAGCAGTGCTGCCCATTCTTCAACAGTTGAAGAGAATCTCTGACCTTCAGTCTTCCATACAATCCTGCCATCTGGATAGAAGTGAGCTGTGGCATAGAATTGCATGATCATCTCATCATTCCAATCACAAGACATCGACCAACGAAATCAGCAACACCACATGCAAGAAAGCTCTCATGCACATGTGGAAAGAAGTCTCTGTGCTCTTCACTATCAATGTATGCCCAGTCAACATAGCGAGTATCTGCAACAATGGGCTTCTTGTCCATAAGCACAGTCTCATAGAAATCCTGCTGCTCTCTGGTGTGGAACCTTGGGTCAACAGCAGTCCTTCTCCTCACAGCATATGGATCTGCTTGTCTCCATAGCCTGAGACCTCTATCCTTTCTTTCCTTCATGTTTTCAGCTCGAGGATGAGCATCATTGTGAATTGGCGTTTCGACGGTTTCAAGAATACAGTGCCTCATCATCGACTCACCGGTGGCACATTGTCTTTCTTCTTCTTTGAAGCGTGAATGTTTCTCACAGCTTTTCTTGGGCTTGGCAGCAGGCTTGGCTTGAGCTGCCTTTCTTTGAGCAGACGGCTTAGACTTTGAAGGTGCTCCTGCCTCGATGGCATCGCCCATGAACTTAGGCTTCGAGGAGGAGGCTGGGAGCTTCCTCATCCTCATCATCATCATCTCGCCGCTTCATCATGTACAATCCTCTTCCTCTTGGAAGTTTTCTTCACCTTGCTTGAGGTTTCTTCTTCCATGCTCAGCTTCTTGGCAACAAAGGACTTCTTCACTTTATCGGTGCCTTTCTTGGTTTGTTGCCCTTGATGCTCTTTGGCAACCACTTTCCTCTTAGGCTTAGAGGAGATCTCTTCCTCGGCTATGAAATCGAAATCTTCTTCATCGAAATTCTTCTTCTTTCGCCCTGGTGGCAGCAGGAGGCAAACCACTTGGTGTGCTCCTCTCACCATCATCGAAAAAGCTGCTGGCCTCGGGACTAGTGCTCGCCTCGGAATCTCAGCAATTGGTGATTCAGACCTGTTCGCTGCTCACCGGCATCGACATGGCCGACAACCTGTGAATAGATTAGGTATAGGCGAGAAGAAGAGTTATCACAAACTGCGAAGATTTTGCAAAAAATGAGTTCAAATTTCAGTTTTAGGTTTTCACAGAATGCATTTCGGTCGGACCGAGTCTAAAATTCGGTGAATCCGAAGTGTTCACACGAAGCATTCACACCACTTTCGGTCGGATCGATGTGGGTTTCGGTCCTACCGAAAACACTAGGGTTTCACTAAATCCTCATTTCGGTCGCACCGATTTGCACAACTCGGTTGGACCGAAGGTGCAAAGGTAATGGCCAGAGGCCAAATCGGTCATACCGAGAATGTAAAATCGGTCTCACCGAGATGTATTCGCGGAAACCTAACCTAAAACTTTTACTCGAATTTCGTTCTAAGGAACTAATCTGGTGTATGGAAGATCTCAAACGTGGCAAGAAGCTAGGCAAACCTGTCGTGCATAGAATCGGAGGTTGAAGCACGAGAGGGATCGAAACTCACCCTAACTTGGTGGAGTTCCTCTACGGCGGCAACGGCGCGGAAAGATTGTCCGTTGACGGTGACGGAGACTGCGGCGGGCGCCTGAGCGGCACGGAGACGATCCGGAGACCACGGCGACGGCAAAGAAAGGGTTTGGGGGCGAGGCGTTTTGAAGAATGAATCAACGCGCTGCCCTCGGATATATATACCCTTTAGCTATCGGTGGGACGAGTTGTAAAACTTCGGTGGCACCGAGATGGTTAACGCAGCGATTACACACTTGTCACGCCGAAAATCACAACTCGGTTTCACCGAGGTGAAAACCTAGATCAATCCAAGTGCTTTCGGTGTCCGATTTGAGTGGGTTGGTCTGACCGAAAATACTTAGAAGGTTTTGGAAGTTTAGTCTTAGACGGATCGGTGGCTCCGAGTGCTCCTCACTCGGTGGGTCCGAAAATGACTTGATCAAAGTTTGTGATATAAGCATGAATAGAGTTTGAGACAAGAAAGCTTAGATAGCTAGGGGAGGAACTTAGGCATTCTTGTCCATCCATTTGGTCAGAAAAATCCAAAAGACCATATCAACAAATGGATGTCCTCGAATGGATAAAATTATGCATCCAACATGCTCACACAATAAGATAGCAAATGAAATATGTGTCAAACATGCACAAACAAAACACTAGCTACTATCACACAATTTGTCGATGACTAGGTCATCTATATATGAGTATATTGACTTAGGAGTCAAATGAGAACATTTGATCATAGGTCATACTCATCGTTTAAGCACAAGTGGGGTTACCACTTTTACATAAAGCATTAATGTGTTCACATCATTTGAAGATGCTTTAGCTCAATTCTTTAGAGCAAAGCTCCCCCTTGATGTGAGAACCCTTTTAAAGGGTCAAACTAACCTTGGGTTGTCGTAGAAGACTTCATGTAGATGTTGAAGATGTGGATGCTCAATGTTGATGAAGATCATCAAGAGTTGGGAGCAATCCTTTGGATTCGGCACTTTCAATACCTACATGGGTTAGTCCCACAAGGAACAAACAAGGATATCCATGGACATAGATTGAAGTTCACAATAGATGATGTCCATGAAAGCAATGATTACTTTGTCCCTTGACTTACCAACAAGAGGGTTTGTGACTCCATGAACTAGTGCAAGATGTGGAAGTTGATTGCACAAGTTCTTGCCAAAATGAATGTGAGTGAAGTATGTTGGCGAGTCACCCTCAAGAACTCTCTAGTTCTTCTTCTTGGGATCCACATCATCTTGATGGGAATCCTTGGGGTAGTAGTTGAGCTTGACGAAGTAGAACTTGACGTTTCCTTGGGAACCCACTTGACCATGGCCTTAGGTGCTTCAATAAATGCATCAATCTCCTCTTGAAGCTTGTCCTTGCCTTTTAGCTTGTGGTCTTGTGGTGGAAGGTCATCTTGAGCTTGTTCCACATTGGAAGAAGTAGGATCATACTTCTCCTTTTGAGAAACAAACATTGGAGTGGGATATTGACCTTCTTCCCATTCAACACCCTCGGCGTTGAACTTTCGCTCAAAACCAATTCCTTGATTCTTCCTGTGCCTTCCTTGCTTGCGAACAATTTCCTCAAAGTTCTTGCTTCCGCAAGGCTCTTGTAGACACCTTTCTCTATAATCCCTTTCAATAAACTATTTTCTTGCTCAAGTGTAACTTGGCTTGAAACATTGTTAGTGGAATCAAGAGAACTACTAGAAGCAACAATATTAGATTTAGCATGGTTATTGTTACTACTAGATGAAGAATTTTTCTTATGCTTGTCATGCTTAGTTTTAATAGGTGGCAAGAAATTAGACAAGAGAAGTCGTTTGGCAAGATGTGAAGAACTCTTCTTTCGAATTCGTCATTGATAGCTTTTAGAAACTCATGTTCTTGCTCTAGATTGAGCTTCTCGAAGCGTAGCTTCTCATGAGATCTTAGGAGCTCTCTATGATCTTCTTGAGTTGTTTCATGAGCTAACTTAAGAGTGTTTAGTTCTTTAGTCAAACGCTCAATCTCCTTCATAGCATTGTCATTCGACTCTTCTCGACTATAAAGACTACTAGCATGTTCATCATTACTAGGCTCACTAGATTTGTCATGTAAAAGCTCATCTTCACCAAGCAAGTCATCCTCATCACTATCAAAGTCAATGAATTCAGGGTGTGATACCTTGGGGCCTTTTGCCATGAAGCATCTTCCAATTCCCTCATTTGGTGAATCAAATAAGTCATAGGAGTTGGAGTTGGAGGATCGAGAGCAAGACCGCAACACCTTCATCTTGATCAGATTCGGAGTTGGAGTGATAGCTTCTTTCGGAATGATTGTCTGAGTCGGAGCCGAGACCCATTCACCTACATGAGCTTGATGTTTTCTTCTTGTGTAGCTCCTTGATGACTTGTCTTTCCTCTCCGAATCCTTGCTTCTCCGAGAGGATCTTCGTTCATAACGATCATCTCTACTCCTTCTCTCTTTCCGAGGTGACTCTTCTCTTGAGCTTCTTCTTCTTGGAGATTCTTCTCTTCTCTTGTGGGGAGCCGAGCACTCATTTGAGTAGTGTCCGGGTCTTCCACAATTGTAGCAGTTTCGATCGCGACTAGAAGATCTCTTTTCATCATATGATCTAGACTTTGAGCTTCTTTCCTTGCTTCTACTCTTGTAGAATTTGTTGAAGTTCTTCACCATTAGGCTTATCTCTTCATTGGAAACTAGCTTGTCACTTGAAGTTGTGGGAGCTTCAACTGTAGCTTTGTAAGCACCACTTGACTTGTTGTGAAGCTCTTCCTTATCTTTAAGTGTCATCTCATGAGCAACAATTCTTCCAATGACTTCGGTAGGCTTGAGATTCTTGTAGTTTGGCATCATTTGGATCAAAGTGCACACGGTGTCATACTTTCCATCCAAAGCTCTGAGAATCTTCTTGATGATGAATCGGTCGGTCATTTCTTCGCTTCCTAAGCCGGCAATCTCATTTGTGATGAGAGCAAGCCTAGAGTACATTTCAGCGACTCCTTCACCTTCCTTCATCTTGAACTTGTCAAGTTGACCTTGAAGAACATCTAGCTTTGATTCCTTCACGGACTCGGTACCTTCGTGCATTTCGACCAAAGTATCCCAAATCTCTTTTGCATTCTCAAGACGGCTGATTTTGTTGAACTCCTCGGGACACAAAGCATTGAAGAGAATGTCACAAGCTTGAGCATTGTTTTGCAACATCCGCAATGTCACTAGACGCCATACTCTCCTAGGTTGTGAAACCAAGCTTATGGAGTCCAATGCAATGGAAACCAATACAATGGAGACCAAAGCTCTGATACCACTTGTAGGATCGAAAGTATGTCTAGAGGGGGGGGTGATTAGACTACTTGACAATATAAAAATTCAGCCTTTTGATTTAGACAAGTTTTGGCAGATTTCAAGATGATGATCAAGTCAAGTATCACCCTACACATGCAATTCTAGAGTATTGGCAGCGGAAATTAAATTGCACATGTAGTAAAGAGAGGTGGAGAAGAGCAAACGCAATTTGGAGACACGGAGATTTTTCTCGTGGTTCCGATAGGTGGTGCTATCGTCAATCCACGTTGATGGAGACTTCAACCCACGGAGGGTAACGGCTGCGAGAGTCCACGGAGGGCTCCACCCACGAAGGGTCCACGAAGAAGCAACCTTGTCTATGCCATCATGGCATACGCCCACGGAGGACTAGCCTTACTCGGGGTAGATCTTCACGAAGTAGGCGATCTCCTTTCCCTTACAAACTTCTTGGTTCAACTCCACATCTCGACGGAGGCTCCCAAGCGACACCTAACCAATCTAGGAGGCACCACCCTCCAAAAGGTAATAGATGGTGTTGATGATGATGAACTCCTTGCTCTTGTGCTTCAAATGATAATCTCCCCAACACTCAACTCTCCTCACCGATTTGGCTGTGGTGGAAGAAAGGATCGAGTGGAAAGCAACTTGGGAAGGCTAGAAATCAAGTTTCATATGGTGGGAGTGGAGCAACTTGATCTCAACACAAGGGTAGGTAGTTTTCTTCTCGAAAATGTAAGGTAGGAGTGGTAGTTCTTTCGATGGCTCTCTCCACGAATGAAGAGGAGGTGGAGGGTATTTATAGCCTCCACAAAAATCCAACCGTTACACACATTTGACCAATCTCGGTCGGACCGAAGTTGACAACTCGGTGAGACCGAAAGTTCAAATATTGTGAGCGTTGGGATTTTCATGGGACCGAAAATACAATCTCGGTGAGTCCGATTCTTCCAAAGACTAGGGTTTGCCAATCTCGGTGGGACCGACTTTATCATCTCGGTGACACCGATTTGATGATGAGCGTTTACAAAAGCTTGGCAACACTAGTTTCGGTGAGACCGAGTTTGGAGTCGGAAAATCTGAAATATCTAGGGTTTGGCTTTGTGGCTGATGTGGTTCATCTCGGTGTGACTGAGTTTAGGAAATTGGTGGGACCGAGATTACTTATGAGTGTATGTTGGAATGAAAGATTGCTGATGGTTTGGGAGATGTATCACTAAGCACTTTGAGCAACCAGATCATTAACATAACCTCATCCCCTTTTAATAGTATTGGCTTTCCTATCGACTCAATGTGATCTTGGATCACTAAACCAAAAATGGAGTCTTGAGCTTTTGCCAATGTTTGCCTTAGCATTTTGAGGGGTCCACTTCTTCAGTCATCGCCATACCCATATCACTGAACTTTCTGAAATGATTCTCAAGAAAATATTAGTTCAATGATATATATGTTGTTATTAATTACCAAAACCACCCGGGGATTAGTTGCACTTTCAGACACTGATCCGGACGATTCTAAATCGCAAACCGGATACGTATTTTTATTAAATGGTGGAGCTGTAAGTTGGTGCAGTTCTAAACAAAGCGTCGTAGCGGGATCTACATGTGAAGCAGAGTACATAGCTGCTTCGGAAGCAGCAAATGAAGGAGTCTGGATGAAGGAGTTCATTTCTGATCTAGGTGTTGTACCTAGTACATCGGGACCAATGAAGATCTTCTGTGACAATACTGGTGCAATTGCCTTGGCAAAGTTATCCAGATTTCACAAGAGGACCAAGCACATCAAGAGAGGCTTCAATTCCATTCGGGACCAAGTCCAAGTGGGAGACATAGAGATTTGCAAGATACATACGGATCTAAATGTTGCAGACCCGTTGACTAAGCCTCTCTCACGAGCAAAACATGATCAGCACCAAGACTCCATGGGTGTTAGAATCATTACTATGTAATCTAGATTATTGACTCTAGTGCAAGTGGGAGACTGAAGGAAATATGCCCTAGAGGCAATAATAAAGTTATTATTTATTTCCTCATATCATGATAAATGTTTATTATTCATGCTAGAATTGTATTAACCGGAAACATGATACATGTGTGAATACATAGACAAACATAGTGTCACTAGTATGCCTCTACTTGACTAGCTCATTGACCAAAGATGGTTATGTTTCCTAACCATAGGCATGTGTTTTCATTTGATTAATGGGATCACATCATTAGGAGAATAATGTGATTGACTTGACCCATCCCGTTAGCTTAGTACTTGATCGTTTAGTATGTTGCTATTGCTTTCTTCATGACTTATACAAAGTTCCTACAACTATGAGATTATGCAACTCCCGTTTACCGGAGGAACACTTTGTGTGCTACCAAACGTCACAACGTAACTGAGTGATTATAAAGGTGCTCTACAGGTGTCTCCAAAGGTACATGTTCAGTTGGCATAATTCGAGATTAGGTTTTGTCACTCCGATTGTCGGAGAGGTATCTCTGGGCCCTCTCGGTAATACTCATCACCTAAGCCTTACAAGCATTGTAACTAATGAGTTAGTTATGAGATGATGTATTACGGAACGAGTAAAGAGACTTGCCGGTAACGAGATTGAACTAGGTATTGGATACCGACGATCGAATCTCGGGCAAGTAACATACCGATGACAAAGGAACAACGATGTTGTTATGCGGTTTGACCGATAAAGATCTTCGTAGAATATGTAGGAACCAATATGAACATCCAGGTTCCGCTATTGGTTATTGACCGAGAATATTTCTAGGTCATGTCTACATATTTCTCGAACCCGTAGGGTCCGCACGCTAACGTTACGATGACGGTTTTATTATGAGTTTATAAGTTTTGATGTACGAAGGTTGTTGAGTCCGGATGTGATCACGGACATGACAAGTCAATGTGACATGAGTTATACTCCAACCTTGAGTATAATAGGGCATGTGCATGCTATGTCGAGGATGTTCAACAGATTCCATTAAGCTCTCAGGTCATCAGAATGAGTTGATTCATCTGGTAATGCAAGAATACTTATATGAGCGAGCGATCAATGCCGAGACCCAGGGTAAGTCAGGAGTCGATCGACTGATTCGATCACCGCGATGCCGGCCATGGACCATCAGATCGGGCAGTGACGCCCACGGACCGACGTCTGCAGAGATTCCGGACCAAAGATCCGAGCGTACAGTCTGTAGAACCAGATGGAGAGTGTTGCATGAGGAGTGCCTCGGGAGTGTAGCGCTAGATGTGTGGAGCCCTCTGCCTTGTAATCAGCCACCCTGCGCGATCTAAGGGCCTGTGAGGCCCCCGGGTCGACCCACTGGTCACCTAGGGAGGTGAGGCCCAAGCTGGGCTTGGTGCCTGGGCTCCGATGGGGCCCTACGGATGGTGCCCCTTAATGCTAGAATGAAACCCGATCCTATTTTTGCTGCTTCACCTATCTGTGTTACTGATAAAGATTATGAATTCTCTGTTGATCCTGATATTATTACTTTAGTTGAATCTGATCTTTTTTATGGCCTTGAATCTGAAACTGTTGTGCACATCTTACCAAGTTGAATGATATATCCACCCTGTTTACTAATGATGAGAAGTCTCGCTATTTATATATCCTTAAGATATTTCCATTCTCATTAAAGGGTGATGCTAAGACTTGGTATAATTCTCTTGCTCCTGGTCGTGTGCGTAGTCCCCAGGATATGATTTATTACTTCTCTGCCAAATATTTCCCTGCTCATAAGAAACAAGCTGCCTTGTGGGAAATATATAATTTTGTGCAAATTAAAGAAGAGAGTCTCCCACAAGCTTGGGGGAGGCTTCTTCGGTTACTTAATGCTTTGCGTGATCATCCTCTTAAGAAAATGAAATACTTGATATCTTTTATAATGGACTAACCGATGCTTCCAAGGACTACTTGGATAGTTGTGCTGGTTGTGTTAAGAACAGTCAACGAAGCTGAAATACTATTGAATAATATGTTGACTACTGAAAATAATTGGACTCTTCCTGAGCCAGTTCCTGAAGCAATTCCTGAACCAATTGAGCCAACTCCTGAGCCTATTCCTAAATCCACTCCAAAGAAGAGAGGTGTTTTATTTCTCAGTCTCGGAGATATGCAAGAGGCAAAGAAATCAATGAAAGAAAAAGGTATTAAAGCTGGAGATGTTAAGAATTTACCAACTATTGAAGAAATACATGGTCTTAATATACCGCCTGAAGAACCACATTGTCTTGATAACCCGACACAGGTAGTAAAGGTAAATTCTCTCTATAGATACGATAAAGTTGAAATACCCTCTACTAAATTTCATAGCCCATGCTTAGATGAATTTGATGACTTTATGGCTAGACAACAAAGTTTTAATGCTTATGTTGGTAGAGAGTTAAAGAATAATGCTTTCGAGATAGGGCGTGCTGTCTACTACACAACCTTCTTCTTGTAGGCGTTGTTGGGCCTGCAAGTGCACCGGTTTGTAGGACAGTAGCAAATTTCCCTCAAGTGGATGACCTAAGGTTTATCAATCCGTAGGAGGCGTAGGATGAAGATGGTCTCTCTCAAACAACCCTGCAACCAAATAACAAAAAGTCTCTTGTGTCCCCAACACACCCAATACAATGGTAAATTGTATAGGTGCACTAGTTCGGCGAAGAGATGGTGATACAAGTGCAATATGGATGGTAGATAAAGGTATTTGTAATCTGAAAAATATAAAAACAGCAAGGTAACTAATGGTAAAAGTGAGCGTAAACGGTATTGCAATGATAGGAAACAAGGCCTAGGGTTCATACTTTCACTAGTGCAAGTTCTCTCAACAATAATAACATAGATAGATCATATAACAAGCCCTCAACATGCAACAAAGAGTCACTCCAAAGCCACTAATAGCGGAGAACAAACGTAGAGATTATGGTAGGGTACGAAACCACGTCAAAGATATTCTTTCGGATCAATCTATAAAAGAGTTCGTACTAGAATAACACTTTAAGATACAAATCAACCAAAACCCTAATGTCACCTAGATACTCCATTGTCACCTCAAGTATCCGTGGGCATGATTATACGATATGCATGACACAATCTCAGATTCGTCCAACCAACATAAAAGTACTTCAAAGAGTGCCCCAAAGTTTCTACCGGAGAGTCAAGAACGTGTGCCAACCCCTATGCATAGGTTCCCAATGTCACAAAACCCGCAAGTTGATCACCAAAACATACATCAAGTGGCACATGATATCCCATTGTCACCACAGATAATAACGGCAAGACGTACATCAAGTGTTCTCATAAAGACTCAATCCGATAAGATAACTTCAAAGGGGAAACTCAATTCATCACAAGAGAGTAGAGGGGTAGAAACATCACAAGATCCAACTACAATAGCAAAGCTCGGGATACATCAAGATCGTGCCATAGACGGAACACGAGAGAGAACACGAGAGAGAGAGATCAAAACACATAGCTACTGGTACATACCCTCAGCCCCGAGGGTGAACTACTCCCTCCTCGTCATGGATAGCGTCGGGATGATGAAGATGGCCACCGGTGATGGGATCCCCCTCCGGCAGGGTGCCAGAACGGGCTGCGAGAGGTTTTCGGTGGCTACAGAGGCTTGCGGCGGCGGAACTCCCGATCTATCTTCTGTTCTGGAAGTTTTAGAGTACGTAGGTATATATGGGTGCAAGGGGTACGTTGGTGGACCTCCGGGGTGCTCACGAGGCAGGGGGGCGCGCCCAGGGGGGTGGGCGCACCCCCACCCTCGTGGGCAGCCCGGGACTCCCCTGACGTGCACTCCAAGTCTATCAGGTTGCTTTCCTCCCAAAAATAACTTCTCCAGTTGATTTCGTTTCGTTTTGACTCCGTCTGATATTCCTTTTCCTCGAAACACTAAAATAGGCATAAAACAGCAAATCTGGGCTGGGCCTCCGGTTAATAGGTTAGTCCCAAAAATAATATAAAAGTGGATAATAAAGCCCAATATTGCCTAAAACAGTAGATAAAGTAGCATGGAGCAATCAAAAATTATAGATACGTTGGAGACGTATCAAGCATCCCCAAGCTTAATTCCTGCTCGTCCTCGAGTAGGTAAATGATAAAAAGGAATTTTTGATGCGGAGTGATACTTTGGCATAATTTCAATGTAAATCTTCTTAATTGCGGTATGAATATTCAGATCCGAAAAATTCGAGACAAAAGTTCATATTGACATAAAAATAATAATACTTCAAGCATACTAACTAAGCAATTATGTCTTCTCAAAATAACATTGCAAAAGAAAGTTCATCCCTACAAAATCATATAGTTAGGCTATGCTTCATTTTTGTCACACAAAGATGTTCCCAACTTCTATACCCCCGATGACAAGCCAAGCAATTGTTTCATACTTAAATAATCTCAAACTTTTTCAACCTTCACGCAATACATGAGCGTGAGCCATGGATTTAGCACTATGGGTGGAAAAGAATATGATGATGGGGATTGTGTGGAGAAGACAAAAGAGGAGAAAGTCTCACATTGACCAGGATAATCAACGGGCTATGGAGATGCCCATCAATTGATGTCAACATGAGGTGTAGGGATTGCCATGCAACGGATGCACTAGAGCTATGAATGCTCAACAAAAGAAAACTAGTGGGTGTGCATCCAACTTGCTTGCTCATGAAGACCTAGGGCATTTGAGGAAGCCCATCGTAGGAATATACAAGCCAAGTTCTATAATGAAAAATTCCCACTAGTATAAAAAGACAACTTATGAGACTCACTACATGAAGAACGAGGTGCTACTTTGAAGCACAATATATGAGACTCACTACATGAAGAACAAGGTGCTACTTTGAAGCACAAGTGTGGAAAAGAGAGATAGTAGCATTGCCCTTTTCTTTTCTTTTCTTTTTTGGGCCTTTCTTTTTTTTTTTGGCCTTTCTCTTCTTCTTTTTTTATTTGGGCAATGCTCTAATAATGATGATCATCACACTTCTATTGATTACAACATAAGGATTACAACTCGAAACTTAGAACAAGATATGACTCTATATGAATGCCTCTGGTGGTGTACCGGGATGGTGCAATGAATCAAGAGTGACATGTATGGAAACTAATGCATGGTGGCCTTGCCAGAAATACGATGTCAACTACATGATCATGCAATGGCAATATGACAAAAGTAATGTATGTCATGATGATGATGATGATGATGATGGAAGTTGCATGGCAATATATCTCGGAATGGCTATGGAAATGCCATGATAGGTAGGTATGGTGGCTGTTTTGAGGAAGATATAAGGAGGTTTATGTGTGATAGAGCATATCATATCACGGGGTTTGGATGCACCGGCGAAGTTTGCACCAACTCTCAAGGTGAGAAAGGGCAATGCACGGTACCGAAGAGGCTAGCAAAGGCGGAAAGGTGAGAGTGCGTATAATCCATGGACTCAACATTAGTCAAAAGAACTCATATACTTATTGCAAAAATTTATAAGCCATCAAAAATCAAGTACTACGTGCATGCTCCTAGGGGGATAGATTGGTAGGAAAAGACCATCGCTCGTCCCCGACCGCCACTCATAAGGATGCACAAGCCAGGTACACTTCATGTTTCAAATTTGTTACACAACTTTAACCATACGTGCATGCTACAGGACTTGCAAACTTCAACACAAGCATTTCTCAAATTCATAATCACCCAACTAGCACGACTTTGATATTATCATCTCCATATCTCAAAACAATTATCAAGCATCAAACTTATCTTAGTATTCAATTCACTCAAAAGAAAGTTTCACATATCTTGAATACCAAGTATATTAATATTAAGCAAATTACCATGCTATTAACGACTCACAAAATAATCTAAGTGAAGCATGAGAGATCAATAGTTTCTTTAAAACAAATCCACCACCGTGCTCTAAAATATCTAAGTGAAGCACTAGAGCAAAACTATCAAGCTAAAAGATATAAGTGAAGCACATAGAGTATTCTATCAAATTCCAATTCATGTATGGCTCTCTCAATTAATAATTTCAGATCTTGGTATTTTATTCAAACAGCAAGCAAAGGTGAAGAAAACTACATTGCAAGGATATCACAACTCATGTGAAGAAGCAAAAATTTAGGCTCCACCGATACTAACTGATAGTTGTTGAAGAAGAAAGGTGGGATGCCTACCGGGGCATCCCCAAGCTTAGATGCTTGAGAATTCTTGAAATATTATCTTGGGGTGCCTTGGGCATCCCCAAGCTTGAACTTTTGTGTCTCCTTAATTCCTCTCATATCATGGTTTCTCTTTTTATCAAAAGCTTCATTCACAACAAACTCAACAAGAACTCGTGAGATAGGTTAGTATAAACCAATGCAAAACCTTATCATTTTCTACTGTAACAAATCACTAAAATTATTATTCAACATTGAATACTAAATGCCTCTGCATATTTAATACTCCTATCCTCAAATAGAATCATTAAACAAGCAAACATATGCAAACAATGCAAACATAACAGTAATCTGCCAGAACAGTACAGTCTGTAAAGAATGCAAGAGTCATCATACTTCCCTAACTCCAAAAATTATGAACTATAATTCCCACTGTAATAAATTTATCAGAGCTCAGTATGCAAAAAGATTAAACATTATACAACTCTCTGACTTTTCTAGGGAATTTTTGCAACAGCAGTAAACTTTTTGTTTTCAAACAGCAACATGTATACTAGCAAAATAAGCATGGCAAAGGCTATCCTTGACATTTTTATTGAAACTAAAGATGCAAAACATTATTATAAATAACAGAAAGCAAAAACTAACAAGATAAAATGATGCTCCAAGCAAAACACATTTCATGTGGTGAATGAAAATATAGCTCCAAGTAAAGTTACCGATGAACGAAGACGAAAGAGGGGATGCCATCCGGGGCATCCCCAAGGTTAGGCTCTTGGTTGTCCTTGAATATTACCTTGGGGTGCCTTGGGCATCCCCAAGCTTAGGCTCTTGCCACTCCTTATTCCATAGTCCATCGAATCTTTACCCAAAACTTGAAAACTCCACAACACAAAACTCAACAGAAAACTCGTTAGCTCCGTTAGTATAAGAAAATAAAACCACCACTTAGATACTTTAATGAACTCATTATAAATTCATATTGGTGTAATATCTACTGTATTCCAACTTATATATGGTTCATACCCTTCGATACTACTCATAGATTCATCAAAATAAGCAAACAACACATAGAAAACAGAATCTGTCAAAAACAAAACAGTCTGTAGTAATCTGTATGAAACGTATACTTCTCGAACTCCAAAACACCTACCAAATTAGGAAGTCCTAAGCAATTCGTGTACCAATCCATATAAAAAAGAATCATATCAGAAGCACGTTTATGCGAATTAACAAAATTAATTTACTGGCTGCAAAAGTTTCTGATTTTCAGCAGGATCAACACAACTATCACCGTAAGCCATCCTAAAGGTCTTACTTGGCACTTTATTGAAACAAAAGCTATAAAACATGATTACTACAGTAGAATAATCATGTGAACACACAAAAATAGTAAGGATAAGTATTGGGTTGTCTCCCAACAAGCGCTTTTCTTTAATGCCTTTCTAGCTAGGCATGATGATGACAATGATCCTCACATAAAAGATAAGAATTGAAATATAACGGGAGCATCATGAAGCATATGACTAGCACTTTTAAGTCTAACTCACTTCCTATGCATAGGGATTTTTTGAGCAAACAACTTATGGGAACGATAATCAACTAGCATAGGAAGGTAAAACAAGCATAACTTCAAGATTTTAAGCACATAGAGAGGAAACTTGACATTATTGCAATTCCTACAAGCATATATTCCTTCCTCACAATAATTTTCAGTAGCATAATGAATGAATTCAACAATATAACCAGCACCTAAAGCATTCTTTTCATGATCTACTAGCATAGAAAATTTACTACTCTCCACATAAGCAAAATTCTTCTCATTCAGAATAGTAGTGGGAGCAATCTCAACAAAATAACTATCATATGATTTAAAATTAGGATCAAGATGACAAGTTTCATGGTTATCATTATTCTTTAAAGCATACGTGTCATCACAATAATCATCATAGATAGGAGGCATGCTTTCATCATAGTAAATTTGCTCATCAAAGCTTGGGGGACAAAAAATATCATCTTCATCAAACATAGTTTCCCCAAGCTTGTGGCTTTGCATATCATTAGCATAATGGATATTCAAGGAATTCATACTAACAACATTGCAATCATGCTCATCATTCACATATTTTACGCCAAGCATTCTATGTAATTCTTCTTCTAGTACTTGAGCACAATTTTCCTTCCCGTCATTTTCACGAAAGACATTAAAAAGGTAAAGCGTATGAGACAAACTTAACTCCATTTTTTTGTAGTTTTCTTTTATAAACTAAAGTAGTGATAAAACAAGAAACAAAAAGATTCAATTGCAAGATCTAAATATATACCTTCAAGCACTAACCTCCCCGGCAACGGTGCCAGAAAAGAGCTTGATGTCTACTACACAACCTTCTTCTTGTAGACGTTGTTGGGCCTGCAAGTGCACAGGTTTGTAGGACAGTAGCAAATTTCCCTCAAGTGGATGACCTAAGGTTTATCAATCCGTAGGAGGCGTAGGATGAAGATGGTCTCTCTCAAACAATCCTGCAACCAAATAACAAAAAGTCTCTTGTGTCCCCAACACACCCAATACAATGGTAAATTGTATCGGTGCACTAGTTCGGCGAAGAGATGGTGATACAAGTGCAATATGGATGGTAGATAAAGGTATTTGTAATCTGAAAAATATAAAAACAGCAAGGTAACTAATGGTAAAAGTGAGCTTAAACGGTATTGCAATGATAGGAAACAAGGCCTAGGGTTCATACTTTCACTAGTGCAAGTTCTCTCAACAATAATAACATAGATAGATCATATAACAAGCCCTCAACATGCAACAAAGAGTCACTCCAAAGCCACTAATAGCGGAGAACAAACGTAGAGATTATGGTAGGGTACGAAACCACCTCAAAGTTATTCTTTTGGATCAATCTATAAAAGAGTTCGTACTAGAATAACACCTTAAGATACAAATCAACCAAAACCCTAATGTCACCTAGATACTCCATTGTCACCTCAAGTATCCATGGGCATGATTATACGATATGCATCACACAATCTCAGATTCATCCAACCAACATAAAAGTACTGCAAAGACTGCCCCAAAGTTTCTATCGGAGAGTCAAGAACGTGTGCCAACCCCTATGCATAGGTTCCCAATGTCACAAAACCCGCAAGTTCATCATCAAAACATACATCAAGTGGCACATGATATCCCATTGTCACCACAGATAATCACGACAAGACGTACATCAAGTGTTCTCATAAAGACTCAATCCGATAAGATAACTTCAAAGGGGAAACTCAACTCATCACAAGAGAGTAGAGGGGGAGAAACATCATAAGATCCAACTACAATAGCAGAGCTCGGGATACACCAAGATCGTGCCATAGATGGAACACGAGAGAACACGAGATTGAGAGAGAGAGATCAAAACACATAGCTACTGGTACATACCCTTAGCCCCGAGGGTGAACTACTCCCTCCTTGTCATGGATTGCGCTGGGATGATGAAGATGGCCACCGGTGATGGGATCCCCCTCCGGCACGGTGCCGGAACGGGCTTCTGATAGGTTTTCGGTGGCTACAGAGGCTTGCGGCGGCGGAACTCCCGATCTATCTTCTGTTCTAGAAGTTTTAGTGTACGTAGGTATATATGGGTGCAAGGGGTACGTCGGTGGACCTTCGGGGTGCTAACGAGGCAGGGGGCGTGGCCAGGGGGGTGGGCGCCCCCCCCCCCACGTGGGAAGCCTGGGACTCCCCTGACGTGCACTCCAAGTCTATCAGGTTGCTTTCCTTCCAAAAATAACTTCTCCAGTTGATTTCGTTCCGTTTTGACTCCGTCTGATATTCCTTTTCCTCGAAACACTGAAATAGGCATAAAACAGCAAATCTGGGTTGTGCCTCCGGTTAATAGGTTAGTCCCAAAAATAATATAAAAGTGGATAATAAAGCCCAATATTGCCTAAAACAGTAGATAAAGTAGCATGGAGCAATCAAAAATTATAGATACGTTGGAGACGTATCAAGCATCCCCAAGCTTAATTCCTGCTCGTCCTCGAGTAGGTAAATGATAAAAAAGAATTTTTGATGCGGAGTCGTACTTTGGCATAATTTCAATGTAAATCTTCTTAATTGTGGTATGAATATTCAGATCCGAAAGATTCAAGACAAAAGTTCATATTGACATAAAAATAATAATACTTCAAGCATACTAACTAAGGAATTATGTCTTCTCAAAACAACATGGCAAAAGAAAGTTCGTCCCTACAAAATCATATAGTTAGGCTATGCTTCATTTTTGTCACACAAAGATGTTCCCAACTTCTATACCCCCGATGACAAGCCAAGCAATTGTTTCATACTTAAATAATCTCAAACTTTTTCAACCTTCACACAATACATGAGCGTGAGCCATGGATATAGCACTATGGGTGGAATAGAATATGATGATGGGGATTGTGTGGAGAAGACAAAAAAGGAGAAAGTATCACATTGATGAGGATAATCAATGGGCTATGGATATGTCCATCAATTGATGTCAACATGAGGAGTAGGGATTGCCATGCAACGGATGCACTAGAGCTATGAATGCTCAACAAAAGAAAACTAGTGGGTGTGCATCCAACTTGCTTGCTCATGAAGACCTAGGGCATTTGAGGAAGCCCATCGTAGGAATATACAAGCCAAGTTCTATAATGAAAAATTCCCACTAGTATAAAAAGACAACTTATGAGACTCACTACATGAAGAACGAGGTGCTACTTTGAAGCACAATATATGAGACTCACTACATGAAGAACAAGGTGCTACTTTGAAGCACAAGTGTGGAAAAGAGAGATAGTAGCATTGCCCTTTTCTTTTCTTTTCTTTTTTGGGCCTTTCTTTTTTTTGGCCTTTCTCTTCTTCTTTTTTTATTTGGGCAATGCTCTAATAATGATGATCATCACACTTCTATTGATTACAACATAAGGATTACAACTCGAAACTTAGAACAAGATATGACTCTATATGAATGCCTCTGGTGGTGTACCGGGATGGTGCAATGAATCAAGAGTGACATGTATGGAAACTAATGCATGGTGGCCTTGCCAGAAATACGATGTCAACTACATGATCATGCAATGGCAATATGACAAAAGTAATGTATGTCATGATGATGATGATGATGATGGAAGTTGCATGGCAATATATCTCGGAATGGCTATGGAAATGCCATGATAGGTAGGTATGGTGGCTGTTTTGAGGAAGATATAAGGAGGTTTATGTGTGATAGAGCATATCATATCACGGGGTTTGGATGCACCGGCGAAGTTTGCACCAACTCTCAAGGTGAGAAAGGGCAATGCACGGTACCGAAGAGGCTAGCAAAGGCGGAAAGGTGAGAGTGCGTATAATCCATGGACTCAACATTAGTCAAAAGAACTCATATACTTATTGCAAAAATTTAGAAGCCATCAAAAATCAAGTACTATGCGCATGCTCCTAGGGGGATAGATTGGTAGGAAAAGACCATCGCTCGTCCCCGACCGCCACTCATAAGGATGCACAAGCCAGGTACACTTCATGTTTCAAATTTGTTACACAACTTTAACCATACGTGCATGCTACGGGACTTGCAAACTTCAACACAAGCATTTCTCAAATTCATAATCACCCAACTAGCACGACTTTGATATTATCATCTCCATATCTCAAAACAATTATCAAGCATCAAACTTATCTTAGTATTCAATTCACTCAAAAGAAAGTTTCACATATCTTGAATACCAAGTATATTAATATTAAGCAAATTACCATGCTATTAACGACTCTCAAAATAATCTAAGTGAAGCATGAGAGATCAATAGTTTCTTTAAAATAAATCCAGCACCGTGCTCTAAAAGATCTAAGTGAAGCACTAGAGCAAAACTATCAAGCTCAAAAGATATAAGTGAAGCACATAGAGTATTCTATCAAATTCCAATTCATGTATGGCTCTCTCAATTAATAATTTCAGATCTTGGTATTTTATTCAAACATCAAGCAAAGCTAAAGAAAACTACATTGCAAGGATAGCATAACTCATGTGAAGAAGCAAAAATTTAGGCTCAACCGATACTAACCGATAGTTATTGAAGAAGAAAGGTGGGATGCCTACCGGGGCATCCCCAAGCTTAGATGCTTGAGACATCTAGAAATATTATCTTGGGGTGCCTTGGGCATCCCCAAGCTTGAACTTTTGTGTCTCCTTAATTCCTCTCATATCATGGTTTCTCTTTTTATCAAAAGCTTCATTCACAACAAACTCAACAAGAACTCGTGAGATAGGTTAGTATAAACCAATGCAAAACCTTATCATTTTATACTGTAACAAATCACTAAAATTATTATTCAACATTTAATACTAAATGCCTCTGCATATTTAATACTCCTATCCTCAAATAGAATCATTAAACAAGCAAACATATGCAAACAATGCAAACATAACAGCAATCTGCCAGAACAGTACAGTATGTAAAGAATGCAAGAGTCATCATACTTCCCTAACTCCAAAAATTATGAACTATAATTCCCACTGTAATAAATTTCTCAGAGCTCAATATGCAAAAAGATTAAACATTATACCACTCTCTGACTTTTCTAGGGAATTTTTGCAACAGCGGTAAACTTTCTGTTTTCAAACAGCAACATGTATACTAGCAAAATAAGCATGGCAAAGGCTATCCTTGACATTTTTATTGAAACTAAAGATGCAAAACATTATTATAAATAACCGAAAGCAAAAACTAACAAGAGAAAATGATGCTCCAAGCAAAACACATATCATGTGGTGAATAAAAATATAGCTCCAAGTAAAGTTACCGATGAACGAAGACGAAAGAGGGGATGCCATCCGGGGCATCCCCAAGGTTAGGCTCTTGGTTGTCCTTGAATATTACCTTCGGGTGCCTTGGGCATCCCCAAGATTAGGCTCTTGCCACTCCTTATTCCATAGTCCATCGAATCTTTACCCAAAACTTGAAAAGTCCACAACACAAAACTCAACAGAAAACTCGTAAGCTCCGTTAGTATAAGAAAATAAAACCACCACTTAGGTACTTTAATGAACTCATTCTAAATTCATATTGGTGTAATATCTACTGTATTCCAACTTATATATGGTTCATACCCTTCGATACTACTCATAGATTCATCAAAATAAGCAAACAACACATAGAAAACAGAATCTGTCAAAAACAAAACAGTCTGTACTAATCTGTATGAAACGTATACTTATCGAACTCCAAAACTCCTACCAAATTAAGAAGTCCTAAGAAATTTGTGTAACAATCCATAGCAAAAAGAATCAGAGCAGAATCACGTTTATGTGAATTAACAAAATTAATTTACTGGCTGCAAAAGTTTCTGATTTTCAGCAGGATCAACACAACTATCACCGTAAGCCATCCTAAAGGTCTTACTTGGCACTTTATTGAAACAAAAGCTATAAAACATGATTAATACAGTAGCATAATCATGTGAACACACAAAAATAGTAAGGATAAGTATTGGGTTGTCTCCCAACAAGCGCTTTTCTTTAATGCCTTTCTAGCTAGGCATGATGATGACAACTAGATCATTGATGGCGCGCGTTGCTGCGCCCGTTTATTGGTTCAATGTAATTATAGGAATCATGTAAATATATGATGCCATGAAGGAGGTCCAATATGCTCCAAATTTAGGCTGGTCACCGCAAAGACCAGCAACTTGATTGGCCACACCAGAGCAAAGATAATAATATGGCAATAGCACATTGCCATGTAATCTATAGTCAATCAAATAACCAACATTTATAATACTCTCGATTCACTATTATAAGATGTTTTTGATATTTGAATATGGACTACATATAGACTGAAATGAGTTGACAAACCCGTTAAAACACATTTATAAACATCCAATTCAGAAAGTTAGAAGATCTTATAATAGTGTACGGAGGGGTAGTAATTTGTTACATAGGATCTAATGCAGTCCACCGCATCAATTGTTTTTGGGATATGAACACATCGACCAATCCCTCGTGCATACCATCATATGAGAAATATGTAGCTAGCAACAGTTGATATCAAAATGCTTTCAAGATGCTTATGGGATGGGTAGTAGTAGATAGTATAGTCTCATCATCAGAATCTGCATCATTCAAGTATCTTGATGCAATATGATAAATCTATCAAAGATAGCTTCTTTTTCTGTTCTGCAATAGATGAAGGAAAACAATCAGTATTCTACATGTCAAAAAAAGCAGCACTAAATTTATTTCATATACATGTAGCATGTTGGCGCTCAGTTCTTAAGAGAAGAGAAATTCAACCTAAACATTAAGGCATCAACACGTAGCTCATGACCAAATAACTTAACTATTAGGTATATCATGTAAAAAATATTGAATGTTTCAAAAAAAAATCCGGGGTTGACCAGCACAGCTTAAATTATTCTATCAAACAAACTACAAATAGTATTGAAGACAAGAAGGCAGGAATCAATAAAAATATCTATGTTAACATAAGTATATGCTTACATATCATGTATACAATGTAAAAGAGTATAACATCTAAATGGAAAGTTATTCACCTCACATTTCCAAATCTCCATACAAACCGGAGGACCATATCTTGCAAGTTGGGAGTATGGAGCAGAATGGAAATTCAATTACCTGTCTAAGAAAGTGAAGTGGACAATTCAAGTTAATCTTTAAAGGACAAAACCTAAGAGGAATGCACTTTGGATGGCATTCATTGGTGCTAGGATGTAGTTATATGAAAGGGGAATAAAAATGGGATTCAGAGAATCAGACAAGATGCATACATAAAAATTGGAATAAAAATGGGTTCGATGTAGTTATATGAAAAGGGGAGTCTGAGTATCGGACAAGATGCATATAAACATTGGAATTTAACCCCCAAAATACTAACCAAAACAGATAAACACCAAGAAGTGAGACAACAATCCGCTTACATCTTCAAACACCTTCCCTACACAAAAGCTCTACAATGTCTTGACATACGAATGTGCAATGTCTTGACATACGAATTTACAAAAGTGACTTGTGTCCTCACCCGTCGGATCATGGCGTTGGCCTTGAGATTGGCTGGTCGTTGTACCAAGTATCGTTACACCATTTTAGGGTCCCATCGCATGTCACGGTCTGCCAAATTAAAAGGGCTTCGCCATCAAACTGATCTGGCTGTTCATCATCGACCGCCGCAAAAAAAACTGTGTACGAGAGGCCCGGGCATGACAATTGAGAACTAACATCTCTTCCAAGCAGGTGGTCACCATTTTATGGGCTTCTTTGTGTGCTTGAGCCAGGCGATCGACATGGAACGATCGCTGCTCCGAAGCCTATTTCGTGGCCTTTCCATTCACTCGACCGACGCGTGTTTTCTGGTTACTATAATAACCGACCATGATAAAACTCACTAAAAAGCTGATCTAAAATATAACCAGACTATTAGCATTCTCCCTGTATCTTTGAGCCAGCGAAAATTATGTCGTTCACATTCGTGTCCGCTCAATGCAAATGAAAATTCCCTGCCCCATCGAATCAATCACCATGTGACCAGCGACAGAATGATGGTGATGAAGCTTCAGTTCTAGAATCACAATTGAAGCAAAGAACAGGGCTGATGGAGAAACTTTTAGTTCGGGACTGCCACGCCATCATTCTTGGTCTGCAAGTGCAAAAGGAACATTCTTATACTATAATCGATAGTTTGAAGCGTATTTGCTACTTGCTAGATTCTTCTACTTAAAATTTATTTATTTTACTTTTGATGATGATTCTAACATCTGTTTAACTGTTCCTTGCTGGTATTTCTAGCAGCTCCATCCAATCCAATCCAACTATAACCGCATTAATATTACACCATATATATTTGTGTGGCTTAATCCATTTATATTCGATGCCATCCTAATTTATTTTGGATATTACACATTAAGAATTTATGTCAGCTCACCAAACATATGGGGAATGATTGATGCAATACTGTCTAATTTTTTTACAAACTAGCTTTGAACAAGAAGTGTAACCCAAACCATGTCCTTTTCACATATCCGTGTCGTTCAACTATACTAAAATATTTGCATTGTTCTATTGACATGATAGACGGGCGCGGCAACACGTGCATTCATGTTCTAGTGTCTTCACATACAGAACAACCTATCTAATAAGTTACCTCTTCAGATCATGGTCAAATTATATAGAATTGTCTCCATCTCTTCCAATAATTGGTGTCAGAGGATTCACAAACAGCATGGGGCCTGATCCACGGAGAAAGTTGAAATAAAGTCCAAATTAGTGCTTTGAGATTTGATCCACCAGTACAATGGGGCAGATGAGTAGAGGCCTAGTGTTCGAGGAGAGTAGGGTGTCGGGGAACGTTGCAGAAAATTAAAATTTTTCCTACGGTTTCACCAAGATCCATCTATGAGTTCATCTAAGCAACGAGTAATGAGAGAGAGATTGCATCTACATACCACTTGTAGATCGCGCGTGCGGAAGCTTGCAAGGTGATGATGGAGTCGTACTCGAACGTGATTCAGATCACCGATGCCAAGTGCTGAGCGGACAGCACCTCCGCGTTCAACACACGTGCGGGACGATCGGCGTCTCCTCCTTCTTGATCCAGCAAGGGGAAGGAGAGGTTGAGGAAGACAGCTCCACCGGCAAGACGACGGGCGTGATGATGGTGGAGAAGCAAGATCTCGGCAGGGCTTCACTGAGCTCTACGGAGGAGGAGATGTGTTGGGAGAGGAGGGCTGCGCCTTGGGAGTTGTGTACAGCAGCCCCCTTCCCCCCCCCTTTATATAGGCCCCAGTGGCGGCCCTGGAGATCCAATCTCCAAGGGGGGGCGGCGGCCAAGGGGGTGGAGTGCCCCCAAGCCGGTGGGCGCCCCACCCCTAGGGTTTCAACCCTAGGCGCGGGGTGGGCCTAGAGGCGCACCAGCCCCTGTGGGCTGGTTCCTTCCCTTTGGCCCATGGGGCCCTCCGGGATGGGTGGCCCCACCGGTGGACCCGGGACCCTTCCGGTGGTCCTGTGCTTTCACCGAAACCCCAAACTTTCCCGATGGCGAAACACCACTTCCTATATATTATTCTTTACCTCCGGACCCTTCCGAACTCCTCATGACGTCCGGGATCTCATCCGGACTCAAACAACATTCGGTGGTCACATACTTGACTTCCTACTAACCCTAGTGTCACCGAACCTTAAGTGTGTAGACCCTACGGGTTCGGAGACACGCAGACATGACCGAGACGACTCTCGGGCAATAACCAACAGCGAAGTGCGGATATCCATGTTGGCTCCCACATGCTCCTCGATGATTTCATCGGTTGAACCACGATGTCGAGGATTCGATCAAACCTCATATACAATTCCCTTTGTCAATCGATGCGTTACTTGCCCGAGACTTGATCGTCGGTATCCCAATACCTTGTTCAGTCTCGTTACACGGCAAGTCACTTTACTCATCTTGTAATGCATGATCCGTGGCCAACACCTTGGTCACATTGAGCTCATTATGATGATGCATTACCGAGTGGGCCCAGAGATACCTCTCCGTCATACGGAGTGACAAATCCCGCTCGATCCGTGTCAACCCAATGATACTTTCGGAGATACCTGTAATGCACCTTTATAGTCACCCGATTCGTTGTGACGTTTGATACACCAAAGGCACTCCTACGGTAACCGGAGTTACACGATCTCATGGTCGAAGGAATAGATACTTGACATTGGCAAAGCTTCACAAACGAACTATACGATCTTTTATGCTATGCTTATTATTGGGTCTTGTCCATCACATCATTCTCCTAATGATGTGATCCTGTTATCAACAACATCCAATGTCCATAGTCGAAACCATGACTATCTATTGATCTGTGAGCTAGTCAACTAGAGGCTCACTAGGGACTCATTGGGTCTAAGTGTTCACACGTGTATTACGATTTCGGATAATACATTTATAGCATGAACAAAAGACAATTATCATGAACATTGAAATATAATAATCCTTTTATTATTGCCTCTAGGGCATATTTCCAACAGTCTCCCACTTGCACTAGAGTCACCAATCTAGTTACATTGTGATGAATCGAACACCCATAGAGTTACGGTGTTGATCATGTTTTGCACGCGAGAGAGTTTAGTCAGCGGATCTGCGACATTCAGATCCGTGTGCACTTTGCAAATCTCTATGTCTCCATCTTGAACATTTTCACGGATGGAGTTGAAACGACGCTTGATGTGCCTGGTCTTCTTGTGAAACCTGGGCTCCTTGGCAAGGGCAATAGCTCCAGTGTTGTCGCAGAAGAGTTTGATCGGCCCCGACGCATTGGGTATGACTCCTAGGTCGGTGATGAACTCCTTCACCCAAATCGCTTCATGCGCTGCCTCCAAGGCTGCCATGTACTCCGCTTCACACGTAGATCCCGCCACGACGCTTCGCTTGCATTTGCACCACCATCTTGCTCCACCATTCAACATATACACGTATCCGGTTTGTGACTTAGAGTCATCGGATCTGAGTCGAAGCTAGCATCGGCGTAACCCTTCTGACGAGCTCTTCGTCTCCTCCATAAACGAGAAACATGTCCTTTGTCCTTTTCAGGTACTTCAGGATATTCTTGACCGCTGTCCAGTGTTCCTTGCCGGGGTTACTTTGGTATCTTGCAACCAAACTTACGGCAAGGTTTACATCGGTCCAGTACACAGATGGCATACATAATAGATCCTATGGCTGAAGCATAGGGATGACACTCATCTCTTCTTTATCTTTTGTCGTGGTCGGTGGTCGAGCTGAGCTCAGCCACACCTTGTAACATAGGCAAGAACCCCTTCTTGGACTGATCCATTTTGAACCTCTTCAAAATCTTATCAAGGTATGTGCTTTGTGAAAGACCTATGAGGCGTCTCGATCTATCTCTATAGATCTTGATGCCTAATATATAAGCAGCTTCTCCAAGGTCCTTCATTGAAAAACACTTGTTCAAGTAGGCCTTAATGCTGTCCAGAGTTTCGTATCATTTCCCATCAAGAGTATGTCATCTACATATAACAGAGAAATGCTACGGAGCTCCCACTCACTTTCTTGTAAACGCAGCTTCTCCATAAGTCTGCATAAACCCAAACGCTTTGATCATCTCATCAAAGCGAATGTTCCAACTCGAGATGCTTGCACCAGTCCATAAATGGATCATTGGAGCTTGCATACTTTGTTAGCGTTACGAGGATCGACAAAACCTTCCGGCTGCATCATATACAGCTCTTCCTTAAGATGTCCATTAAGGAATGCCGTTTTGGCGTCCATCGCCATATCTCATAATCATAGTATGCGGCAATTGCTAACATGATTCGGACGGACTTAAGCTTCGCTACGGGAGAGAATGTCTCGTCGTAGTCAATTCCTTGAACTTGTCGATAACCCTTAGCGACAAGTCGAGCTTTATAGATGGTAACATTACCATCCGCGTCCGTCTTCTTCTTAAAAATCCATTTATTTTCTATCGCTCGCCGATCATCGGGCAAGTCTGTCAAAGTCCATACTTTGTTTTCATACATGGATTCTATCTCGGATTTCATGGCTCCAAGCCATTTGTTGGAATCCGGGCCCGCCATTGCTTCTTCATAGTTCGAAGGTTCATTGTTGTCTAGCAACATGATTTCCATGACAGGGTTGCCGTACCACTCTGGTGCGGAACGTGTCCTCGTGGACCTTCGAAGTTCAGTAGTAACTTGATCCGAAGTACCTTGATCATCATCAACGTTTTCCTCTTCAGTTGGTGTGGGCATCACAGGAACGGTTTCCTGCGCTGCACCACTTTCCCGTTCGAGAGGTAGTACTTCATCGAGTTCTACTTTCCTCCCACTTACTTCTTTCGAGAGAAACTCTTTCTCCAGAAAGCATCCGTTCTTAGCAACAAAGATCTTGCCTTCGGATCTTAAGTAGAAGGTATACCCGACAGTTTCCTTAGGGTATCCTATGAATACGCATTTTCCGACTTGGGTTCGAGCTTTTCGGGTTGAAGTTTCTTGACATAAGCATCGCATCCCCAAACTTTTAGAAACGATAGCTTAGGTTTCTTCCCAAACCATAATTCATACGGTGTCGTCTCAGCGGATTTAGGCGGTGCCCTATTTAAAGTGAATGTAGCTGTCTCTAGGCGTATCCCCAAAATGATAGCGGTAAATCGGAAGAGACATCATAGACCGCACCATATCCAATAGTGTGCGATTCGACGTTCGGACACACCGTTTATTTGAGGTGTTCGGTAGCGTGAGTTGTGAAACGATTCCACATTTTCTTAAGTGTGTGCCAAATTCGTGACTTAAATATTCTCCTCCACGATCTGATCGTAGGAACTTTATCTTTCGGTCACGTTGATTCTCTACCTCACTCTGAAATTCCTTGAACTTTTCAAAAGTCTCAGACTTGTGTTTCATTAAGTAGACATACCCATATCTACTCAAGTCATCAGTGAGAGTGAGAACATAACGATATCCTCCGCGAGCCTCAACGCTCATTGGACCGCACACATCGGTATGTATGATTTCCAACAAGTTGGTTGCTCGCTCCATTGTTCCGGAGAACGGAGTCTTGGTCATTTTGCCTAAGAGGCATGGTTCGCATGTGTCAAACGATTCATAATCAAGAGACTCCAAAAGTCCATCAGCATGGAGCTTCTTCATGCGCTTGACACCAATGTGACCAAGGCGGCAGTGCCACAAGTATGTGGGACTATCGTTATCAACTTTACATCTTTTGGTATCCACATTATGAACATGTGTAATGTTACGCTCGAGATTCATTAAGAATAAACCATTGACCATCGGAGCATGACCATAAAACATATCTCTCATATAAATCGAACAACCATTATTCTCAGACTTAAATGAGTAGCCATCTCGTATCAAACGAGATCCAGATACAATGTTCATGCTCAAACTTGGCACCAAATAACAATTATTGAGGTTTAAAACTAATCCCGTAGGTAAATGTAGAGGCAGCGTGTCGACGGCGCGATCACATCGACCACGGAACCATTCCCGACGCGCGCCGTCACCTCGTCCTTCGCCAAGATCCGTTTATTCCGCAGCTCCTGCTGTGAGTTACAAATATGAGCAGCGGCACGGTATCAAATACCGGGAGTTACTACGAGTAATTGGTAAGGTACACATCAATTACATGTATATCAAATATACCTTTGGTGTTGCCGGCCTTCTTATCCGCTAAGTATTTGGGGCAGTTCCGCTTCGGTGCCTTCCCTTGCAATAAAAGCACTCAGTCTCAGGCTTGGGTCCATTCTTTGACTTCTTCCCGGCAACAGGCTTACAGGGCGCGGCAACATCTTTGCCGTCCTTCTTGAAGTTCTTCTTACCCTTGCCCTTCTTGAACTTAGTGGTCTTATTGACCATCAACACTTGATGTTCTTTCTTGATTTCAGCCTCTGCTGACTTGACAGATCGAGAACACTTCAGAATGGTCTTTACCATCCCTTGCATGTTGTAGTTCATCACAAAGCTCTTGTAGCTTGGTGGGAGCGACTGGAGGATTCTGTCAATGACCGCCTCATCTGGGAGGTTAATGTTCAACTGGGTCATACGTGCGTGCAACCCAGACATCTTCGTGATGTGTTCACCGACGTAACTGTTCTCCTCCATCTTACAAGCTGTAGAACTTGTCGGAGACATCATATCTCTCGACCGGGCATGAGCTTGGAAAACTAGTTTCAGCTCTTGAACATCTCATATGCTCCGTGATGCTCAAAACGCTTTTGGAGCCCGGTTCTAAGTCTGTAGAGCATGCCGCCTTGAACGAGGGAGTAATCATCGGCCGAGTTTGCCAAGCGTTCATAACGTCTTGGTTCTGCAGGGACGGAGCGGCACCTAGCGGTCCTTCTAGGACATATTGCTTCTGGCAGCTATGAGGATGATCCTCGGGTTCGGACCCGATCCGTATAGTTGCTGCCATCGTCTTTCAGCTTGGTTTTCTCTAGGAACGCGTTGAAGTTCATGTTGACATTAGCGTTGGCCATTGATCTACAAGACATATTTGCAAAGGTTTTAGACTAAGTTCATGATAATAAAGTTCTTAATCAAAATTATGAACTCCCACTTAGATTAGACATCCTCTAGTCATCTAAGTGTTACACGATCCGAGTCGACTAGCCCGTGTCCGATCATCACGTGAGACGGACTAGTCATCATCGGTGAACATCTTCATGTTGATCGTATCTTCCATACGACTCGTGTTCGACCTTTCGGTCTCCGTGTTCGAGGCCATGTCCGCACATGCTAGGCTCGTCAAGTTAACCCTAAGTGTTTTCATGTGTAAAACTGTCTTACACCCGTTGTATGTGAGCGTAAGGATCCATCACACCCGATCATCACGTGGTGCTTAGAAACGACGAACTGTAGCAACGGTGCACGCTTAGGGAGAACACTTCTTGAAATTTTGTAAGGATCATCTTATTTACTACCGTCGTCCTAAGTAAACAAGATGCATAAACATAATAAACATCACATGCAATTATATAGTTGTGACATGATATGGCCAATATCATCAAGCTCCATTGATCTCCATCTTCGGGGCTCCATGATCATCTTGTCACCGGCTTGACACCATGATCTCCATCATCATGATCTCCATCATCGTGTCTTCATGAAGTTGTCACGCCAACGACTACTTCTACTTCTATGACTAACGCGTTTAGCAACGAAGTAAAGTAGTTTACATGGCGTTCTTCAATGACACGCAGGTCATACAAAAAATAAAGACAACTCCTATGGCTTCGCGGTTGTCATACTCATCGACATGCAAGTCGTGAATCCTATTACAAGAACATGATCTCATACATCACAATTCATCATTCATCACAACTTCTGGCCATATCACATCACATGATCAATCGCTGCAAAAACAAGTTAGACGTCCTCTAGTTGTTGTTTGCATCTTTTACGTGGCTGCGATTGGGTTCTAGCAAGAACGCTTTCTTACCTACGAATCACCACAACGTGATTTTGTCAACTTCTATTTACCCTTCATAAGGGCCTGTTCATCGAATCCGCTCCAACTAAAGTGGGAGAGACAGACACCGCCAGCCACCTTATGCAACTAGTGCATGTCAATCGGTGGAACCGGTCTCACGTAAGCGTACGTGTAAGGTTGGTCCGGGCCGCTTCATCCCACAATACCGTTGAGCAAGAAAAGACTAGTAGAGGCAAGTAAGATGACAAGATCAACGCCCACAACAAATTGTGTTCTACTCGTGCATTAGAGAACTACGCATAGACCTAGCTCATGATGCCACTGTTGGGGAGCGTTGCGAGAAAATTAAAATTTTTCCTAAGGTTTCACCAAGATCCATCTATGAGTTCATCTAAGCAACGAGTAACGAGAGAGATTGCATCTACATACCACTTGTAGATCGCGTGCGGAAGCTTGCAAGGTGATGATGGAGTCGTACTCGAGCGTGATTCAGATCACCGATGCCAAGTGCTGAGCGGACAGCACCTCCGCGTTCAACACACGTGCGGGACGATCGGCGTCTCCTCCTTCTTGATCCAGCAAGGGGAAGGAGAGGTTGAGGAAGACAGCTCCACCGGCAAAGACGACGGCGTGATGATGGTGGAGAAGCAGTACTCCGACAGGGCTTCGCTGAGCTCTACGGAGGAGGAGATGTGTTGGGGAGAGGAGGGGCTGCGCCTTGGGAGTTGTGTACAGCAGCCCCCCCCCCCCCTTTATATAGGCCCCAGGTGGCCGCCCCCTGGAGATCCAATCTCCAGGGGGGGCGGCCAAGGGGTGGAGTGCCCCCAAGCCGGTGGGCGCCCCCCCCTAGGGTTTCAACCCTAGGCGCGGGGTGGGCCTGAGGCGCACCAGCCCCCTGTGGGCTGGTTCCTTCCCCTTGGCCCATGGGGCCCTCCGGATGGGTGGCCCCACCGGTGGACCCGGGACCCTTCCGGTGGTCCGTGCTTTACCGAAACCCCAAACTTTCCCGATGGCGAAACACCACTTCCTATATATTATTCTTTACCTCCGGACCCTTCCGAACTCCTCATGACGTCCGGGATCTCATCCGGACTCGAACAACATTCGGTGGTCACATACTTGACTTCCTACTAACCCTAGCGTCACCGAACCTTAAGTGTGTAGACCCTACGGGTTCGGAGACACGCAGACATGACCGAGGCGACTCTCGGGCAATAACCAACAGCGGGTCCGGATATCCATGTTGGCTCCCACATGCTCCTCGATGATTTCATCGGTTGAACCACGATGTCGAGATTCGATCAAACCACATATACAATTCCTTTGTCAATCGATGCGTTACTTGCCCGAGACTTGATCGTCGGTATCCCAATACCTTGTTCGGTCTCGTTACGGCAAGTCACTTTACTCATCCGTAATGCATGATCCGTGGCCAACACCTTGGTCACATTGAGCTCATTATGATGATGCATTACCGAGTGGGCCCAGAGATACCTCTCCGTCATACGGAGTGACAAATCCCGCCTCGATCCGTGTCAACCCAATGATACTTTCGGAGATACCTGTAATGCACCTTTATAGTCACCCGATTCGTTGTGACGTTTGATACACCAAAGGCACTCCTACGGTAACCGGGAGTTACGATCTCATGGTCGAAGGAATAGATACTTGACATTGGCAAAGCTTCTAGCAAACGAACTATCGATCTTTTATGCTATGCTTATTATTGGGTCTTGTCCATCACATCATTCTCCTAATGATGTGATCCGTTATCAACGACATCCAATGTCCATAGTCGAAAACCATGACTATCTATTGATCACAACGAGCTAGTCAACTAGAGGCTCACTAGGGACTCATTGGGTCTAAGTGTTCACACGTGTATTACGATTTCCGGATAATACATTTATAGCATGAACAAAAGACAATTATCATGAACATTGAAATATAATAATCCTTTTATTATTGCCTCTAGGGCATATTTCCAACATAGGGGAGCTAGGAGGCAATTTCACAGGAGGTCACCAACAACAGTTCTGAAGCATCATGACAATGAGGAGAAGACGATCTGATGCAATAGATGAGGGAGACAGGACCGCCGACATCCCTGACATTGACCAGGTCTTCCACTACCTTTGTCCACCGGCTTAGCCTCCAACTCCAGATAATTGTGAAAATTGTCGTCGTCATTACTTTGCTCCATAATAAGTAGTGACGAATATTTGGTTCAGACAAAAAAATAGCATGATATGCCTAAGATTACAATTGAAATTGATTCTTTAGTTTATTTATCGGATAAGAACAATTCTGAACAATTATATGGACTTCATCTAGGGACTGTACAATTCATTTAGATGCCCAATGTATCCATTCATGAAAGAGTTCGGTCCAGAAGCAAAAAAATCTAAGAACACTATCCAGCCAATGAGCAACTAACTTCTGTTTGGGTTATGAGTTCAAACAAGGCCAGAACTCCAAATTCTGTACCAACATCTATTTGAATTAACTAAACCTCGAGAACATAAAAGGTGTCATTTGTATGTGGTTCTTCCAAAAAAAGGTTGCCAACATGATGTGTACATGGACTATAAAATTACAGGAGTCCTTCATTGGGTTTCAATTACTTACTTCATCAGCGGCCTGCCGCCCGCTATCTCGTTGCCTCGGTGTCATCTCAGATCTGCATCAACCACAACATGGCATGCTATGGTCCTATGACTTGAGCTCTGTGATGACCAAACAGTATTGCAAGCGAGGATATGGCGATTGCAGCTAGCTGCCATGAAAATCAAATGAAGAACCATGGAAATTGGAACATCCAAAATTCAGTTAAATGATAGATCATTCTACACTGACAAACCCTAACTTATTACCCCTATCTGTAGCACCTCGGCTGGAAAAACAGATTGTTTAGCACCTCAATTGGTTGAGTTACAAAACACTATAATGCATCGAGGGAGAAGAAACTTACTGGTGGGGAGAGCAACGGCGTATCGGCGGCACGGAAGGGGGCGGCCAGCGTGATGAGGTGGGCGGCTCCGTTCAAGTAGGATGAGGTTGGCGGCTTCGTGCCGTCGGGTTGACGCGGTGGATTCGAGCACTGCCGGTGAGGCGGCCTCCAACCTAGCCGTCGCGCGTCTCCGCCATCGCCACCTCCGCCGCCAGCATCGCTCGTTCCCTGAGGGCTGAGAGAGCGAGAGGAAGGGGGACGGGGTTGACTGTTGAGCACGGCAAATGGGCCAAAACAACGCGATACGAGCCCAATTAACCATAGGGGCCCAAAAAAGCTACCGGAGTAGCTGCCCCTCGGACGGCCCATCTCGCGAAAAACATCCCAGGAAGATCCAGTGGCCAGGAACGGCCAGCACAAGAAAACGAATGGTCAAGATGTTGAGTGCGTGAGAGGGCTCGGATGATGCTCAGTTTTAATATATCTAAATGATGGTCACATAAAAGATAAGAATTGAAATATAACGGGAGCATCATGAAGCATATGACTAGAACTTTTAATTCTAACTCACTTCCTATGCATAGGGGTTTTGTGAGCCATCAACTTATGGGAACGATAATCAACTAGCATAGGAAGGTAAAACAAGCATAACTTCAAGATTTTAAGCACATAGAGAGGAAACTTGACATTATTGCAATTCGTACAAGCATATATTCCTTCCTCATAATAATTTTCAGTAGCATCATGAATGAATTCAACAATATAACCAGCACCTAAAGCATTATTTTCATGATCTACTAGCATAGAAAATTTACTACTCTCCACATAAGCAAAATTCTTCTCATTCAGAATAGTAGTGGGAGCAATCTCAACAAAATAACTATCATATGATATAAAATTAGGATCAAGATGACAAGTTTCATGGTTTATTATTCTTTAAAGCATACGTGTCATCACAATAATCATCATAGATAGGAGGCATGCTTTCATCATAGTAAATTTGCTCATCAAAGCTTGGGGGACAAAAAATATCATCTTCATCAGACATAGCTTCCCCAAGCTTGTGGCTTTGCATTCATTAGCATCATGGATATTCAAGGAATTCATATTAACAACATTGCAATCATGCTCATCATTCACATATTTTATGCCAAGCATTCTATGTAATTCTTCTTCTAGTACTTGAGCACAATTTTCCTTCCCATCATTTTCACAAAAGACATTAAAAAGGTGAAGCATATGAGACAAACTTAACTCCATTTTTGTTTGTAGTTTTCTTTTATAAACTAAACTAGTGATAAAACAAGAAACAAAAAGATTCAATTGCAAGATCTAAAGATATACCATCAAGCGCTAACCTCCCCGGCAACGGCGCCATAAAAGAGCTTGATGTCTACTACACAACCTTCTTCTTGTAGACGTTGTTGGGCCTGCAAGTGCACAGGTTTGTAGGACACTAGCAAATTTACCTCAAGTGTATGACCTAAGGTTTATCAATCCGTAGGAGGCGTAGGATGAAGATGGTCTCTCTCAAACAACCCTGCAACCAAATAATAAAAAGTCTCTTGTATCCCCAACACACCAATACAATGGTAAATTGTATAGGTGCACTAGTTTGGCGAAGATATGGTGATACAAGTGCAATATGGATGGTAGATAAAGGTATTTGTAATCTGAAAATATAAAAACAGCAAGGTAACTAATGGTAAAAGTGAGCGTAAACAGTATTACAATGATAGGAAACAATGCCTAGGGTTCATACTTTCACTAGTGCAAGTTCTCTCAACAATAATAACATAGATAGATCATATAACAAGCCCTCAACATGCAACAAAGAGTCAGTCCAAAGCCACTAATAGCGGAGAACAAACGTAGAGATTATGGTAGGGTACGAAACCACCTCAAAGTTATTCTTTCGGATCAATCTATAAAAGAATTCATACTAGAATAACACCTTAAGATACAAATCAACCAAAACCCTAATGTCACCTAGATACTCCATTGTCACCTCAAGTATCCGTGGGCATGATTATACGATATGCATCACACAATCTCAGGTTCATCCAACCAACATAAAAGTACTTCAAAGAGTGTCGTGCCCCAAAGTTTCTATCGGAGAGTCAAGAACGTGTGCCAACCCCTATGCGTAGGTTCCCAGTGTCACGCAACCCGCAAGTTGATCACCAAAACATACATCAAGTGGCACATGATATCCCATTGTCACCACAGATAATCACGACAAGACATACATCAAGTGTTCTCATAAAGACTCAATCCGATAAGATAATTTCAAAGGGGAAACTCAATTCATCACAAGAGAGTAGAGGGGGAGAAACATCATAAGATCCAACTACAATAGCAAAGCTCGGGATACATCAAGATCATGCCATAGATGGAACACGAGAGAGAACATGGGAGAGAGAGAGAGAGAGAGAGATCAAAACACATAGCTACTGGTACATACCCTCAGCCCCGAGGGTGAACTACTCCCTCCTCGTCATGGATAGCACCGGGATGATGAAGATGGCCACCGGTGATGGGATCCCCCTCCGGCAGGGTGCCGGAACGGGCTCCCGAGAGGTTTTCGGTGGCTACAGAGCTTTGCGGCGGCGAAACTCCCGACCAATCTTCTGTTCTGGAAGTTTTCGGGTACGTAGGTATATATGGGTGCAAGGGGTACGTCGGTGGACCTCCGGGGTGCTCACGAGGCAGGGGGCATGCCCAGGGGGGTGGGCGCGCCCCCCACCCTCGTGGGCAGCCCGAGACTCCCCTGACGTGCACTGCAAGTCTATCAGGTTGCTTTCCTTCCAAAAATAACTTCTCCAGTTGATTTTGTTTCGTTTTGACTCTGTCTGATATTCCTTTTCCTCGAAACACTGATATAGGCATAAAACAGCAAATCTGAGCTGGGCCTCCGGTTAATAGGTTAGTCCCAAAAATAATCTAAAAGTGGATAATAAAGCCCAGTATTGCCTAAAACAGTAGATAAAGTAGCATGGAGCAATCAAAAATTATAGATACGTTGGAGACGTATCAGGATGCATAGGCGATAATCTGGCTAGAGTTAAAGATGAACTTCACCGCGTTAGCAAATATGCTTCTATGGTTGCTACTCAAGCTGAGCAAGTACTTAAAGCTCAAAATTATTTGCTTGATGAATTAAATAATAAAAATGACTTTGCTATTAGAGTGGCTACTAGAACTGGTAGAATGACTCAGGAACCTTTGTATCCTGAAGGCCACCCTAAGAGAATCGAGCAAGATTCTTAGAGAAGTAATTTAGAGGCACCTAGTTCTTCTAAAAAGAAGAAGAAAGACGATAGGACTTTGCATGCTTCTAGTGAACCTCTGTAGACACACACGAGAATCCCAATGATATTTCTCTCTCGATCTTTGAAACACAATCGGTGATGAACATGAACCTAGTGATAATGTTAATGATAATGTTCATGTTGATGCTCAACCTAGCAAAAACAATGATGTAGAGATTGAACCTGCTGTTGATCTTGATAACCCACAATCAAAGAATCAATGTTATGTAAGAGAGATTTTGTTGCTAGGAAGCACAGTAAAGAAAGAGAACCATGGGTTCAGAAACCCATGCCCTTTCCTCCTAAACCATCCAAGTCAAAGTATGATGAGGATTTTGAGCACTTTGCTGAAATGATTAGGCCTATTTTCTTACGTATGCGCTTAACTGATATGCTCAAAGTCAATCCTTATGCTAAGTATATGAAGGATATCATCACAAACAAAAGAAAGATATCGGAAGCTGAAATTTCCACCATGCTTGCTAATTACACTTTTAAGGGTGGAATACCAAAGAAACTTGGAGATCCGGGAGTTCCAACTATACCTTGCTCTATTAAAAGAAATTATGTTAGAACTGCTTTATGTGATCTTGGAGCCGGTGTTAGTGTTATGCCTCTCTCTTTATATCATAGACTTGAATTGAATAAGTTGACACCTACTGAAATATCTTTGCAAATGGCCGATAAATCAACTGCAATACCTATCGGTATTTGTGAGGATGTGCCTGTTGTGGTTGCAAATGTCACTATCTTAACGGACTTTGTTATTCTTGATATTCCCGAGGACGATAGTATGTCTATTATCCTTGGTAGACCTTTTCTTAATACTGCAGGGGCTATTATTGATTGCAACAAAGGCAATGTCACTTTTCATGTTAATGGTAATGAGCATACGGTACACTTTTCGAGGGGACAATCTCAAGTTCATAGCATCAATTCTATTGAAAAAGTTCCAACTGTCATTTTTGGAGGTTTTGAATTTCCTCTCCCTACTGTCAAGAAAAAGTATGATATTCTTATTGTTGGGGATTTTCATATCCCCGTTGAGGTAACTTAGTGTTATTTGAATTTTCTCCGGTTCCATGTTATTCGGAATGAGTTTGTTAACAAGACTTGATCAACCTTGTTAGTGGGTTCATTTTGATGATCACGGGATGGATGAAACTAGAAGGCACAACCTTCTGTACCCTCTTTTTACTTTATGTTATTTAGAATAAATATTAGCAAAAATAGTATTATCCATCTGTTTTCTGAATTTTCCGTGCATCAAAAAAATAGTCCGAAAATAAAAGTGCTCCAAATGCCCGACAAATTTAGTATGATTTTTTCTGGAATATTTGAGGATTTTAGGCACTGAAAACACTGCAGGAAGGGCAAGCACCAGGCCACGAGAGAGGAGGGCGCACCCCCCCTGTAGGGCGCGCCCCCCTGTCTCGTGGGCCCCTGGTGGCCCCCTCCACTTATGCCAGCACCCACACACTTCATCTTCTACCCAAAAAAATCCCCATCCAGCTCAAGCACGAGTTCAAGCTTGTTTTGCTGCGATTTTCGATCTCTTAGCTCAAAGCTCCATTCGCAAAACTGCTTTGGGAGATTGTTGCTTGGTATGTGACTCCTTCATTGGTCCAATTAATTTTTGTTCTAGTGCTTTATTCATTGCAAATTTTTGCTGCATAGGTGACCATGTTCTAGAGCTTGCATGTTTAATTTTAAGGTCCCAAGGATTTTCATATCCCGTTGAGGTAACAAGTGTTATTTGAATTTTCTCCGGTTCCATGTTATTCGGAATGAGTTTGTTAACAAGACTTGATCAACCTTGTTAGTGGGTTCATTTTGATGATCACGGGATGGATGAAACTAGAAGGCACAACCTTCATGCCCTCTTTTACTTTATGTTATTTAGAATAAATATTAGCAAAAATAGTATTATCCATCTGTTTTCTGAATTTTCCGTGCATCAAAAAAATAGTCCGAAAATAAAAGTGCTCCAAATGCCCGACAAATTTAGTATGATTTTTTCTGGAATATTTGAGGATTTTAGGCACTTGAAAACAACTGCGGGAAGGGCAAGCACCGAGGCCACACGAGAGGGCGCACCCCCACAGCAGGCGCGCCCCATCTCGTGGGCCCTGGTAACCCCTCCACTTATGCCAGCACCCACACACTTCATCTTCTACCCAAAAAAATCCCCATCCAGCTCAAGCACGAGTTCAAGCTTGTTTTGCTGCGATTTTCGATCTCTTAGCTCAAAGCTCCATTCGCAAAACTGCTTTGGGAGATTGTTGCTTGGTATGTGACTCCTTCATTGGTCCAATTAATTTTTGTTCTAGTGCTTTATTCATTGCAAATTTTTGCTGCATAGGTGACCATGTTCTAGAGCTTGCATGTTTAATTTTTAAGGTCCCAAGTGATGAAGCCATGTACCTAGGGTAGGGTCATGGACCTGTCCAAGGTACCCTCCCCAAGGACATCTTTAGAAGAAACTGCCTTTCAGTCGACCTGGAAGGATTCCACTCGACCTACTCGAAGACACTCGACCATGAAGCCGTTCACTCGACCACCAGGAGATCTAGAGTCACTCTGCACCCAAACGGTCTGTTATTAAGTAGTCTTTATGGTCATGATAGCACTTTATGTAGGGCGTTACCAATAATGCCCGGCCTTAATGTACTTTAAACCCTGCATAACTGAGGGACGGAGGGGTGTAGCAGACTCTATATAAGCCACCCCCCTCCTCAGTGTAAAGGGTTCGCACCCCTGTAACTCATACGCATATAATCCAGTCGACCGCCTCTGGGCTGCGAGACGTAGGGCTGTTACTTCCTCCGAGAAGGGCATGACTCGTAAATCCCTTGCGTACACAACTACTCCATAGCTAGGATCTTGCCTCTCCATACCTACCCCCCTATTCTACTGTGGGGCTTAGAACCACGACAGTTGGCGCCCTCCGTGGGGCAGGTGTCTTAGCGACTTATTGGAGAAGTTTCAATTGTTCCGACTACCTTCATCATGGTTTTTGGTAGAGTTTTGGTTGAGGGCCGCGAGATCCGTCTCGGCGCGCTCACGTTCATCGCCGACGACTCTGCTTGGCTTCAAGAGGCTCCTCTCGACACCAACGCGCTCCCAGTCCGCGGGGCAACGCACTTTCGCGTGTGTGTCCGCGGCGTCCTCCTGCGGCAATCGTCAGCCCCGTATCGGTCGACTCCTGTGTCGTCCTCCCTCCCCGTCTCCCGCCAGCACAAGCGCTCCAGTCGGTCGAGACATCAGTGGTGGGTGAGGCACGCAGTGGCCCGCTAGTTGGCCACCCCCAAGTCGCGGCGATCAAGCCCGAAGAATCTCTCTACGGCCTGTTCGACTGGCTCCGTAGAGACTGCATCCGAGTGCGACAACAGTGATCCAGCGGCGGAAGTCCTGATGGTCAATGGACCGCGCAGCCCTCCCGGCTTCCCTTGTGCCGACGGGGGAGACGGCAGAGGCGACCCAGCGCAGGTCCATAAGGAGTATCAACCCGAGCCACTCACTTCCTTGCAAAGAGAAGATCTTCGCCACCGGAACATGGATGCGCTGCATACTCCAATCGTTGGAGAAACCCCCGAGGCTCGTGCCTTGGAGGGCCAGTTTGGCCAACTTGGCTGGCGCACTCGATTGGAGAACCTCAGCGAACACTTTCGGCGAGCACGCAGCGCAACGAGTTCAAGACTCGGTCGGCGTCAACTCTTTCCACCACCGACTCGGTATATCGAACTCCGATTCAGAATCTAGCGGCGCAGCCCGTATAGCGAGTTGATTCAGCCCTCCCATCGAGTGGCGGAGGCTTGATCACGATCGAGATTTGCTCCGGGCAGCAGGAGATCAGAATTCAGCTGTATTGCAGTCGCGAAACCGGATTCACAGCAGATCTGTCGCTGCGAATACAGTCCAGTCGGCCCATAGGCCGAGATTGTCCCCGAGATGTGAGGGACGTGGAGGTCGGCGTGATTAGTATGATGACAGATTTGATCGCGATGATCAGCGTCGAGTTCCCACTCCCCCCCAAGGGGTGGGTCGTACGCTCCTCGATAGCAAGATGACAGACGTCAGCATAGTGTTGGGCGAAGGGTTCCATTCGACCCCAGAGAACCAGGCTTTGACGCGAGATCCATTATCGTGCAAGGTTTGGTCGACCGGAACAGAGCCCACCGAGAAGGCCATGATAGAGATGTGCCTACCAGCAGCAGAGTTCATGTCTTAGGACCAGAGTGTTTTAGCGAGCCATCGAGCGCGGTGATTCCTCCCAACTTCAGTGGCGGTGGAGTTAGTAAGTTCTTGGTGAGTCCAAGCCCGATACTTGGCTTGAGGACTACCGAGTGGCTGTTGATTGGCGGCGCAGCGATGAGGTGGCCATGAAGCACTTACCTCTCATGTTGGAGGGCTCGGCCAGGCATGGCTGAATCGGTTGGCACCTAGCAGCATTTACACTTGGGAAGATCTTTCCAGTGTTTGTCGAGCTGTTGAAGGAACTTGCAGCGACCACCGGGTTGACAGAGCTGCGGGTTTGCGTGCAAAAGTCGAATGAGACCCTGAGGGATTACATCCAGAGGTGGATCACATTGCATCACATGGTGGAGAATGTATCTCATCACCAAGCAGTCTGTGCCTTCAAGGAAGGTGTTAAGAACAGGGGGTTAAGTTTGAAGTTCGGTTAGACCGGAGACATGACTCTGAGTCGAATGATGGAGATTGCCACCAAATATGCCAATGGTGAAGAAGAGGATCGGCTCCAGAGTGGCAAGTACAAGCCGACCGCTCATGAAACCAGAGGAGGGAACTCCAGTCGGAAGCAGAAGCGGAAAGCCTAGCCAGCTCCTCTTGGAGAAGCCTTGGCCGTGACTCAGGGAAAGTTTAAATGGAAGCCCAAAGGATCTTGGAACCCCAAGAAGGTGAAGGACAAGGAAGGAAACGACGTGATGGATTTTCCATGCCACATCCACACTGAGGGAGTCCTGGACTAGGGGGTGTCCGGATAGCCGAACTATCATCATCGGCCGGACTCCAAGACTATGAAGATACAAGATTGAAGACTTCGCCCTGTGTCCAGATGGGACTTTCCTTGGCGTGGAAGGCAAGCTTGGCAATACGGATATGTAGATCTCCTACCATTGTAACCGACTCTGTGTAACCCTAGCCCTCTCCGGTGTCTATATAAACCGGAGGGTTTTAATCCATAGGACGAACAACAATCATACCATAGGCTAGCTTCTAGGGTTTAGCCTCCTTGATCTCGTGGTAGATCCACTCTTGTACTACCCATATCATCAATATCAATCAAGCGGGGTAGGGTTTTACACGCATCGAGAGGGCTGAACACAGGTAAAAACATCGTGTCCCTTGTCTCCTGTTACCATCCGCCTAGACGCACGATTCGGAACCCCTACCCGAGATCCGCTGGTTTGACACCGACATTGGTGCTTTCATTGAGAGTTCCTCGTGTAAATCGCGATAAACGATGGCTCCTTGATCATCAACAATGGCCAGCGGTCGGTGAGACTTTTCTCCCGAGACAGATCTTCGTATTCGGTGGCTTTGCTGCGGGCAATTAAGCAGCCATCAGGAGTAGATTAAAGCTCGCCCTGGCCACCAGTCGATTTGAAGCTTTGAACTTCACGGCCGACATCCGCGGAGACTTGATCTTGACGGATTTGAGCCACACAGCCGCGCCCGCCTTTATCACGATGGGCATGATTTAGCTCTGCTGCCGGACGGTGCCCTGGAGGCCGCACATGAGTCCGCTCTGACCCTTAATTCGGAGCCGACCGCGCAGATCGAGGATGGGTGGCTAGACACCGCCTCGGGGGCTGCAACCTCTACGGCGATGGAGCCGAATACTGACTTTGTCCCTCATGAGGCTAGTGACTCCGAGGTGCCGGACTCCTCTCCGGACTCCGAACCTCCCGCGCCCCTCCAATCGAACCCGATTGGGCGCCGATCATGGAGTTCACCGCTGCGGACATCTTTCAATAATCACCTTATGGCAACATCCTGAATTCGCTAAAATATCTCTCGCTGTCAGGAGAGCCCTAGCCGAATTGCGGTCAGGATGATTGGGATGCGGACAACAAAGAAATTCAAAGCCCACCCACCAGCCACTTTGTAGCCACTGTCGACGATCTAACCGACATGCTAGACTACGACTCCGAAGACATCGACGGTATGGATGACGATGCCGGAGACGACCAAGAACCAGTGCCTACGGGGCACTAGAAGACCACCTCATCATACGACATATACATGGCGGATATCCCAAAGGATGGGAATGGCAAAGAAGCAGCGGAGGAAGACTCCTCCAAGAAACAATAAGCGCGGCGTCGTCGGCGCCGCTCTAAATCCCGCCACAGCAAGAATGGAGATTCCGCACGGAGATAATAACACCCAGAGAGTGCGAAGACAACCCCTCCAGCAAGACTCAGCACGGAGGGGGAGAAGCCAACCCTCACGAGAGGCGGCGGGGCGAAGAGGTAGAGGGCGATAATTACATGCCTCCCTTCCGTGAGCGAGGCAAGCCTCGGCGACAGCGAATTTGTCGTGCCGAGGATCCCGTCGAATAAGGCGTTTCAAGCGCGGGCTTATGGCCACGGCAAACAGCCTAAAGAAAAAGCAGCAATAGCTCGAGCTGATCAAGACACGCTAGCCGACGGATGGATGAAGTCCTCGCTGGTGAAGAGTATGAACTCGACGCCCTCAAAAGCTACCCCAAATGCAAGATGCTCCCCGACTAGAGGAGGAGGCATACAAACCTACATCACCAGCGCTGTCTGGCTGACCTACCACCTCGTGGCAGCGACGGAAGAGGCCTCTAGGCCCTCCACGAAACCGTACCCGGCACCGCTCGAAAAGTCTGAAGCCACGGGGAATCGCGGACTTGAGACATATTGGAGGATAAGGCAAGACAATCAAGATCAATCTACGGATCGCGTGGGCGCCCACAATGCGCGACGACGATCGTCGCGCGGGATCTGACAACTCCGGCGGGCGAACACGATGAACAAAGCTCATTTGAGCTACGTCGTGATATAGCCCAATATAGAGGCGCCGCACACCCTCTATGCTTCACAGATGAAGTAATGGATCATCCAATCCCCGAAGGGATTAAACCCGTGAACATTGAATCCTACGATGGCACAACAGACCCCGCGGTTTGGATCGAAGACTATCTCCTTCATATCCACATGGCCCGCGGTGACGATCTTCACACCATCAAATATCTCCCACTCAAGCTTAAAGGACCAGCTCGGCATTGGCTTAACAGCTTGCCAGCAGAATTAATTGGGTGTTGGGAGGACCTGGAAGCCGCATTCCTTGACAACTTTCAGGGCACATATGTGCGACCACCAGATGCCGATGACCTAAGCCATATTATTCAACAGCCGAATTAATCGGCGGACAATTACAGACACGGTTCTTAACAAAGAAAAATCAAATCGTCGATTGTCCGGATCGAGGCTCTCGCAGCCTTCAAACATAACATCCGCGACCGGTGGCTCGCCGCACCTAGGACAGAAAAGCCGAAATCCATGGCAGCCCTCACATCACTCATGACCCGCTCTGCGGGGAGAGGACAGCTGGCTAGCCCATGATAACAACCTCGGCAAAAATTCGGCAGTCCGGATAATAAGGATCGCAATGGCGGTCGGCGTCGCAACAAAAACAAGCGCTGCGTCCACGGCGACAACACCGAGGATCTGGCGATCAGCGCGGATTCGAGAGGCTCAAACCGGTCGTGGAAAAAGCCATTCAAAAGAACTACCCGGGTCCGTCAATTTGGACCGAATACTCGACCGCTCTTGCGGATACATGGCACCCCAAAAGCTAGCTAATCACACCAACACGGATTGTTGGGTATTCAAGCGAGCGAGCAAGTTAATTGCGAAAACAATGACAAGGGGCTGCATAGCGATGGCGAGGAAGAGACCGACCGCCCGAACAATAGAGGACGAAGGGTTTCCCCACAAGTGGGGACGGTAAGCAGGACATCACGCAACCCACATACCCAAGAGGGAGCGAGCGTGCACTCGAGGGGCGTATATGCGATGGAGCGGTCGCCCAGTTCAACCCATGGTCCTCCTGCCCGATCACCTTTGATCGAAGGACCACCCACCATATCCGCCATGGCAGATTCGCGCATTGGTTTTAGACCCAATCATCGATGGATTTCACCTCACTAGAGTCCCGATGGGCGGCGGCGGCTGAACCTGCTTTATCGGATATCGGTCGCAAGATGGGCATAGACCCTCAAAATTAAAACCATAAAGGCGACCTTCAAAGGCGTCATACAGTGTAGAGGCCAATTATGCGAGCTCGATCCTGCTGAAGTGGTCTTGGATCCCGGATAACTTGCAAAGCGGGAGTTAATCTTTGACATAGTCCCGTTCCGTAGCGGCTATCACGCTCTGCTTTCGGACGGACGCGTTACAAAGTTCAGCGGTGCCACACTACGCATACCTCAAGCTCAAGATGCGGGCCCTCGAGTCATTACGGTCAGCGGAAACACTAAACGCTCCCTCCGAATGGAGAACACAGCGGCTCTCACGGCGGAAATCTGAGCAGCCTCTTAAGGCAATTTTGAGTCCGGCCGTTAAGCGGCGGACTCTGCCAAAAACGCCGGAGTAACCTACAACAAGACCACGGGCACGTTCCGAACATCGCAGCGTAATGCGGCTAACCCCAGCCCTTACAAAATTGCAAAACTGGTCCTTCGCGTACATCACTACGCTCTAGAGATACCATGGGCATAGGGGGAGGGGCACGACCACCACAAGCCCAGAATGCGGCTTAACCGCACCAGGGGATTCCAAGTGTGTCACTCTTTTTCTTTCTTATTTTTTCTTATCCACAGGACTCCGTTCACCAGAGGCCCTGTCCGGCAGCAGACCTACCGAACTCACGATGCAACAGCCAGGGAAGGAGAAAGGCTGCGACGCGTATCCAGGTGGTCTCCATTACGAGCATTAAATCCGTTTTCATACACCATTCCGCAGCCTACCCCTGGAAGGGGACATGTTTAATAGTCCTACCTCTTGCTTACCGCACTATTTGTATTGTTCTACATTCATGGCAGTATTCCTTGAATAAACAATGCATCGCTTTTTGCTTATAATTGCATTTCTTTCTTATATATATGTTCATTTATGACATGTTGCATCCGTACACTCTAGTACGGCTAAACACACCAGGGGCTTAAGTTCCCATCATTATGGTGTGATAAGTCCGAACACTTTCACAAGTGCGGCACCCGAACTTATAGCATTATATGCATTGGCTCCGAATCATGTCTTGGGTCAATAGTTGGGTTTGCCCGGCTCCCATGTTTTGGTACCTTACGTTCCATTATATCGGCTAAGGTAGCACTAGGAGAACCACTGCGATTGCGCCCCGGTTGAGCTGGGCGAGTGCCTCAGTGGAGAAACCTAAAACTGACCGTCATGATAAGGCGAGAGCTGGTCACTGTTCGAGAGGTCTTTTCGAGTCCCTAAAGACTTATGCCACTTAGAGCGAGGAACCGGCTTTGTCCGGCCCAGGCGTGGATAGCGCCCCGAACTCGGTCTTCCGAACACTAGGGGCTTCGCCAAAATTTAAAATTATAGAATTCTATGGCTAAGTGAGAGTGTTCAAGCATTATAAGTCCGGTTGCCTCGTTCATTGTGTTGAACACCTCCCTAGATGGACCAAAAAATGGGAACAAGAGCGCTCAAGTTTATCCCGAACACCCCAACACTTGTGGCATGGGGGCTGAAGCCGACGACTTGTCATCTCTTAGATTTGATAAACGGCCACACAGAAGGTAATATTTTAAATTAACAAGCATTGCTTAGCGCATATGAACAAAGTCTTCAGCGCACAGGATAACAAAATGCGAGTCTACTCAAATATTACATCTTTGGAGCACTCACCCGCAATCATGCGGGCACCCCCCAGGACACTCTTATAATACGTTTCAGGCGTACGATACTCCTTGCCCGCCGGCGGCGCGTCCGTCAGAAGCTTCTCAGCGTCCATCCTGCCCCAGTGCACTTTTGCATAGGCAAGGGCCCGACGGGCTCCTTCAATGCAGGTGGAGTGCTTGACGACTTCAACCTAGGGACACGCATCCACCAGCCGCCGCACCAGGCCGAAGTAGCTCCCAGGCATGGCCTCCTTGGGCCACAGCCGAACTATGAGGCCCTTCATGGCCTGTTTGGCCACCTTGTGGAGCTCGACCAGCTGCTTCAGCTGGTCGCTAAAAACACCGGATGTCCGCCTCGGCATCTTGAGACCAAAGACCTTCTCCGTCGAGCTCCCTCCTCGGCCCGATAGAATGCAAAGACATCGGACACGCTGCAGGCAGATCTGCGAACACTCCTGGAGAGCTCCGAATTCGGGTAAGTAATAGGTAATTCACATTCACATGCTTGCTTTGCAAGAAAAATGCCTTACCCGCCGCTATCTTCTTCAACGCCTCAATTTCCTGGAGGGCCTTGTGGGCTTCGGCCTTAGCGGCTTTGGCACTCTCAAGAGCCGAGGCAAGCTCGGACTCTCGAGTCTTTGAGTCGCGCTCCATACTCTCATGCTTTTCCATGAGAGCCTGGAGCTCTTGCTGCACCTCCGCCACCCGCGCCTCCTGCTTCTCTCGCTCGGCTCGCTCCACGGCCACATTGCGTTCGGTCGCGGACACCGCCTCCTTCAGGGTCGCCACCTCGTTCGTGGCCCCTGGAGTACCCACGTTATCCTTGTTATTTCTCTTGCAACCAAAATCCTTTTACTCAGAAGGTACAAATTTATCTGGTGTTACTCACCTTCCTTGTCCTCGAGCTACTTCTTGCACGGCCGAGCTTCGCTCTCGGACCGCTCGAGGTTCTGCTTCAAAGCATCGACCTCCGTAGTCGGTCTGACCAGGTCGTCAGCGCAGCCTGCAATCCCATATTGACATATTTTTAGAACTCCTGCGTATATCTTTTTAGATCCTCGGTCCGACTTTTCTTTCCGAACACGAACCGAGCATCGGGGGCTCTGTCTATCGCGGTATTATATTACATATCTTAAAATTCTTACCTCAAAGCTGTTAGAAGGCTGCTGCGAGCTTCAGTCAGCCCGCTCTTGGCGGTGAAGCTTCGAATCACCGCACTCATAACAGTGTGGTGTTCTTCTTTGATGGAAGCGCCGTTGAGCGCCTCCAGCAAGTTATCCGGCGCCTTCGGTTAGACAGAGGCCGCCGGTGTCACAGTCTTGCCCTTCTTACAAAGGGGCCGCTCGCCGGACTCCGGAACCACTGCAGGTCTCGGTGCGGAGTCCGGTGCAGAGTCTGGGAGGTTGCCTTGCGGCACCTCCGGGGACTCCTCCTCCTGGCGGGTCCCTTCCCGGGATCCCACCTCGGCGTCATCAGCGTCGCGGGGGGTCGAGGCGGTCGGAAGAGAATCCATATCCGACGTACCCAAGGACCTGCTCGACGAAGCGGGAAGATTGTCCTCGGCCGGACTGCAGGTTGTATGCGGCATTAGAAAGACACCATGTGGCGAAAAGAAAAATTATAAATCATCCAGGAGTCTGGATACTTACGATCTTGCCAGGGCTTGGCCCTTGAGGGCCACTCCTCGTCGCCATCGCCCGGCGTTGGCGGGCGATCCGGGAAGGGTCCTTCCTTCTTGGACCCTTTGGCCTCCCTCGTTGGGAGGCCTTCCTCTTCTCTCCCCGGCCGGGAGAGGCCTCTTCTTCTCCTCCCGTCCTCGGGGAGAGTCCGCTCGAGTCATCGGACGATGAGTCGATATCACTAACGCCGGGAACTCCTTCGGGTTCCGTGGCCTTCTTCTTGGCCTTCTTCTGCGGCACCACGTAAAGTGTCGGGACCAATAGCCCGTCAAGCGGGTGTCCGCTGGGTCTTACGGAAGGGGCGGACGAGTTAACCTGTCCGGATGTCTTCTGCCAGTCCTGTTAAAGGCATTGGGAGTTTAGATCCCACATAGAGTCAAACTATGAAAAAATTGAGTGTCCTGTAAAGGATAACACAGCTTACCTCGCCGCCCGGGCGCTGCATGCTGAATCCGCGATCTTCAGTTGTGGATGCGGGAGCTTTGGCGCCCTTGAACAGCACCCTCCAGGCAGCTTCGTACGTCGTGTCGAAGAGCCCGCTCAAGGTCCGGTCTTGGGCGGATCAAACTCCCACAAATTGAAGTCCGTTCTTTGGCGGGGAGAATCCGCGACGAGCATGACTGGATCACGTTGACAAGCTTAAGCTTCTTGTTCACGAGTGCAGAGCGCAGATGGAGTCCGGTCAGCTCCTCCAACTGCCCCAAAGCAAGCGCTTCTCCTTCCAGGAGGTGAGCTGCATGGGGATGCAGATCTGAACTTCGGGGCGCTGCCCATTTAAGGTCCTGTGGCTCGGTGATGTAGAACCACCCTGATTGCCACCCTTTGACGGATTCCACAAAGGCACCCTCGAGCCAAGTGACGTTGGGCATTTTGCCCACCATGGCGCCTCCGCACTCCGCTTGGTTGCCTTTCACAACCATCGGCTTGACATTGAAGGTCTTTAGCCACAAGCCGAAGTGGGGCTGGATGCAGAGGAAGGCCTCACACACGACGATAAACGCCGAGATATTGAGGATGAAATTTGGAGCAGGATCGTGGAAGTCGGGCCGTAGTAGTACATGAGCCCCGGCGAAGGGTGGAGTGGGAAGCCCAGATCCAGCGGAGGAAGTGGGGAAGAATCGACCCTCTCATGGGGCTGGGGTAGGGATGAAATGCCCTCGTCGAGTAGCCGGTCTTGATGTCATTTGGGCAGTATCCGTGACTGCTGACTTCTCGATGTGCTCCTCAAACGCAGTAGGCCTTCCACTTACCTCCGCTCTGGACATGGCTGGAAAGGGTCGAGGTGAGATGTGCGGACTTGGTATTTGGAGCTCGAGTGCGGGAGATGGATAAGCAAAGGAGGAAGAAGGCGTGGTAAAGGAGGTGGATCCTTATCCCTTATATATGGGCGGATGAAACTATGCGTCCCTACTAGCCTGGAAAAACTCGCTTATCTCCCAAGCGCCGCAATCAATGGCGCGGTTGGGTTACCATGTCCGTATTGATGGGAATCCGGAATAAGGGGAACGATCTCTGCTCGACAAGGCGTGCCAAGAAACCGCTTAAGCTAAGCGCTGAGGTGGTATAATAAAAGCGATTCAAGTAAAGGCTTGGTAGTGGTGTGACGTCACGCCACAAAATACGTCAGCAGATTGAACTTGTGTGAATATTATTCTCTCTATAGTGGTATGTGGAATTTATTTTACAGAGCCAGAAACTATCCTGGTGTTCACAATCTTCTATGAATTATTCGGAGGAGGAACCTATCTTGCAATGCCGAAGACAATATCTGCGCGCGGACTAAATCGTCATTGAAGCCTGGTTAGAGGGCTCTTGAGGAGTCTGGACTAGGGGTGTCTCGATAGCGAACTATCATCATCGGCGGACTCCAAGACTATGAAGATACAAGATTGAAGACTTCGCCCCGTGTCCGGATGGGACTTTCCTTGGCGTGGAAGGCAAGCTTGGCAATACGGATATGTAGATCTCCTACCATTGTAACCGACTCTGTGTAACCCTAGACCTCTCCGGTGTCTATATAAACCGGAGGGTTTTAGTCCATAGGACGAACAACAATCATACCATAGGCTAGCTTCTAGGGTATAGCCTCCTTGATCTCGTGGTAGATCCACTCTTGTACTACCCATATCATCAATATCAATCAACCAGGAGTAGGTTTTACCTCCATCGAGAGGGCCCGAACCTGGGTAAAAACATCGTGTCCCTTGTCTCCTGTTACCATCCGCCTAGACGCACAGTTCAGGACCCCCTACCCGAGATCTGCCGGTTTTGACACCGACACACACGAAGAAAGACGAGGAGGGTAACTTCATTTACCCGAAACATACCACTCGCTAGTGCCGACTCTTAATCCAGCAATTTCAGGGGAAACAGCCCAAGGATAAGGAAAAGGAGTCGGACAAGGTTGAGGACAAAGAGGACAGTGATGGAGGATACCCCCATGTCAATTCCACCCTGATGATTTTTGCTGATGTTGAGAGCAAACGTCGATTGAAAGTTATCAACCGTGAGGTGAATATGGTTGCTCCGGCGACACCCAGTTATCTGAAATGGTCTTAGACCGCCATCACATTCGACCAGTCTGATCATCCGACACACATAGCCACCCCTGGGAGGCAAGCTTTGGTGGTCAACCTAGTCGTCAAAGGCACTCGACTGACTAAGGTTCTGATGGATGGTGGCAGTAGCCTGAATATATTGTATGCGGAAACGCTGAAGGAATGGGCATTCCGATGTCCAGACTCAGTACCAGCAACATGAGTTTCCATGGAGTCATTCCTAGGAAGAAGGCTGAGTCACTCGGCCAAATTGCTCTTGATGTGGTTTTCGGCGATTCAAAGCATTTCCGCAAAGAAAAGTTAACATTTGAAGTTGTGGATTTCCAGAGTGCTTATCACGCTATTTTAGGCAGGCCAGCTTATGCACGATTCATTGCTCGACCATGTTACGTGTACCTCAAATTGAAGATGCATGGTCCCAAGGGTGTGATCACCATCACTGGCAATCGGAAAAAGGTAGAAGAGTGCTTTCGAAAGGGCTCAAAAGATCACCGATGCTCGATATACGATGGTGGAGCTGCGGGAATACGAGAAAAATGCAGATCCGAGTGATTTATTGCGGGCCAAGAAGCCCGCCACAATCGGCGTTCGATCGTGCGGTGAGGCGAAGCCCGTTCACATTCACCCAACCGACCCGGTGCTGCTCCAACTCATATCTCCACAACACTCGACTCTAAATAGGAAGAAGCACTCATCCAGTTCCTCCGTGAGAAGCGGGACATCTTCGATATGGAAGCCTGGCGACATGCGGGCGTTACCGAGGGGCTGGCTGAGCATCATCTGAGTCGACTCAAAAGTGAAACCTGTCAAAGAACATCTTGACGGTCCGCCATCCAAAGAAAAGGCCATTGGCGAGGAGGTGGCTCGGCTCTGGCGAGAGAGTTTATCAGAAATTTACCACTCGAGTGGCTCGCCAATGTTGTCATGGTCCCCACGAAGGACAAGTCACCGCATGTGCATTGATTTCAAACATATCAATCGGGCCTACCCGAAAGATCATTTTCCTCTCCCGCATCGACCAAATAGTCGACTCATTGCGGGATGTGGCCTTGTCTTTTTAGGCGCTTATTCCGGTTACCATCGGATCCATCTGTATGGACCCGGCGAGATCAAAACAGCTTTCATCACTCCATTGGGTGCTTCGCTATGTCACCATGCCATTCGGCCTCAAGAATGCGAAGCCACGTTCATGAGGATGATTGAAGTGTTTACTCACTCAAATCAGTTGGAACGTGGAAGCATACATGGATGATATTGTAGTGAAATCACAGAAGGGTTCCGACCTGTTAACTGACCTTGCTGAAACATTTGCCAGTCTCAGGAGGTATGATATCAGGCTTAATCCATCAAAGTGCACATTCGGAGTTCCTAGCAGAAAGTTACTCGGTTTTCTCGTTTCCGAACGAGGAATCAACGCCAACCCAGAAAAAGTTGGCACTATACTCCGAATGAAATGCCCCATGCCTGTACACAATGTCCAGAAGCTTACTGGATGCTTGGTCGCGTTAAGTCGATTCATCTCTCGCCTCGGTGAAAAGGCATTGCCTCTTTACCAACTCATGAAGAAGTCAGACAAGTTCGAGTGGACTCCATAAGCTGATGCAGCATTTGCAGATCTAAAAGCTCTGCTCTCCACCCAGCCGGTGCTTGCTGCTCCAATCAGCAAAGAGCCTTTGTTGCTTTACATTGCAGCCACAGGACAAGTTGTCAGTACAGTACTTACGGTCGAGCGGGAAGAAGAAGGGAAAGCCTTCAAAGTTCAGCGCCCAGTATATTATCTTTCCGAAGTGTTGACCCCTTCGAAGCAAAGATACCCTCATTATCAGAAGCTTGTTTATGGGATTTACATGACCACGAAGAAGGTTGCTCATTATTTCTCTGATCATTCCATTACAGTCATCAGCGACACCCCATTATCAGAGATTCTACACAACAAAGATGCAACTGGTCGAGTGGCAAAATGGGTGATTGAACTCCTTCCCCTTGATATCAAGTTTGAGGCAAAGAAAGCTATCAAGTCCCAAGCTGTAGCAGATTTCATCGCCGAGTGGATTGAACAACAGTTACCGACTCAAGTTCACTCGAAGCACTGGACCATGTTCTTTGACGGTTCTAAGATGTTGAATGGTTCCGGTGCTGGGGTGGTATTGGTTTCCCCCCGAGGAGATAAGCTCATATATGTGCTCCAGATCCACTTTGATTCCTCCAACAATGAAGCAGAATACGAAGCACTTCTATATGGGTTGTGTATGGCCATTTCACTCAGCGTCCGTCGCCTTATGGTTTATGGCGACTCTGATTTGGTGGTCAATTAGGTGATGAAGGAGTGGGACGTCAGAAGCCCAGCTATGACTGGTTCTTTGCAATGCGGAGAAAGCTTGAGAAGAAATTTGAGGGTTAGAGCTCCATCATATACCCGATTGAAAAATCAAGCGGTGATGATTTGGCGAAGATAGGTTCCAAGAGAAGCCATTCGATAATGTGTTTTTGGAACATATCCATATTCCATCGATTCGGAAGATCCTTTTACCGAAGAAGCTCCGCAGCCAAAAAGTGTCACAGATCCGACTGAAGTTGAAGTTCCAGCGGTGGTCGACCTGATCATGGAAGCGTTAGTCATCACCCCCGACTGGATAGAGTCGTACATCGCGTATATCTTAAGGAAAGAGCTCCCAGAGAATGAAGAAGAGGCTCGATAGATCGTCTACCGATCCAAAGCCTTTATCGTGATAAAGGGACAGTTGTACAGAGAAATCGCGACTGGAGTCGGTCAGAAATGTATAACGCCAGAAGAAGGTCGGATAATCCTTGACGATATCCACTCGGGAACCTGTGGCCATCATGCGTCCTCTCGGACCATTGTGGCTAAAGCATACCGAGCGGGATTTTACTGGCCGAGAGCAAATGAAATGGCAAAGGAGATAGTCGACAAGTGTGAAGGATGTCAGTTTTACTCCAATTTATCGCACAAACCCGCCTCAGCCTTGAAAACCATTCTACTCGTCTGGCCCTTCGCTGTTTGGGGGTTAGATATGGTTGGACCACTGAGAACTGGCAGGAGCGGCTTCACTCACTTGCTAGTAGCAGTCGATAAGTTTACCAAATGGATTGAAGCTAAGCCTATAAAGAATCTGGATGCTGGCACTGCTATCAGCTTCATCAGAGAGTTGGTATTCAGGTATGGAGTTCCGCATAGCATCATCACTGACAATGGGTCAAACTTCGATTCTGGAGAATTTAGAGCCTTTTGCACATCTCAAGGCACATGAGTCGACTATGCTTCAGTCGCTCACCCCCAGTCGAATGGACAAGCTCAACGAGCAAATGGTCTAATTCTCAAAGGGCTAAAACCCCGACTGATGCGCGATCTCAAGCACGCGGCAGGTGCATGGGTCGACGAACTTCCGTCAGTACTTTGGGGATCTCCACAACGGGGCGTACCGCCTTTACAATGTCGGTCACCAGATTGACGAGCCCCGAGCTTGGAACGCGGAGCTGCTCCGCCCCTTTTATACTTAAGTATTCACTCGGATGAGATGTAATAAAAGTACTTCTGTAGTTTATTTATCAAAGACAAGAGTGTTATAATTTTCCTAGTGATTGTTGTTACTTTTGTTCACATGAGAAGTCCCCGATTGGGTGGCTTAGCTGCGAATCCGTTTACCTAAGTTTGTAAAAAATCCTTGCCGAGTGGTGAGCCGGTCTCCCACTCGGGGCTTAAGCTAGAATCTGTTTAGCCTAAGTACTTTCAAATTCTACCGAGTGGTGAGCCAGCCTCCCACTCGGGGGCTTAGCTGCAGTCCAAGTACTCGCCTAAGTTCAAAAAAATCCTACCGAGTGATGAGCCAGCCTCCCACTCGGAGACTTAGCTGCAGTCCAAGTACTCGCCTAAGTTAAACAAAATCCCGCCGAGTGGTGAGCCAGCCTCCCACTCGAAGGCTTAGCTGCAGTCCAAGTACTCGCCTAAGTACTTTCAAATCCTACCGAGTGGTGAGCCAGCCTCCCACTCGGGGGCTTAGCTGCAGTCCAAGTACTCGCCTAAGTTCAAAAAAATCCTACCGAGTGGTGAGCCAGCCTCCCACTTGGAGGCTTAGCTTCAGTCCAAGTACTCGCCTAAGTTAAACAAAATCTTGCCGAGTGGTAAGCCAACCTCCCACTCGGAGGCTTAGCTGCAGTCCAAGTACTCGCCTAAGTTTAACAAAATCCTGCCGAGTGGTGAGCCAGCCTCCCACTCGGGGGCTTAGCTGCAGCACAGTGCTCGCCTAAGTAATTAATACAATGTGCGCTCCGCAAGGAGGACGAGGTGCAGGTCGACTCCTACCTTCTCCGTCCGAGCTACGCCACAAATACAATGTGCGCTCCGCAAGGAGGACGAGGTGCAGGTCGACTGCTAACTTCTCCTTCCGAGCTATGCCACAACACTACTAGGGAAAAGCCTATACACAAAATCTTATCGGCAAGACGCTTCAAAATAACTTCGCTGCTGCTAACTAGCGATAGCGGACCACTGAAACTTGCTGCTGAGACAAATATAGCGATGGCGCGTTCACCCAAAGGCAGCTGCTGCTATAATTCCTATGAGGCCGCCATGAGGCTAGTTATAGCAACAGCGCGTTAGAATGGCGCGCTTCTGCTACGTAGCATAGTAGCAGCGCATTTCCCAGATAAGCGCTCTTGCTAAGTTTCCTACAAAAATTTAGTCCCACCTCGCTCCGTGAAGAGTTTCTACCACCTTAAATATGTTACTTCTCACACTTTGACAAGCACTTGATCTTCATTGAACTCTATGTGTAGAATTTGTGGCTGCAATATGAGTCTTCACCGTTCCTAAACGGTGAGGACTCATATTATCAAATCAGATTGTACACAAAAGATCGTTGATGATCAATGTGTATTTTTGCATCTTGACACATAGCAGTAGCGCTTTTCAAAAAGCGCTGCTGCTAAATAGAGTTAGCGATGGCGTGTTTTGCTTGAGAGCGCTCTGCTAAGCCGTCCATCTCCTCATCTCCTCCCTTGGATCCACTCACACACAGCCACTCAAAATCTGCGCCGCGCGCCCCCGTCGCCCCTCTCCTCCGTCTGCGCCGCGCGCCGTCACCTCCTCCTCCTTGCTGGACTCGGTACCAGCCTCCTCCTCCGTCCTCCCTCTCCACTCGCCGCTGGCCGGCCCCTCCTCGCTCCGCCTTCCTCCTCCGTCCTCCCTCAACTGGCCACGCCGGCCGGCCCCTCCTCGCTCCGCCTTCCTCCTCCATCCTACTCTCTTCTCCCTCCTCGAGAACATTTTGATTTAGTTGACTTAGTAGGCTAGTTGATTTAGTTGACTTAGAACATTTTGATTTAGTTGATTTAGTAGGCTAGTTGATTTAGTTGACTTAGAACATTTTGATTTAGTTGATTTAGTAGGCTAATTCATTTAGTTAATTTAGTTGACTTAGAACATTTTGATTTAGTTGATTTAGTAGGCTAGTTGATTTAGTTGACTTAGAACATTTTGATTTAGTTGACTTAGTAGGTTAGTTGATTTAGTTGACTTAGAACATTTTGATTTAGTTGATTTAGTAGGCTAGTTGATTTAGTTGACTTAGAAACATTTTGATTTAGTTGATTTAGTAATCCTCTGCTCATATTGCTTTAGGAAGAATGGCGCCACCACCACCACTATGTCAATCTGTGCAAGTCAAGATCTTGACAAGCCTTGCAACCGGCAAGCTGTTACGCATCTACTTCCACCGAGTTTTAGTCATCGGCGGTAAGAAATTAGATGAAATGTAATAACTATTTTATTTTTAGTGTTGGCATTGATGCATTGTGTCATTTTGCTTATTTTACAGATCGTCCCATGCAATGTGAGGTTGAAATTCAACAAGTGACGGAGACACTGTGACATTTGAGGCTCTGGGGGCCGTACACTATGGAGGTCGAGAAAGGGCGCAATATATCATGATTGGAGGAGATGGATGGGCATGTTTAAATCGCTCGCATGCATCTTCTTGGTGGTGAGTTGATCAGGTTCAACTTCCGAGCGAGAAAGACCCAAGCTAGCTGTCATTTATCTCAACTTTGGTGGAAGATGATGAAGATGACGAAGATGATGAAGATGATGAAGATAATGAGGACCCACTCGATGAAGATGATGAGGACCCACTTCATGAAGCCATCGTAGCTCAAAGAACAAGGCTGAGTGAGGAGGAGGTGTCCAACTTTGTGGGACATAATTCCGCCATGTCTTGACTTTGTCGGGGTGCCATTCGTGACCCGCTTGACAAATACCATGGTTGATCGACATGATATGGTATGTTATACTTACAAATGCAAATTAATAGTGTGAATTACTTAGTGTACAGTCCAATGATATGGTATGTTGTGTGGAATCTAGTCGATGATATATATGTTTTAGTGTAGAGTTCGATCACATGCTTATTAATTGATATGTTTTCTTATTCAGAAATTGGCAAAGAGCATATCATGAGTTATGGTATCGAGCACGATGAAGAAGGCTCAATTTGGACTACGCCTTCTTGCAAGGGGCTCCGTCACAACCTGTACTTACCGCGTGGACACGGACGGTCGCTTTACATAAGCTCGGTTGGGTGGAAGAAATTCCTCGATGGCAAGAATCTTCGTGTTGGACGAGGCCATCCTAATTACTATCAGGAACACCAACCGCCCGAGGCTTGAGGATGATGATTGTCTTGATATCATCTAGAACTACATATGTGTGTGTGGCTATATCATCTAGAACTACATATGTGTGTGTGGCTATATCATCTAGAACTACATATGTGTGTGTGGCTATATCATCTAGAACTACATATGATGATCGTCGTCGATATCATCTAGAACTACATATGATGATGGTCGTTGATATGACCATGTATGCTTGAGGATGCATGTTGGCTATGCATGAAATTGTTATCTTAGTACTCCTTTCGTTTCCAAATTACTGTCGTGGTTTGAACTAAAACCACGACGAGTAATTTGAAACGAAAAAGTACTACCGCATCTAGTAATGGTTTATGAATTTGATATCTACTAGCGATTACCTAGTATCTAGTATCTGAAGGAGAACGAAAGTGAAAGGAGAACGAAAGGGAATGGGGCGGTGGGAAAATGATGAAAGATATAGCGATGGCGAGGATGACGTAAATCGCTACAGCTAGTTAATAATAGCGCGTTAAAAAAGCGCTAACGATATAAATCAACGATAGTAGCGCGGGTTGGGGCAGCGCTACTACTATGAAGTTAACTATGGCGCCTTATTAGTAGCGCGGCCACCCGCGCTGCTGCTAGCCTTTTCCCTAGTAGTGCAAATACAATGTGCGCTCCGCAAGGAGGACGAGGTGCAGGTCATTGCTACCTTCTCCTTCGAGCTACGCCACAAATACAATATCGCCCATGAGAGGACGAGTGCAGGTCATTGTTACCTTCTCCTTGAAGTGCATACAAAATCCTCTTGAGTGGAGAGCAAACCTCCCACTCGGGGGCTTAGCTACAGCCCAGTGCTCGCCTAAGTTTTTGAAAATCCTACCGAGTGGAGAGCAAACCTCCCACTCGGGGGCTTAGCTGCAGCCCAGTGCTCGCCTAAGTTTTTGAGAATCCTACCAAGTGGAGAGCAAACCTCCCACTTGGGGGCTTAGCTGCAGCCCAGTGCTCGCCTAAGTTTTTGAAAATCCTACCGAGTGGAGAGCAAACCTCCCACTCGGGGGCTTAGCTGCAGCCCAGTGCTCGCCTAAGCTTTTGAAATCCTACCGAGTGGAGAGCAAACCTCCCACTCAGGGGCTTAGCTACAGCCCAGTGCTCGCTTAAGTTTTTGAAAATCCTACCGAGTGGAGAGCAAACCTCCCACTCGGGGGCTTAGCTGTAGTCCAGTACTTGCCTAAGTGTTTAAAAATCCTACCGAGTGGAGAGCAATCCTCCCACTCGGGGGCTTAGCTGCAGTCCAGTACTAGCCTAAGTATGAGATTCGTTCTGCTCTGCAAGGATGACGAGGTGCAAGTCGACTGCTACCTTCCCCTTCAGAGCTCCGCCACAAATACAATGTGCGTTCCATCCCGATCCGCAAGGACGCAAGTCGACTGCAATATGTGCTTCATTCCTACCTGCAAGAGTGCATCACAAGCACTAGCATATATTCCGAGCGAAGAACAATGTTCGTTCGAAGACAAATGCAAACATATTCAACGGCAATCCCAAGTTCGGATAGCATCCTCACGGATCCGAAGTGCTCGGGCACGAGCACCGTTAAAGTTCACGGTTACAAAAACCACTCGGCGTTCCAAGGCAAATTTAAGGCATCAAGCATAGAAGTTTTTACTCATCGGTGGAGGGCGGAAGGCGCGACAAACTCGTCGGTCGATTCCATCGCAATCCAGTGTCGGCAGCAATGAAGGTCTCCATGAAAGATTGGAAGTCATGCTTCTTGGTATTGGCCACCTTGAGAGGCGCCACTTGTCCTCTCGCGCATCCTTGCGATGAACACGGACGAGCGAGCAACATCAGCACCACACAGCGGTGACGACTTCTTCCATTCTTGCACTCGACTTGGAACTTCGTTTAGTCGAGTCATCAGAGACTCGAGGTCATGCTGAAGTGTTTCCCCCGGCCAGAGTGTTGTGTCGATGCGCGACGTTGCAACCTTCAGTCTAGCAAGATAGTCGACCACAGCAGCAACATGAGACTCCAGTCGGAGCATGTTCATGGCAGCTTCATCCTTCATAGGAGAGTTGATGGGATCCAGGCTTGTCTCCACTCGACCAGTCCCTTCCTCAAAGTTTTGGCAGAATTCTGTAAACACAACCCAAAGATAAGCTAGCAGTTTTGTGGTAAGTCCATAATTACAAGCCAGTCGGATATAAGGGGTTACCTTCAAGCATTAGGAATAACTTTTTGGGGAGCCCTCCCAGATAAACCTCTAGATCATTCTTCATTCCCGCCAGTTCGCTAGCCTTGTCGCTCAGGGCTATCTTGTCATTCTTCAGTCGATTGACCTCCTTGTTGGCGCGATCGAGCAGCTTTGATTAGTATTCTCCTCTTCAAGTTTGCTGATTGAAACCAGCTTTTCTTCTGCGAGTTTCGTCTTGTCCGGTCTTTCTCCGGCTCAGCGAGGTCAAGTCCTTCTTCTTTAGAGCATCCTTCAGTTTATCTGCAAAATGACAGTGAGATCAGACTCAGGAATGGACAAAAAATATGGGCAGTCGTCAAGGTTCTCACCAAACATACCTTTTGCCTCCTCCTTCGCCTTCGTGAAGTTCTCCTGGACAAGCTTCAGATCAAGTTCGAGCTGGATATGCTTGTTCTCCAGCTCAGTATAGCGAGCCACAAGCTCGCAAGATTTCTGTGAAAGATCAATCGACAGACATCAAAGATAGGTCACTTCTGAGTGACTAAGAGAAAAATCATAGCATTTCTAAGACTACAGTCGAATCAAAATATTCAATTGTAGTCTCGGGGACTACACCCAGTGGGTGCACTCAGCGTGCCCCCACTGTTTCTATCGGCTCGAGTCGATCAGTCGACCAAAAGAGATAAAAGGCTAGCGCCAGCGATTAGCCACGATTAAAAATGTTCTTCAGACCATGGTCGATTGCCAGCAGTCGACCACGGTCTCGGGGACTACACCCAGTGGGTGCACTCAGCGTGCCCCCACTAGTTCCATGATTCTATTCGACCAGATCGAGTGGAGAAAGTAAAGAGAAAAAGTTCAAGGTATAAAGATTATAGTCAACTGCCAGCAGTCCACCATAGTCTCGGGGACTACACCCAGTGGGTGCACTTAGCGTGCCCCCACCAATCCAGATATTCAATCGACACACCCAGTGGGTGTACAAATACTAAGATCTTCAGAAAGAAAAGTTTTCAGGTACCATATCCTAACAGAACAAGCGGTGATCAACTAACCTGGACATTGCTATGAAGGGCTGAACTTGCATCATAAGCCGCTTGGTTGGCATCTCAGATCGCCTTCACCTGCTCCATCATGACCCCCGCATGGCGTATAGCTTCTTTAGCAGCGCCTGCTTGGTCCTCTGGGACGTGGTGGGTGGAGAAAAGGGAAGGCGGTCAGCACTTTCGGCACGAAGGCGAGCACTCGTCGGCGCACAGCAAAGGACCACGGTAGTCCGAGTGGCGTTGCCCTCCTCCGGAACCAGCGTCTCGGTCTTGATACAACCCGGCAGTCTTGCAGCAGACGTCTTCTGTTCCTCCTCGCCTCGGTGGCTCCTCATCGTCATCGTTAGGGAGATCAATGATGATATTAGGTGGAGCTACGAAAAGATTCAAAGTTAAAATGAAGATCCTATCGACCAAAGCGAAACTACGAGAGATCATACCGGGGTTGGAAGTGACAGATCCTCCATTTCTTGATACGCATGTGCGGTTGAGCTCTCGGAAATAGCAACGCTGCGATTTCAAAAATCAGTCGGTCAGCGAACGAGTCGACCAAGAGTGTATCCATGATTAAACAAGAAAACACAAGTTATGCCATTACCCGGAAATAGTGGGAATCACCATCCTCATCTTCGGCAGGGCCTTCGTCGGTTTTGATGACGCCGCTCGGGGTTGCTTCGGCACTTATTCAGTCGGCGCCGGAGAGGCCGTCCGAGGATGTTTGGTCGACTGCCCAACAGGCACGGTCGCCTTGCCGCGCTTGACTGCAGGGTCATGGGCGAGCTTGGATCGTCTTTCAGTACGGTGAGGCTCGACTTCCTCCTCCTATTCCTCCTCCTCTTCCTCATCAGAGCCGGCATCTTCTTCACCCTCCTCGCCATCGGAATCCCACTCCTCCTGACTTTCACCCCCGCTCCCTTCCTCCTCTTCGGTCTGTTCTTGCGCTTCGTCGGGCATCGAATACATCTCGGTAGTGACCTGGAAGACAACAAACAAGACAAAAGTCAGTCGACCGAATTGTAGCAAAATGGAATGAAGGAAACAGGATTACGGTCGGAGGTAAGTGATTAGACCTTGTTCGGTTCGTATGACTGGTCGAGTGGCGGGATCCTCCTGGCTCCACGGGGGTTATCTTTGTTCCCTATGATGGCAGTCATCCACCTTTCCAGTGTGGCATCGTCGACCTCCTCCGGGTGGACCCGAGTGGTGTCTTTGGTACCAGAGTACATCCACATCGGGCGGCCTCGATATTGAAGTGGCTGAATGCGTCATTGAAGGATAACCTCCAGAAGATCCATGCCAGTCACCCCGTCACGGATGAGCTGGACTACATGCTCTACCAACACCTTAACCTGAGCCTTCTCCTCCGGAACCACCTTCAGAGAGGACGGCTTGTTCACTCGGTCCATGGAGAAAGGAGGAGTCGGTCGGCCCTTACTGGCGTCGGCTGGTCTTGGCAGTAGAACCAGGTCGACTGCCACCCTCGGACTGACTCGGGAAGGATCATGGCTGGAAAAGCACTTTTACTCCTCATTTGAACCCCAAGACCCCCACACATCTGGATTACTTGGGTTTTCTCATCACTCGTACTAGCCTTTTTCACCGTCTGGGAGCGACAGGTGAAAATGTGTTTGAAAAGGCCCCAATGCGGCCGACAACCCAAGAAGTTCTCACACAAGGACACGAAAGCAGCGAGATAGAGCGATAGAGTTGGGTGTGAACTGGTGGTTTGTGCCCCAAAGTTAAATCCCGAAAGAAAGGATTCGGCGGTAGAGAAAACCCACAGTCGACGTGGGTAGCTAAGAGGACGCACTCACCCTCCTGAGGCTGCGGCTGCCACTACTTCTCCGGAAGCCTCGTTGATCCATGAGGGATCAGTCCTTCGTTGGTCAGGTCGTCGAGGTCCTTCTGGCGGATGGTCGAGCGGATCCAGTCTCCCTGGATCCAGCCTTGCGGTAGACTGGCCCGCGGCGAGGATCCACCCCGACTGGTCGCCCTCCCCTTCACCTTCGTCGTCGCCTTCTTCGCCCGATCCAAAGCTGCCGTCTTCTCCTTCACCATAAATGCAAAGCAGACACATAGCAACAGCGCTGGGATGGTGGCGAACGCAGCAGGTGAATCTGAGGAAGAGGGAGGGGTAAATGAGGGCGCACTATTCAAAAAAAACCCCGTCCGGCGCCTTATATGAAGTCTCTTCCGAGTGGCTGGCTGGTAGGCCCGGACGATCCTGTCAAATCTCGCAACAGTCGCGCGCGCGATACGTGGCGAAAAAGGTGGCGTGAAGATCGAGGCGTCCCTGCCTTATCCCATCCGAGTACCACGGCCTCCTCCGCTTCGCGCGCTTCCCAAAATTCGGATCCCGCTAAATCCGCGAACAGCAGAGCAACTTGTCAGACCGCAGATTTCCTCTGATCCGTCGCTCGGAAATCTCCAAGCTCATAAAGGTCACTCGACAGATACAAAGAATGGATCAAGGCGACTGAAAAAGAAGTTGATGCCATCACTAAAAGTCATTGATCCAGAACAAGACACACTCATAGCACGAAAAACAGGTCGGAGGAATTCTCAACTCCTTCCACACTCAAACCTCGATCCATTCGGGGGCTAATGATGAAGCCATGTACCTAGGGTAGGGTCATGGACCTGTCCAAGGTACCCTTCCCAAGGACATCTTTAGAAGAAGCTGTCTTTCAGTCGACCTGGAAGGATTCCACTCGACGGACTCGAAGACACTCGACCATGAAGCCGTTCACTCGACCACCAGGAGATCTAGAGTCACTCTGCACCCAAACGGTCTGTTATTAAGTAGTCTTTATGGTCATGATAGCACTTTATGTAGGGCGTTACTAGTAACGCCCGGCCTTAATGTACTTCAAACCCTGCATAGCGAGGGCGGAGGGTCTAGAGACTCTATATAAGCCATCCCCCTCCTCAGTGTAAAGGGTTCGCACCCCTGTAACTCATACGCATATAATCCAGTCGACCGCCCACGGGCTCCGAGACGTAGGGCTGTTACTTCCTCCGAGAAGGACCTGAACTCGTAAATCCCTTGCGTATACAACTACTCCATAGCTAGGATCTTGCCTCTCCATACCTACCCCCTATTCTATTGTCAGGCTTAGAACCATGACACCAAGCGATTCCAATGCATGATATAGGCTCTAGGCACTTGTAGGAGTAGTTGCTGTCAGTCTTGTTTAGTTTTACTCACTTTTATTTTGAAGTTACTAAAATTTCAGAAATTTTCAGAAAATGTTAAGGAGGCTCTTTAAAGGCTCTTCTAGCCAAAGCTCTCAGGAAAAACAAGCCAAAGAGAAGGAAAAGGCCAAGTATAATCTTCCTCGCTTAGCGGAAGTACGGTCATGTAAATGACCATGCGAGGATTTCTTGAAAGAAGTCGGAATTCATGAAGACTTTTATGCTTTAATCGAGACTACATGCCTCACCGGTTTTATCAACGACCGAATCGATCAGTATCTCTTACTTACCAATACTTTCATGCAAAACTTTTATTATTATCCTAAGAAATCACCGCCTGCAGTATCATTTCATTTATATGATGAATTCATAGAAATGTCTTTACGTCATTTTTGCGCGGTATGTAGGATACCTTATGAGGGAGATTTAGAGGAACCCCATCGTGAAGATGTGGGTGGCTTTGTTAATACTATTTCTATAGAGGAGCCAAAGAAGGGCTCCGAGGCGAAGGTCTCTAGCATACAATTTCTTGTTTTACGCTATTTTGCTATATTTGCTAGTAGATGCTTAATTGGTCGAGGAAATAGCGGAAACTTGAGCGTTCCTGATATTATCATTCTTCAACATGCTTTGCTTGGGGACAATACTTTTAGTATGGGTGCCGTCGTTGCTAAACGACTAGCCCTGAATCGTACAAAAGGCCCCATATTTGGAGGTATCTATGCTGCACGTCTTGCTAAACATTTTCAGATACCCATTAGGCACCATGAGGAGGAGGAGATAAAATTGCCTCCCCACATTTTAGATTACAAGAGCATGGTAGCACACAAGTTTATTGTTGACAACGAAGAAAAGATGCTCTTGTATAAACTTAGATTTAATAAGAAACACATTGAGATTATTATTTTGCCTGCACCTCTGTTGTTTGATTTGCTTGCATAAAATTTTCTCGTCACACCGGAAGCGGTGAATAATCATTGTCGGTGTCAAAACCGGCAGATCTCGGGTAGGGGGTCCTGAACTGTGCGTCTAGGCGGATGGTAACAGGAGACAAGGGACACGATGTTTTTACCCAGGTTCGGGCCCTCTCGATGGAGGTAAAACCCTACTCTTGCTTGATTGATATTGATGATATGGGTAGTACAAGAGTGGATCTACCACGAGATCAAGGAGGCTAAACCCTAGAAGCTAGCCTATGGTATGATTGTTGTTCGTCCTATGGACTAAAACCCTCCGGTTTATATAGACACCGGAGAGGGCTAGGGTTACACAGAGTCGGTTACAATGGTAGGAAATCCACATATCCGTATTGCCAAGCTTGCCTTCCACGCCAAGGAAGTCCCATCTGGACACGGGACAAAGTCTTCAATCTTGTATCTTCATAGTCTTGGAGTCCGGCCGATGATGATAGTTTGGCTATCCGGACACCCCCTAGTCCAGGACTCCCTCAGTAGCCCCTGAACCAGGCTTCAATGACCACGAGTCCGGCGCATATATTGTCTTCAGCGTTGCAAGGCGGGTTCCCCTCCAAATTCCATGTGCTTGCCGAATAGTGTCCAGCTTCCTTATAAATGTTGCGCTCCTTGGCTTCCACGCCCAATAATGGCCCTCTTCCACGTGTCGTACAAATGCGAAAGGCCAGGGTATTTTTACATTTTACCCCCAAGCTGCGTGAATAAGCTGCCTATAAGAGAGGCAAGAATCCAGATCCAAATCACACCATCCTCCTTCCGCGAGTACTCATCGGAGCGCTTCTGACAAAAATCCACTCCATCATGGACCGTCGACGCGGCTCCTCCTCTCGCGCTCCCAGTCCTCAGCCAGGAGATTGGAAGAGATGTTCAGTCCCGCACAGCGAGCTGGTGACGCTCCAAGCGGAGGGATACCTTCCTCCGGCCTTTATGGTCCCGGTTCGAGCCGGGCTAGCCACCTACAAAGGTGGAAAACAGGCGGAGAACACCCCTAGTCTCTCCAAAGGAGAGCGGGTGTGCTTCATCCCTTATCTAATAAGGGGGCTCGGATTTCCCATACATCCGTTTCTCCGGGGGCTTCTGGGGTTCTACGGACTCCAGCTTCATCACCTTACGCCCGCCTTCATTCTGCACATTGCGGGCTTCGTAGCTCTTTGCGAGCTGTTCTTAGGCATCGAGCCCCATTTTGCGCTATGGAAGAGATTGTTTTGCCTCATACCCCGTTCTCACGAGGGGTCGATATATCAAGTGGGCGGAGCCGAAATATGCGCGATCGCGGGACGGATATCTATCCGGAACCCCAAAGAAGGCGTCCAAGGCCGCCTTGGAATGGTTTTATGTGGAAGATGCCCCACTGCGGACCCATTCGGATCGGCCTCCCGGAGTTCAGCAACGCTCCTCTCAAGAAACGCTGAGTTGGCACCATGGAGCCCTCAGCAGAAGATGACGGAGCGTCCATTATCGATGGGCGGATAAGGTTGATGGCTCATTCCGGATTGACCATGATCGGTCATGGCCACATGCATTATCTGCGAGGGTGTAGCCGCTCAATATAGGGGCCACCCCATGTGGGATTTCAGCGGGAGAATGACGCCACCCGTCATGGCATAAGGGCCGGATCGCCGCAGATCTGGTGAAGATCATGTCCGGCCTGTACAAGGGGGAGAAGGAGGACTTCCTCCAAACGAACCCATTGAACGGATTCTCCATGAATAACCCTCGGAGCTGGGTAAGCAGACGTTTTATCTATCCGATCCGTGCTTTCAAAGTTAAGTGTCTTACTTTATAATTTCGACGCAGGAACTACGCTGGGATGTGGAGGGCATACGCAGCCCGACTCCACAACCCGAGGACCCGGAAAGATCCCTTGATCCGGCCTCCGAAGAGGATCCGGACATAAAGGTGGAGCTAATTGATGGGGTGTTCCACCAACTCAGCATGGACAATGCTCTAGTCGCCATTACGGCTGACTACCCCGGTTTATCTCCGGCTTCCCAGGTAACTATGACCGGAGTCCTGACACCATTACTTCATCCTTGCTTATTTCTGACCACCGTATACCAATGGTGTCTTGCAGGAGGCGCCTTCAAGGCGAGAAGCCGAACCTGCGGTGGCTGACCGACAAGGGTCAGTTTGGCCCAGCGGAAGAGAGTGCGGTCTGCGAATCGAAGCGTCGCCCAGAGCGGTATAGCACGCCACCGTTGTTAAGGAAAAGATTCTGGAGGTGTATTAATGCTCATGACTTTTTCGGAGAAAAGCGCCGCGGACCGGTGTGCGGAGAGGTTGCCAACAAGCCTCCGCCACCAGGCTCCAACACCTGGAGGGGGCGGCGCAAAGCGCGAGCCGGATACTCCTCAACGAAGGATGCCGACAGGCTGTCCGCCACCAGGTCGAGGTGGAGGCGCCATGAATCATAAGCGCCACGACAGTTCTTCGTGGCGTGTTTCTCCCAGGCGTTGAATGCCTTTAATGCGGGAGACGCGCACCTCTGTGCCGCTCAAGATGGCTTAACCAGAGCCACGGAGCAGTATGTGAAAGACATACGGGTAAGGAATTTTGATAGTTGTATATGCCCGTAGCCCCCGAGACTTAAAGTAGTTAGAATAACTGATTTAAGAATCATTTGATATGCAGGATCTTACAGAGAAGAATACCCAATTGTCCCAGGAGCTTTAAGAGTGCAAGGCCCAACTTGAGGCCGCACTAGCCGCCGCAGGAGGAGACATAGAGACCCCCTTTGGTAACACATATTTCAAAAAAGGTTTTATGGCGTGCGGCGTGCGTATAAGTCTGACAATAATTTTGCAGAGGGCGCCGGACTAGATCCGGACAAGCAACATCTGCTACGCCAGCTAAAGGCTGGCGAGAAGGTGCTTACGAGGGTGCAGCAGGAGAGGAACAAACTCTAAGATGCCAACACCCAGCTGGGAGACGAACTAAAAGATGTTCGGGTCCAGGTGTCGACTCAGACAGAGAATCGGCGGCTTCGTCGGCATCTCTGATAAGTGCTTGAGCAAACTATTTTGAAAAGAAGAGTTCGGCGAGGAAGTCGATTGACAGAAATGTGTCTGTAGGTGTGCTCACAGGTCGCCTCGCAGAGGAAATGCCCGGTTCAACGGGTGACCAACTTCCCGAGCTGCTGCAGCTGCGCACGTTTTTTGCAGCGATGAGTAGCGTCGCCCAGGCCTTATGGTCGTCCGTCTCCCTACCCGAGGGTCTTGGAGGGCTTGCGGAGAAGCTTCAGGGAGCACGGCAACGCTTCCGTCTGTGGAAGATATCGGCCTGCCGTCAAGGCGCCAGGGAGGCCTAGGCCATGGTGAAGACGCGGTACACAAAGGCGGATCCGAACCACATGGGCGAGGTCGGACCTGTGGGGCCTGATGGGAAGGAGATCCCTGTGAGCTTAATGTACGGCCAAGTAGAGTTGGACGCTAAATATTCCTAGCGGATCATAAATTAGACAGCTCGTTAAGCGGGATTGAAGAGGAGTACAATCAGTCAATTTGACGATGTATTTTAAAATGACATGTATAATGCCTTCTAGCCGGATTGTAGATCGTTTGTCTTTGCGGACCTTTTCGCTTCAACCTCGGGACCCTAGAGTCCAGAGTGTGTCTGAATACCCTCACGGTTATGAAAAAACCGTGGCACGCATGGAGACAAGGCGTAGGGGTCATTGGTGCTTTATCATACAAGTGCCCAACTAGTTATGTTATATTACATGGTTAGTAAGAAACATCTTCCAGGGAGAATAGTTCTGTTAGGGGTTCCTTTCACAGGAGGCATGCCCTAAAGTGCATGTCCGGACTGCGAAAAGAGCGAAAAAGCATCACAAGGCAGATAAATAAATAGGTAAAAAAAAATCATCTTTCAAGTCACCGACCGAATATTCCCTTAAAACGCTAGCTTTAGGCTTCACCCAATCGAGGTACACATCCGGTGACCGGCGATAATCATCAGAGGTGCTCCTTTACCTCCTAGCCGAACAATCGGGAGCGTAGGGGTAATCACAGAGCCGAGCAACCCAGCTTGGCCAAAACTTAAGTCATATCGATGCATATAATGGTGAATAAAAGGTACATGCGGAAGTTTGACACATGTGTTGGGCATAAAGCCCGTATAAATAAGCTTCTGTTAAAGAAGCCCCCAGGTATAATGAGTGCGGGTAGCACGTCAAGTGTGTGCGAACAATGTGCAGATCAGCCCTCAAAGGCTCTATGAAAAAGGGAGGAGAAAAGAGAGAAACAAAAGACAGCTAGAGTATAAAATTTGGACGGAGGAAGGAGACGAACTCTGAGTCCGGCGCTAGGCGTAGAATCTTCGGAGGCGGGCTGCATTCCATGGGTTCGGCTCGAGTCGGTTGTCCGATGCGTTTCGCAGATGGTATGCTCTGCCGGTTAGGACTTGGTCAATAATGAAGGGGTGAGGGAGTCCTGGACTAGGGGGTGTCCAGACAGCCGGACTATCATCGTCCGCTGGACTCCAAGACTACGAAGATGCAAGATTGAAGACTCCATCCCGTGTCCGGATGGGACTTTCCTTGGCGTGGAAGGCAAGCTTGGCGATACGGATATGTAGATCTCCTACCATTGTAACCGACTCTGTGTAACCCTAGCCTCCTTCGGTGTCTATATAAACCGGAGGGCTTTAGTCCGTAGGACACAACATACATTACAACAATAATACCATAGGCTAGCTTTAGGGTTTAGCCTCCTTGATCTCGTGGTAGATCCACTCTTGTACTACCCATATCATCAATATTAATCAAGCGGGGCGTGGGTTTTACCTCCATCGAGAGGGCCCAACACAGGTAAAACATCGTGTCCCTCGTCTCTGTTACCATCCGCCTAGACGCACGATTCGGGACCCCCTACCGAGATCCGCCGGTTTTGACACCGACATTGGTGCTTTCATTGAGAGTTCCTCGTGTCGTCACCGATAGGCTCGATGGCATCTCCAACCAACAACGCTGCCCAGGTGAGACTTTTCTCCCGGACAGATCTTCAGATTCGGCGGCCGCCTCATGGGCTAATTAACTGGCCGCCGGAGCAGATCGAAGCTCGCCCTAGCCGTCAGGTCAGATTCGGAAGTCTAAACTTCACGGCCGACCTCCGCGGAGACTTGATCTTCGACGGGCTCGAGCCACAGCCAAGTGCGCCACACTTTTACGATGGGCATGATCTAGCTCTGCCGCCGAACAGTGCCTTGGTGGCCGCACACGAATCCGCTTCGCCCTTGATCCGGGCCGAGCATGATCGAGGATCGGTGGATGGACACCACCTCGGGGCTTCAACTTCCACGGCGATGGGCGAACACCAATCTTGTCCCCGCGAAACTTCGTGATTCGAGGTGCGGACTCCTTGCGGACTCAACCTCCCACGCCCCTACCAATCGATTCGGATTGGGCGCCGGTTATGGAATTCACCGCCGTGGACATCTTCCAACACTCGCCGTTTGGCGACATCCTAAATTCGCTAAAGCGTCTCTCGTTAAAGGGAGAGTCCTGGCCGGACTATGGCCAGGATGGTTGGGATACGGATGACGAAGAAATTCAGAGCCCACCCACCACCCACTTTATAGCCACTGTCGACGATCTAACCGACATGCTAGACTACGACTCCGAAGACATCGACGCCATGGACAACGATGCCGGAGATGAACAGGAACCAGCACCTACAGGGCACTGGAAGACCACCTCGTCATACGACATATACATGGTGGACACCCCAAAAGACGGGGACGGCGAAGAAACAGCGGAGGCAGATTCTTTAAAGAAACAGCCCAAGCGTCGGCGTCAGCGGCGCCGCTCTAAATCCCGCCACAGCAAGAATGGAGATTCCGGCACAGGAGATAATAATACCCCAGAAAGTGCTAAAGATAACCCCCTCCAGCAAGACTCAGCGCAGGAGGATGCAGAAGCAAGCCCTCACAAGAAGGCGGCAGACGAAGAGGTTGAGGATTATAACTATATGCCTCCCTCCGAAGACGAGGCAAGCCTCAACGAGGAATTCGTCGTGCCTGAGGATCCCGTCGAACAAGAGCGTTTTAAACACAGGCTTATCGCCACGGCAAACAGCCTAAAGAAAAAGCAGCAACAGCTTCAAGCTGATCAGGACCTACTGGCCGATCAATGGACCGAGGTCCTCGCGGCCGAAGAGTATAAACTCGAACGCCCCTCCAAAAGCTATCCAAGACGCAAGCTGCTCCCCCGATTAGAGGAGGAAGCATACATACCTCCATCACCAAGACGATATCGGTGACCGACCGCCCCGTGGTCGTGACAGAGAGGCATCCAGGCCCCAAACCAAGACCGTACCCCGGCATCGCTCCAAAAGTACGAAGCCAAGAGGGAACGCGCCGGACTTGCAAGATATATTGGAGGACAAAGCAAGGTAATCCAGATCCATTTACGGATCACGTGGGCGCCCCACGACCCATGACGAATACCGTCGCGCCGGATACAATAACCCCGGTCGGGCCGAACACAGCAGACAACGCTCTCTCGAGCTGTGTTGTGATATTGCTCAATCTGAGGCGCCGCACACCGCTATGGTTCAGCGACGAAGTAATGGATCATCAAATCCGGAAGGTTTAAACCCATAAACATTGAATCCTCGATGGCACAACAGACCCGCAGTTTGGATCAAGATTATCTTCTCCACATCCATATGGCCCGCGCGATGATCTCCATGCCATCAAGTATCTCCCACAAGCTTAAAGGACCAGCTCGGCATTGGCTTAACAGCTTGCCCGCAGAGTCAATTGGGTGTTGGGAAGACACGAAAGCCGATTCCTCAACAACTTCCAGGGGCCCGTATAAAGCGACCACCGACGCCGATGACCTAAGGCACATCATTCAAAGAGCCTGCATTTAATCGGCGGATAATTACGACACGGTTCTTGACAAAGAAAAAACCAAATCGTCGATTGTCCGGATGCGAGAGGCCCTTGCAGCCTTCAAACATAACATCCGCGACGAATGGCTAGCCCGCACTGGGACAGAAAAGCGAAATCTATGGCAGCCCTCACATCATTAATGACCGCTTTTGCGGAGAGAGGATAGTTGGCTAGCTCGCAGCAACAATCTCCGTAAAAATTCTGCAGTCCGGATACCAAGGACAATAACGGCAGGTCACGTCGAAACAAAAACAAACGCCGCATTAACGGCGACGATAAGGAGGATACGGGATTCCGAGGCTCTAAACCCGGTCAACGGAAGAAGCCATTCAAAAGAACCACTCCGGGTCCGTCCAATTTGGACCGAATACTCGACCGCTTATGCGGATACATGGCACCCTGAAAAACCAGCTAATCACACCAATAGAGATTGCTGGGTGTTCAAGTAAGCGAGCAAGTTAATTGCGAAAACAATGACAAGGGCTAAACAATGACGACGAGGAGGAGACCCGACCGCCCGAACAATAGAGGATGAAGGTTTTCCCCACAAGTGCGGACGGTGAACATGATTTACGCGACCCATATACCCAAGAGGGAGAGGAAGCGCACTAAGGGGCGTCTATGCGATGGAGCGATCGCCCAAGTTCAATCCATGGTCCTCTTGTCCGATCACTTTCGATCGAAGAGACCATCCGACCAGCATACGCCATGGCGGATTCGCGCGTTGGTTTTAGACCCAATCGCCGATGGATTTCACCTCACGAGAGTCGATGGATGGCGGTAGCAACTGAACCTGCTTTATCGGGATACGGTCGCGCAAGATGGGCATAGACCCTCAAGGATTAAACCTACAAAGACAACCTTTAAAGGTGTCATACCAGTGTGGAAGCCAATCTGTGCAGCTCGATCACACCGGAAGTGGTCTTCGGATCCCGGACAATTTCGAGCGAGGAGTTAATCTTCGACATAGTCCTGTTTAGCGGCGGCTATCACGCTCTGCTTTCGGACGAACCGTTTGCAAAATTCAGCGCGTGCCGCATTATGCATACCTCAAGCTCAAGATGCCAGGCCCTCGTGGAGTCATCACGGTCAACAGAATACGGAACGCTCCTCCGAGCGGAGGAACATACAGTGCTCTCGCGCGAAGTCGCAGCAGCCTTTAAGGCAATTCTCAAGTCCGGCCGTTAAGCGGCGGATCTGACAGAAAAACGCTACCAAGCAATACCAACCAAGACCACCTGGCACGATCAGAGCACGCGTAGCAATGCGGCCCCAACACCCGCCCGCGCACGATTGCAAGAACAACTCTCCACGTACATCATTACGCTTTGGAGATACCATGGGCGCAGGGGAAGGGGCACGATCGTAATGGACCCAGAGTGCGGTTCGACCACACCAGGGGCTCGCAAGTGTGCCCCCCTTTTTTTTATTTTTTTATTTTCCTTCTTTGTGTACACAGGACTCCATTAACGAGGCCTCCGTCCGTGGTGAACCCGCCGAACTCATGATGCAACAACCGGGAAGAAAGAAGGCTGCATTTAACACTCGGGTGGTCTCAATTACGAGCATTAAATTCGATTATATACACCAAGTCCGCAGCTCACCCTCGGAGGGACATGTTTAATTAGTCCAAATCCCTTGCTTACCGCACTATTTGTATCAGTCCGCACTCATAGCAGACTTTCTTTAATAAATAATGCAGCACTTTTCGACTGCAATTACATTACCTTATATATATATATATATATATATATATGTTCATTACATGACATCTTGCACCCGTATATTTTGGTACGGCCTAATACACCAGGGGCTTATGTTCCCCACACTATGGTGTGATAAGTCCGAACACTTTCATAAGTGCGGCACCCCGAACTTATAGCACTATATGAATCGGCTCCGAATCATGTCTTGGGTCAATAGTTGGGTTTGCCCGGCTCCCACGTTTGGTGCCTTATGTTCCGTTCTGTCGGCTAAGGTGGCACTAGGAGAACCACTGCGATTGCGCCCCGGTTGAGCAGGCGGCGCCTCGATGGAAAGCTAAACTGATCGGCATGATAAGGCGAGAGACTGGTCGCTGTTCGAGAGGTCTTTTCGGGTCCTTAAAGACTCACGCCGCTTCGAGCGAAGTTCCGGACAATGTCCGACGAAGGCGTGGATAGCGCCCGGATTCGATCTTCGAATACCGGGGCTTCACGAAATTTAAAATTATAGAATTCTATGGCTAAGTGAGAGTGTTCAAGCATTATAAGTCCGGTTGCCTTGTTACGTTGTGTTGGCGCCTCCTAGATGGACCCAAAATGGGAACAAGAGTGCTCAAGTTTATCCCTAACACCCCAAAGACTTCGTGACTTGGGGGGTCAAGCCAACGACTTGCCATCTCTCAGATTTTATAAACGGCCGCACAGAAGGTAATATTTTAAATTAAACAAGTGTTGCTTAAGGCGCACATGAACAAAGTTTCAGCGCACAGGATAATACATAGCAAGTTTACTCAAAGATTACATTTCTGGGGCACTCATCCGCAATATCGCGGGCTCCCTTCAGGACAGTTTTATAATACATTTCAGGCGTGCGATACTCCTTGCCCGGTGGCGGTGGGTCCGTGAGAAGATTCTCCGCATCCAACCTACCCCAATGCACCTTTGTGCGGGCAAGGGCCCGACGAGCACCTTCAATACAAAGTGAGCGCTTGATGACCTCCACCGAGGGCACGCTCCACCAGCAGCAGACGAGGTCAAGTAGCTCCCGTGCATGGCCTGTCCGAGCCTAACCGGACTATAAGGCCCTTCATGGCCTCCTCAACTACCTTGTGGAGTTCGACCAGTTGCTTCACCGGTCGCTTGGCACTGATGTCCGCCTCGGCGCATCTTGAGACCGAAGACCTTCTTCATCGAGCTCCCTCCGCCACGATAGAATGCGGCGGCATCGGACGCACTCTGGCGCGCAGATCTGCAAACGCCTGAGAGAGCTCGAATGCGGGTAAGTGTAAGGTAGTTTACATTAACATGCTTGCTTTGCATGAAAAATGCCTTACCCGCCGCTATCTTCTTCACATCTACAACCTCCTGAAGGGCCTTACAAGCCTCGGCCTTGGCGGATTTGGCACTTTCGAGAGCCGAGGCAAGCTCGGACTCTCGAGTCTTGTAGTCATGCTCCAAACTCTCATGCTTCTCCATGAGAGCCTGGAGCTCTTGCCGAACTTCTGCCACCCGTGCCTCCTGCTTTTCTCGCTCTGCCTATTCCGCGGTCAAGCGTTGGCTCGGCTGCGGACACACCCTCCTTCGTGGCTGCCACCTCGTTCGTGGCCCCCAATACTCATATTATCCTTGTTAATTTTCTTGCAAATCAAATCCTTTTACGTAAGGTAACTATTCAAAGTGGTGTTACTCACCTTCTTTGTCCTCGAGCTGCTTCTTGGCATGGCGAGCTCTTGCTCGGACCGCTCGAGATCCTGCTTCAGCACACTGACCTCCGCCGTCGGTCTTGCAGAGGTCAGCAAGCGCAGCCTGCAAACCCATATTGACATATTTTAAGCAACCCTGTATATCTTGTTAGATCCTCGGTCCGCTTTTCTTTCCGAACACAACCGAGCATCGAAACTCTTGTCTATCGCGGTATTACATTACATAATTTTAACTTCTTACCTCAAAGCTTTGTTAGAAGGCTGCTGCGAGCTTCGGTCGGACGCTCTTGGCAAGTGAACCTTTTGAATCACCGCACTCATGATAGTGCGGTGTTCTTCCTCGATGGAAGCGCCTTTAAGCGCCTCCAACAAGTTATCCGGCGCCTCCGGTTGGACGGTGGCCGCCGGTGTCACGGTCTTGCCCTTCTTTCGAAGGGGCCGCCTGCCGGACTCTAGAACCACTGCGGGTTCCAATGTAGAGTCCGGCGCAAAGTCCGGGAGGATGCCTGACGGCGCCTCCGGAGCCTCCTCCTGATGGGTCCCTCTCTGGGGTCCCACCTTGGCGTCCTCGTCGGCGCGGGGGGTAGAGGCAGTCGGAAGTGAATCCACATCCGACGGGGCCAACGACCCGCTCGATGATGCGGGGAGATCATCATCGGTCGGGCTACGGACAGAATACGGCATTAGAAGGACACTACGCGACATGAAAGAAATTGCATATCAAGGATCCGGATACTTACGATCTTGCCGGACGCCTGGCCCTTAAAGGCCACTCCTCCTCGCCAACGGTGGTGTTGGCGAAACTGTCCGGGGGGATAGTCCTCCCCCTCTTGGACCCTTCGGCCTCCCCTATTGGGGAAGCCTTCCTCTTCTTCTCTCCCTCCTACGGGAGAGAGTCCTCTTCCTCCTCCTTGTCTTCGGGGGAGGAGTCCGCCTCGTCGTCAGACGCCTGATTGCGGGAACTCTTTCAAGTCCCCGCGTCCACCTTCTTGGCCTTCTTCTCCGGCACCACGTGCGGTGCCGGAACCAGCAGCCCTGCTAAGCTGGCGTTCACTGGGTCTTCTAGCATGGGGGTCGGGCTGATGAGCTGCTTGGCCTTCTCCATCCATTCCTGTCAAAAGAAAAGAGAGATTGAAACCCTCTTAGAATCAGTTTAATTACCACAAGTGTCCCGTAAAGGGGTCGAATCACTTACCTCGTCAGCCGGATGCTGCGAGCAAAATCCGCGATCTTCCATTGCGGATGCGAGGGCTTCGGCGCCCTTAAACAGCACCCTCCAGGCACCTTCGTATGTCATATCGAAGAGCCCGCTTAGCGCCTGGTGCTGTTCCGGATTGAACTCCCACAGATTGAATGCCCGTTCTTGGCATGGGAGAATCTGGCGAATGAGCATGACTTGGACCACGTCGACGAGCCTGAGCTTATTACTCACCAGCTTCTGGATGCAGGTTCGGAGTCCCGTCAGCTCCTTCGGATTGCCCCATAGCAAGCCCTTCTCTTTCCAGGAGGTGAGCTGCGTGGGGATGCTAGATCTAAACTCGGGGGCCGCCGCCCATGTGGGCTTGCGCGGCTCGGTGATGTAGAACCACCCCGATTGCCACCCCTTGACGGAGTCCACGAAGGCCCCTTCGAGCCAAACGACGTTGGGCAACTTACCCAACATGGCGCCTCCGCATTCCGCTTGCGTGCCCTTCACAACCTTCGGCTTGACGTTGAAGGTCTTGAGCCACAGGCCGAAGTGGGGCCGGATGCACACGACGATAAACGCCGAGATGTTGAGGATGAAATTCGGCGCCAGATCATGGAAATCCAGGCCGTAGTAAAACATGAGCCCCCGGACGAATGGGTGGAGTGGAAAGCCCAGTCCGCGGAGGAAGTGGGGAAGGAAGACGACCCTCTCATGGGGCCCAGGGGTAGGGATGAGCTGCCCCTCGTCGGGCAGCCGATGCGCGATATCGCCGGAGAGGTATTCGGCGTTGCGCAGCTTGGCGATGTGCTCCTCCTTAACGGTGGAGGCCAACCATTTGCCTCCCGCTCCGGACATATTCGGAGAAGGTCGAGGCGAGATGTGCGAGCTTGGGCGTTGGAGCTTGAGTACGCGGAGATGGATAAGCAAAGGAGGAAGAAGGCGTAGGTGAGAAGGTAAATCCTTATGCCTTATATATAGGCGAACGAAAAACTATGCGTCCCCCACCGGCCTGGTAAAACTCGCTTATCTCCCAAGCGCCACCATCAATGGCGCGGTTGGGTTACTACGCGCCGTATTGATGAGAATCCGGAATAAGGGGAACACGATCTACTCGACAAGACATGCCAAGAAACCGCCGCTAAGCGTCTTTGAGGTGGTATAATAAAAATGATTCCAACAAAGGCTTGGTAGCGGTGTGATGTCACGCCGCATAATACGTCGGCAGATCGGATCGGTGTACATTTTATTCTCTCTACGGTGGAATGTGGAATTTATTTTGCGAGCGGACACTATCCCGTGTTCATGATCTTCTCTGGATTATTCAAGGGAGGAACCCGCCTTGCAATGCCGAACATTATGCGCTACGGGACTTATCGTCATTGAAGCCTGGTTCGGGGACTCTTGAGGAGTCTGGACTAGGGGGTGTCCGGACAGCCGGACCATCATCGTCTGCCGGACTCCAAGACTACGAAGATACAAGATTGAAGACTCCGTCCCGTGTCCGGATGGGACTTTCCTCGGCGTGGAAGGCAAGCTTGGCGATACGGATATGTAGATCTCCTACCATTGTAACCGACTCTGTGTAACAGTAGCCTCCTCTGGTGTCTATATAAACCGGAGGGCTTTAGTCCATAGGACACAACATACATTACAACAATCATACCATAGGCTAGCTTTAGGGTTTAGCCTCCTTGATCTCATGGTAGATCCACTCTTGTACTACCCATATCATCAATATTAATCAAGCAGGACGTAGGGTTTTACCTCCATCGAGAGGGCCCGAACCTGGGTAAAACATCGTGTCCCTCGTCTCCTGTTACCATCCGCCTAGACGCACAGTTCGGGACAACCTACCCGAGATCCACCGGTTTTGACACCGACAAGGGACCTTCCCACTTGGGCTTGAGTTTGTCCTTTTTCTTGTCCGGCAGGCGTAGAACTAGTTCACCAACATTGAAAGTTTTGGCCCGTACTTCTCTGCTTTGATATCTTCGAGCCTGCTGCTGATAGAATGCGGAACGAGCCTTGGCCACGTCGCGCTCCTCCTCTAATGCGTCCAAACTATCCTGCCGATCCAACTCGGCTTCTCTTTCTTCGTACATGTGCACTCGAGGTGAGTCATGAATTATATCGCAGGGCAAAACTGCCTCTGCGCCGTATACCATAAAGAATGGTGTGAATCCGGTAGTACGATTTGGCATGGTCCGCAGCCCCCAGAGTATGGAGTCGAGCTCCTCCACCCAGTGCGTGTTAGATTTCGTGAGGGACCGCACTAACCTGGTATAATGCCGCTCATGATTAGACCATTTGCTTGTTCGACTTGACCGTTAGTTTGAGGGTGATAGACTGAAGCATAGTCGAGCTTGATGCCCATGTTTTTGCACCAGAGTTTAACCTCGTCGGCCGTGAAATTCATGCCGTTATTAGTGATGATGCTGTGGGGGACGCCATAACGGTGTACTACCCCAGATATGAAGTCTATCACAGGTCCGGATTCGGCCGTTTTAACTGGCTTGGCCTCTATCCATTTGGTGAATTTATCCACCATGACCAATAGGTATTTTTGCTTGTGGGTTCCCCCTTTAAGGGGTCCGACCATGTCAAGCCCCTGCACCATGACGACTGTGTGATGGGTATAGTTTTGAGGGCGGTGGGTGGCATGTGGCTTTGATTAGCAAAGAGCGGCAACCGACGATCGTTGGACTAAGTCTGAGCATCTGCCCGGGCAGTCGGCCAATAAAATCCTGTAAGGAAGGCCTTGCCCACAAGGGCCCGAGCTGCAGCGTGGTGCCCGCCGAGTCCGGCGTGAATTTCAGCCAGGAGATTTCGCCCTTCCTCTTCGGAGATGCACCTTTGAAGGACTCCGGTTGTGCTTTTCTTATAAAGTTCTCCCTCATGGACCTTGTAGGCTTTAGATCGCCGAACTAAGCAGCGGGCCCCATTTTGGTCTCCGGGAAGTTCCTGCCTAATTAAGTAGGCTAGGAATGGTTCTGTCCACGAGGCAATTACTGCCATTATTTCGTGGGCTGAAGGTGTTATTTCATTGGCTGAGCCGCCGATTATGTCAGATTGTTCTATGTTGGTTGGTGCGGTTGTTTCCGGGTTGTTATTTCCGGACTCCTCTTCCCATAATACGGATGGCTTAAAGAGCCGTTCCAGGAAGATGTTTGGAGGGACGGTGTCGCGTTTGCGCCGATGCGTGCCAACACGTCGGCTGCCTAGTTATTATCCCGGGCTACATGGTGGAATTCGAGTCCTTCGAACCGAGCTGGCATTTTTAAGACAGCGTTACGGTAGGCTGCCATTTTCGGATCCTTGGCGTCAAAGTCTCCATTTACTTGGGATATTGCGAGGTTTGAATCCCCGCGCACCTCTAGGCGTTGAATACCCATGGAGATTGCCATCCGGAGACCATGTAGAAGGGCCTCATATTCGGCTGCATTGTTGAAGTCCATGTACATTATCTGAAGTACGTATTGGATTGTGTCTCTGGTTGGGGACGTCAATACGACGCCAGCCCCCAAGCCGGCCAACATTTTGGAGCCGTCGAAATGCATGATCCAATTGGAGTATGTGCCGTACTCTTTAGGGAGTTCGGCTTCGGTCTATTCAGCGATGAAGTCAGCCAAGACTTGCGACTTTATAGCTCGCCGTGGTTTGTAGGTTATGTCGAATGGTAAGAGCTCGATGGCCCATTTTGCAATCCTGCCTGTCGCGTCGCGGTTGTTTATAATGTCGTTGAGGGGTACTTCGGAGGCCATTGTTATCGAACACTCTTGAAAGTAGTGTCGCACCTTCCGGGATGCCATGAACACCGCGTACGCTATCTTTTGATAGTGCGGGTACCGGGACTTGCATGGAGTTAAGATAGTGGATACGTAGTACACTGGTTTTTGAAGAGGGAATTTGTGCCCTTCTGTTTCTCGTTCGACGACGAGCACCGCGCTTACAACTTGATGTGTTGTCGCGATATATAACAACATTGGTTCGCCCAAGTTGGGCGTGGCCAGGACCGGATTTGTTGCCAATATGGCCTTTATTTCTTCGAGTCCCGCCGTGGCAGCATCCGTCCATTCGAAGTGTTCGGTGCGCCTGAGGAGGCGATAGAGGGGCAATGCCTTTTCTCCCAAATGGGAGATGAAGCGGCTTAGAGCCGCCACACATCCAGTCAATTTTTGTATTTTTTTGGAGGTCTTTTGGGATATCCAACTGTGACAGAGCTCGGATCTTGGCTGGGTTTGCTTCAATTCCTCTACCGGATACAATGAAGCCCACGAGCTTTCCGGCTGGTATGCCGAAAATGCATTTTTCTGGGTTGAGCTTAATGTCATATGCTCGGAGGTTGTCGAATGTGAGCCTCAAGTCGTCTACTAGAGTTTCGACGTGTTTGGTCTTGACGACCACGCCGCTCTCGTATGCCTCCACCGTTTTGCCGATCTGGGTAGCCGACATATGTCGAATCGTCGCTGATATGTTGCGCGGCGCGCTTTGAGTCCGGGCATCGTGTTGAAGCGAAATGGTCCGTATGGATTAATGAATGCCGTTGTGGCTTGGTCTGTCTCCGCTATCTTGATTTGATGGTAGCCGGAGTATGCGTCGAGGAAGCACAATGAATCATGCCCTGCGGTAGCATCGATGATTTGATCGATGCGGGGAAGGGGGAAAGGATCCTTTGGACAAGCCTTGTTAAGGTCTTTAAAATCGACACACAGGCGCCAGGATTTGTCCTTTTTTGGTACCATTACCAGGTTTGCTAGCCAGTCCGGATGTTTGATGTCTCTGATGAATCCGGCTTCCAATAGTTTGGCTAGCTCCTTCCCATTGCTGTCTTTTGGGTTCGGAAAATTGCCAAGAGCCTGCTTGGTGGCTTGAACTCCTTTAGGATGTTTAGGCTGTGTTCGCCAATCTGCGTGGGATTCTGGCATATCCAAGGGTGCTAGGCAAAGATGTCCCAATTGTCCCGGCGAATTCTCGTAGTCGGCATCTACATCGGGGTTTAATTGTGCCCCAATGGAGGCCGTCTTTGTGGGGTCCGTTGGATGGACCTCGAATTTGACTATTTCGTCCGCTGGTTTAAAAGAGGTGGACTTGGATCTCTTATCGAGTATCACATCGTCCTTGTTCACCGCTGAGCGCAAATATGATGAGTTCCTCTGCCGCTAGGGCTTCGGATAGTGCCTCTAGGGCTAGTGCGGCTGTCTTGTTTTCGGCGCGGAGTGCTATGTCCGGATCACTAACAAGAGTGATGATTCCATTGGGCCCGGGCATTTTAAGCTTCATGTACCCGTAATGGGGTATGGCTTGGAAAATCGTGAATGCCTCTCGCCCTAATAGAGCATGATATTCGCTGCTGAATGGGGCTACTTGGAACGTGACCTCTTCGGACCTGTAGTTGTCCGGCGAGCCGAACACCACATCTAATGTAATTTTTCCTGTGCAGCGTGCTTCCCGACTAGGGTATTCCTCTAAAGGTTGTGCTGCTTCGCTCAATGCAGCTCCAATCTATTTCCATTTTTTGAAGAGTTTCCTCGTAGATGAGGTTTAATCCGCTGCCGCCATCCATGAGTACCTTGGTAAGACAAAAGCCGTCTACTATTGGGCTGAGGACCAATGCGGCTGGTGCTTGGGTTGTTCGGAATTTAGGTTCGTCGCTGGCGTTGAAGGTGATAGCCGTGTAGCTCCATGGATTTGTTGTTTCTACTTGGTAGACTTCGGCGAGACTGCGGATTGTTCATTTCCACAAATTATTTGATGCGAAAGTCTCAAAGACTGCTAATACCTTACTGGTACTGTTGGGGTGGTTCTCCGGGGCTAGAAGCTCTTCGCCACTTTTGGCCACCTGCCGCAGTATCCAACATGCTCGAAGGCTATGTGTTGGAGTGGCGCCCTCTGTACTATGAATTTTACAGGGTCCGCTGAGCCATCCCTCCAGTACGGTTCCGTGCCCTTTATGGGGTTTTTGCTTTTCGGTTTTTGTCTCAGGTGCCTGAGCATGATGCACCCTTTTGTTTCGGACTAGGGTTGTGTTCGGGGCCGGATTGTCCCAAAACATAGTTTCTGTTTTCCAGACACTCTCCATCGCACAGTACTTTCGTACTATGGATGCCAGGTCGGTGAAGCGTGTAATTTCGCGACGACTTACGGCGTTCAAGATCCCCTTGTCCGTGCAATTGTTGCAGAAAATTGAGATTGCGTTTTCCTCACGGCAGTCCTTATCCTGTCCATAACCAGGAGGAATCTGGCCCAATAATGATGTACTGTTTCAGCGGGCTCTTGCCGAATTTGAGATAGACCACTTATGTTTGGGTGGGCGGGTGGAATTAAGTCCGGAACCCTGCACAACTTGAGGCTCAAGGGCCGAAAAGTTTCCGACTTTGGAAGCTTGGATTGCTGGACGTCGTCCAACGAATCTGGTCCGCTACCTGACTTTAGGTCCAGTACTTGATTGACGTCCATCCCTCCGCGGGAATACGGCATGGAGGGATCAGGAGTCCAGACATAAATGGTTTTTAATATAGAAGAAGAATCGCCGCGTTGTTCCTCTACCACAGCAACGTGGTGGGTAACCTGAGGAGAGTTAATCTCTCTCAGATCGGTTTTAAGCCCGATCTGATTGTAGTCTGTAGCGACTCCCAGGGCGGCGATGAGATCCAAGAGTTCGTTTACGGAAGAGAGCTCCATCGGATCTAGCTGCTCGGTGAATTCCGAGTTGACGTGAAGATCGCTTTTGATGACCCGAGAGGCCATCGTCGATGCGGCGGCCGAACAGGCGGTCATAAGAAAACCACCAAGCCGGATAGTTTGGCCAGCGGCCAAAGCTCCTTTGGCAATGGTACCGTTGAGGGAGTCCTGGACTAGGGGGTGTCCGGACAGCCGGACTATCATTGTCCGCCGGACTCCAAGACTACGAAGATACAAGATTGAAGACTCTGTCCCGTGTCCGGATGGGACTTTCCTTGGCGTGGAAGGCAAGCTTGGCGATATGGATATGTAGATCTCCTACCATTGTAACCGACTCTGTGTAACCCTAGCCTCCTCCGGTGTCTATATAAACCGGAGGGCTTTAGTCCGTGAGGACACAACATACATTACAACAATCATACCATAGGCTAGCTTTAGGGTTTAGCCTCCTTGATCTCGTGGTAGATCCACTCTTGTACTACCCATATCATCAATATTAATCAAGCAGGGCGTGGGGTTTTACTTCCATCGAGAGGGCCCGAACACAGGTAAAACATCGTGTCCCTCGTCTCCTGTTACCATCCGCCTAGACGCACGCCGGGACCCCTACCCGAGATCCGCGGTTTGACACCGACATTGGTGCTTTCATTGAGAGTTCCTCCGTGTCGCCACCGATAGGCTCGATGGCGTCTTCAACCAACAACGCTGTCGTGGTGAGACTTTTCTCCCGGACAGATCTTCAGATTCGGCGGCTTCGCGATCAAGGGCTAATTCGCTGGCCACCGAGCAGATCGAGAGCTACGCCCGCCGTCGGTCGATTCGAAGTCTAAACTTCACGGCCGACGTCTGCGGAGACTTGATCTTCGACGGGCTCGAGCCACCAAGCGTGCCGCCTTTATTCGATGGGCATGATCTAGCTCGCCGCCAAACAAAGCCTTGGTGGCGCAGACACTAATCCGCTTCGCCTTTAGTCCGGAGCCGATCGCCAGATCGAGGATCGGTGGATGGACACCACCTCGGGCTTCAACTTCCACGGCGATGGAGCCGAACTCTAATCTTGTCCCCATGAACTCGTGATTCCGAGGTGCCGACTCCTTGCGGACTCAACCTCCCACGCCTACCAATCGAATCGGGTTGGGCGCCGGTTATGGAATTCACCGCCATGACATCTTCCAACACTCGCCCTTTGGCGACATCCTAAATTCGCTAAAGCATCTCTCATTATCGGGAGAGTCTTGGCCGGACTATGGCCAAGATGGTCGGGATACGGACGACGAAGAAATTCAGAGCCCACCCACCACCCACTTTATAGCTACTGTCGACGATCTAACCGACATGCTAGACTACGACTCCGAAGACATCGACGCCATGGACAATGATGCCGGAGACGAACAGGAACCAGCGCCTACAGGGCACGGGAGGACCACCTTGTCATATGACATATATATGGTGGATACCCCAAAAGAGAGCAATAACGAGGACCAACGGGCCGCGGCAGAAGATAACCCCGCCGACAAACAACCAAAACGGCGGCGCAGACGCCGCCCTAAGTCCCGCCTCGACAACAACGACGCTCCTAAGGACCCCGCAATACAGCATGGCACACAGTGGGACGATTTAACATGCGAGATAAGCAACCGTCCGAACAGACGAGTCGATAATCAGTCCAGTTCGCGAAACGCAGATCCAGACGATCTCACGCCGGACACGCCACGGAAGGTAAAACCTTCGGAAAAGACTCGTCAACACTGCAAGAAGCTTGAAAAGGAAAAGCGGAAGCTCAAAACAGCGGAGGACACACTCGTAATGAGGTGGAGCAAAGTACTCGAGAACCATGGATAAATACGGCAATGGCCACCAATCAAAGAGCTACCCGGCGCAAGTACTACGAGACCACGAGGAGGCCATAGAGCCCCCACGATCAAAAATAAAGAGGCTGCCTGGTTGGATAGACGGCCAGATGATAGGCCAAATTCTGAAAGCGGCGCCGCACATAAACTAACTAATGAACCTGGAAAAACAGATGGCCCAGCCAGGTCCATCTACGGGCCAAAGAAGAAGGCCCTAGGAAGCAAGGCAACACGTCAAGTGTCCGAAGATAGTGGCACACCCAAATACAGGGGCGCCGCACACCCACTATGTTTCACCAATGAGGTGCTGGACCATGAATTCCCAGCAGGATTCAAACCCATAAACATAGAGGCCTACGATGGAACAATGCACTCAGAGTGCGGATAGAAGACTATATACTACATATACACATGGCCAGAGGAGATGATCTCCACGCCATAAAGTACCTACCCCTCAAGCTCAAAGGGCCAGCCCGTCATTGGCTTAAAAGCCTCCCAGAAAACACTGTGGGAAGTTGGGGAGAGCTCGAGGACGCGTTTAGAGCAAATTTTCAAGGGACTTATGTCCGCCCTCCGTATGCAGATGATCCAAGTCATATAACTCAATAGCCCGGAGAATCAGCGCGCAAATTCTGGAATAGGTTCCTCACCAAAAAGAACCAAATAGTCAACTGTACGGACGCCAAAGCCTTAGCAGCTTTTAAACACAATGTCCGAGACGAATGGCTTGCCAGACACCTCGGCCAAGAAAAACCGAGGACAATGTCCGCGCTAACAAGCCTCATGACCCGCTTCTGTGCGGGAGAGGATAGTCTAGCTAGCAAGATGCAAAGACCAATGACCCAAGTACATCCGAGATAAGAGATGGAAACGGAAAATCATGGCGCAAAAAAGAGCAGCGCCGGAATAAAGAGAAAAGCCCAAAGAGCACGGCAGTCAACGCCGGATTCAAAAGCTCGCGGCCAAACAACAAAACACCGCCTCTTAAGGATGACAGCGATGAGCTGTCCAACTTAAACAAGATTATGGGTCGGATATGTCAAATCCACAGTACCCCCGGAAGGCCTGCAAACCACACACATCGAGATTGTTGGGTTTTTAAACAGTCCGGCCGACTAAACGCCGAACACAAGGGGCTCGACGCGTCAAGCGAAGACGATAAACCCCACCAGCAGAGCACCGAAAACAAAAGACTTTCCCGCAAGAGGTCAAAGCAAGAACTCACTTCATGTGATAATATGGAAAAATAGTGCGCACCTTCTAAAAGAGCTCAAGACGGTCCAACCCAGCAGACCAAAGAGATTGATATCAAAACCAATCACTTTCGACCACCGATTATTCCGAGCGTGCTCAAACGCGGACGGACTGCCCTGATATTGGATCCCATAATCGACGGACTACAATTTACTAAAGTCCTAATGGACGGAGGCAGCGACTTAAACCTGTTGTATTCAAACACAATCCGCAAGATGGGGATAGACCCTACTAAAATTCGACACAGCCGCACTTCCTTCAAAGGAGTGACGCCAGGCCCTTACGCCAAGTGCACAGGCTCCCTACTACTAGAAGTTGTGTTCGGATCACCGAACAACTTTCAACGCGAAAAACTAATCTTTCGTATTGTCCCATTTAAATGTGGATATCAAGCACTCTTGGGACAAAAGGCTTTTGTCCGTTTCAACGCCATACCGCATTACGCGTCTCTTACACTCAAGATGCCCAGTCCACGTGGCATCATTTCAGTGCGAGGGTCACCCACAGACCCCGAACACGGATAGACGAGTCCGGCATCAGTAGGCTAGGGGCTCCCTAGCCGCACACCCCTTCACAAGGGGCTGCGCGCACAAACAACCGCGAGTTCATACAAACCCCGCTTTACTTATTTATATTTCTTCTTTCACACATACCTTTTTCGCACGAATTGTTTTCAAACTAAGCGTTCCTCTCTTTTTACAGATGAACAACGTGCATACCTGTCCAGGACAACGGCACAACGGAGACACAGGCGCAGACGTGCAGTAGGGACCCGTTGCAAGGATTCTTTCCAGATTAAGACCTGCGTAAACCTTTTTACGCTCTCTTGTTGCTATTCTTCCTTGGTTTCTTCCTATAACCAAAGCGGAGCCTGACGTTTTGGCATCGGCCGCGTCAGAGGACCATGCCCGCACTGACACTAGGGGCTTAGGGCATTGTTCGCCCATTATTATAAAGACCGAACACCTTAGGGAGTGTTCGGCGCCTCGAGATTAGGCATTATATGCATCAGCTCCGAATCATGTCTTTGGTCAAATGTTGGGTTTGCCCGGCTCGTGTGTTTTGCTGCCTTACGCTCAGATCATCGGCTAACGCAGCACCAGAGAACTATGCGATTGTGCCCGAGTAATTTGGCGAGCACCTCAAGAGAGAAAGCCGAAAACTGATCATCATGATATAGCGAGAGACCGTAAACCACTCGATCGACTACCGAATGTTTAGAATTCCCTCTTTGATGAAGGACCGCTTCGGTCAGCACACACGCGCCTCAACTCGTGAGAAGTGCGGTGCCCCAAGGGGCTATATCGTAGCCCCACCCTCGAACTCCACCGCTAAGTGAAAGTGATAAATGATTATAGTCCGGATTGCCTCGTTTGCTACGCTACCACCTCCTTAACAGACCGAGACGTTGGATTAAGTGTGAAAACGCTATTTTTATAACACCCCGCACCTTGTGCGTGGGGCCCGTCAAGACGCAATCTTCAGGTTATACAAATGTATACGTAAACGGCCGCATAGGAGAAATTTTACTACTTGGGACGCACAAGTATAAAAAGTAGTTATAGCATAACCATCGTTTTACAAGCTAAAACGTTCATTTGAACATGACATTTTTTTAGCACTGTGACTCTATTACACGAGCGCCACGCATAACTTCCCCGAAATAGTGCTCGGCGGGTAGCCGGCTTTCATCCGAACCCTGGGCGGCAATAGCGGTGGCATCCATCTCTGTCCAATGTGTCTTCACACGGCAAGAGCCATCCGCGCGCTTCGATGCAGCCGACCGCTTCATCTCCTTGATATGCGGCACCGCCCCAAGAAATTGCTGCAATAAGCCGAAATAGCTCGTCGCCTTGGGCCTCTCTGGCCAGACATGAGCCACGATGTCAGTCATGGCAAGTCCGGACAATCTATTTAGCTCGGCCCATTCGGCCAATCGATCGGTCAACGGAAGTGAACGATCCGGACTATGGAATTGAGACCAAAATAGCTCTTCCGCCTTGTGATCCTTCCGCTCGAGAAGTGCTCAACGGCATCACCGACTTGCCGCTAAGTCCATATACGGATCCTCCGGACCCCACAACCGCCAAGTTGAGCATACTTTTGATTCAGAAACGCGACGCAGCGTAAAAGGCTTGCCACCACAATATCTCCGACCGGCGCAGCTCTTCCTTCATAGCCGCATTGCGAATCGGGCATCCTTGGCCTCGGCGGTGGCCTTCCCAGTCTTCCCGCCCGATAAGCGCCCTTTTCAAGAGCCTCATTGCGGTCGGCAGCATCTTTTAATTTCACGGCCAATTCGCCATCTCTTCCTCGCTTAGGCAAAGGCAGCCTTTTCGCTTTCAACTCCTCGGCGCCCTCGAGGCAGCCACGTCACTCCTTCAGGCTTGCTCCTTAGCTTGAGCAAGTTCGCCCGGCTCTCCACAAAGAAGCAAGCAATCGCTCAGATCACAAAGATATAATTTATCGAGGAGGGCTTTGACCCCTTAATAAAGCGATCATGAGAACTCATTTACCTTGCGACTCGTCAAGTCGCCGGTTGACAAGTGCGATGTCCGCATCCGCCACGTCAAGTTGCCGCATTAACTCGGCAACTCCACCAGTCCGGCTAGCCCTCGGACTATCCGCCACCTGCATAGGAACGGCGATATCCATTACTTGCGATTTTGATCCTCGACACGCTGTCTCTTTCGACAACCTACCGAGTCTCAGGGGCTACAATCTATACAGGGCACACTTTTATGTGCAAAACTGTCAGAAAAAAAAACAGGTGCGTCATTCTTGCGTACCTCAAATCCCGCCAGCAAACTCGTAGCGGCATTACGCAATCCGCTCTCGGCGGACGAAATCTTTCCAATCACCATACGCATCAAAGCACGGTGATCTTCTGAGATGGACGCCTCTCAAGCAGATTCTTCGCCTCTCCGGCGGATACTAGTGGGCGCCGAACTTTCCGCCCTCCGACTCGGGACACCCTCGTGGCGATACTTCGTGGCTCGCTCGCCCTATCTGACGGCGCAGCAGACGGAGCCGTTTCGCTCTCCATCATCTCCGGAAGAAGGTCCCCCGAAGACGAACTCATCTGTGAAGGCTGCAAATCCGAACTGCAAAATAAAAATTTCGGTTACTCATAGAAGCACGAACGGAGGTATTTTCTTACTAATGAACTCCCCTTTTCCTACTGACGGCTCGCTGGAGGGCTGATCCTTTGGCGACGATTGTACGTCCGGATTCTCACCGGACGCCGGACCCCCCGGTGAAGATCACTTCCCCCGTTTAGGGGCTTTGGCCTCCGGATCTTCGGAGGCGGTCCTCTTCTCCCCTTCGAAGGAAGGGTTTCGGATTCCCCCCTCTTTAGACGCCCCTTTGGGCGAAATAATAGCTCCTCTATTTTTCCCATCGCTCCCTTTTACGGGCGCGACCTCCAACATTCTGACCAGCACGGGCTCCAGTGCGGTCTCTGGGAGGGGAGCCGGACACCTTATCAGCTTCGATTGCGCTACCCACTCCTGTGAAGAGTAATGGGTCAGGAGGCGAACTCTAGAAAAGCAGATAAACATAACGTCCGGACTCTGAGCTATTTACCTGAGTATCTGGGCGATTGCAGCTTAGGCCTGCGTCCTCGGTCAATTCCGGACACGCTACCTGCGGTCCGAAGAACAACTTGTACATCTCCACGGCTGTCGCACCCATGAAGTGTTGGAGAATTCGAGGTCCCTCCGGGTTGAACTCCCATAGATGGAGAGGACGGCGCTTGCGAGGCGTAAGACGCCCGATTAGCATAACTCGCATCACCACGACCAGATTGATCTCCTCGCTGGAGGTCTCGAATCCGTCTCGCAATGAGGGCACGCCTTGGACGGCCCCAATTGAGCCCTTTGGTCGACCCACGACATCGGCCGGCGTGGAGGTCCCGCAGAATGAAGGCGGCGGCTTTTGCTTGTCGCCTTCGAGCGGTGATATAGAACCACCTGCTGCCACGATCCGAGTTCCTCTTGAAGGAACCCTCGCCACGGGCATCGGCCCTTCGCTTATGGCCGCCCGCCAAGACTCCGCTGACGCCCCAATCATCTTCGGCTCCACATTGAAGGTCTTCAGCCACAGGCCGAAGTGGGGAGTGACGCGGAGGAAGGCTTCGCAGACGATAATGAATGCGGAGATATGGAGGATGGACTCCGGAGCCAAGTCGTGAAAATCCAGCCCGTAGTAGAACATGAGCCCTCTCACGAAGGGGTCCGTCGGGAAGCCTAAACCCCGACGGAGGTGGGATACGAAGACAACGTACTCACCGGGCTCGGGCGGCACGGCCTGCCCTTGGCGGGCAACTGTCTGTGCGAAATCTCGAGGGCATGTACTTGGCCTCACGCAACTTAACACGCCCTCCTCCGTGATGGAGGAGGGCATCCACCGACCTTGGAGGTCGGAGCCGGACATGGTTGAGAATCCGAAGCGCTCGAATCTGGGGCTCTGGGTGTTGGAACTAGGAGCGAGAAGGAGATTCGATGCGAGATTGAAGAAAAGGAACGATCCTTGGTCCTCTTATAAAGGGGAAAAATACCAAGAGTCGTCTCCGTGACCATTCGGGATTCCCCTTTGATAGAGGAGGCGTGGCGACGGGCACGGTTGGGTTACCCACGCACGTATTGATGAGGATCCCGGAATAAGGGGAACACGATCTCTGCTTCGACAAGACGTGCCAAGGAAACCGCTTCGCTAAACGTGCTGAGGTGGTATAGTAAAAACGATTCAAACAAAGGCTTGGTAGCGGCGTGATGTCACGCCGCGTCATACGTCAGCAGATTGGACTGGTATACATTTTATTCTCTCTACGGTGGAATGTGGAATTTATTTTGCAGAGCCGGACACTATCCTGGTGTTCATGATCTTCTCTGGATTATTAAAGGGAGGAACCCGCCTTGCAATGCCGAACATTATGCGCGCCGGACTTATCGTCATTGAAGCCTGGTTCAGGGGCTACTGAGGGAGTCCTGGACTAGAGGGTGTCCGGACAGCCGGACTATCATTGTCCGCCGGACTCCAAGACTACAAAGATACAAGATTGAAGACTCCGTCCCGTGTCCGGATGGGACTTTCCTTGGCGTGGAAGGCAAGCTTGGCGATACGGATATGTAGATCTCCTACCATTGTAACCGACTCTGTGTAACCCTAGCCTCCTCCGGTGTCTATATAAATCGGAGGGCTTTAGTCCGTAGGACACAACATACATTACAACAATCATACCATAGGCTCGCTTTAGGGTTTAGCCTCCTTGATCTCGTGGTAGATCCACTCTTGTACTACCCATATCATCAATATTAATCAAGCAGGACGTAGGGTTTTACCTCCATCGAGAGGGCCCGAACCTGGGTAAAACATCGTGTCCCTCGTCTCCTGTTACCATCCGCCTAGACGCACAGTTCGGGACCTGTAACGCCCTCGATGCGGCTATATCTCCCACGTGTCGAAGCACGACTTAGAGGCATAACCGCATTGAAAGCAATGTCGCAAGTGAGGTAATCTTCACACAACCCATGTAATACATAAGGGAAAGAGATACATAGTTGGCTTACAATCGCCACTTCACACAATACATGAATAAAGCATTACATCATCCAGATACAATCAAGGTCCGACTACGGAACCAAAATAAAAGAAGAACCCCAAATCGCACAAAGGTCCCCGATCGACCCCAACCGGGCTCCACTATCGATCAACTAGAACGAAACAACACAAAGGGCAAGATCTTCATCGAGCTCCTCCTTGAGCTTGGTTGCGCCACCGCTTTCGGTAACATAGGCACCGCAAACTGGTTTTGAAGTATCCGTGAGCCACGAGGACTCAAAGCAATCCCATTACCATGGGTATCAAGACTAGCAAAGCTTAATGGGAAAGGAAGGGGTAAAGTGGTGAGGTTGCAGCAGCGACTAAGCATGATATGGTGGCTAACATACGCAAATGAGAGCGAGAAGAGAAACAAGCGGAATGGTCGTCAACTAGCAATGATCAAGAGGTGATCCCAACACCTACTTACGCCAAACATAACACGAAACCGTGTTCACTTCCGGACTCCGCGAGAAGAGACCATCACGGCTACACACGCGGTTGATGCGTTTTAATTCGGATCTGTGTCAAGTTATCTACAACCGGACATTAACAAATTCCCATCTGCCACATAACCGCGGCACGGCTCTCGAAAGTTTATACCTGCAGGGTGTCCCAACTTAGCCCATGACAAGCTCTCGCGATCAACGAAGGAATAGACCTTCTCCCAGAAGACCCGATCAGTCTTGGAATCCCGTACATCAAGACATTTCGACAATGGTAAAACAAGACCAGCAAAGCCGCCCGATGCGCCGACAATCCCGATAGGAGCTGCGATATCTCGCTCTCGTGGCACACCGGATGAGCAAGACGTCGGGTTGGCAGAGACCCCGTTTCCCAGGGGCGCCGGACATCGCTTCGGTTTGGACCAACACTTAGACAAGCACCGCCCGGGGGCTAAAATAAAGATGACCCTCGAGAGAGCGACTCCCAAGGAAAAGTAGGTGGTGGTGAGGCAAATGGTAAACGTCAATGTTGGGCCTTGCCGGACAAGTTTTATTCAAAGCGAACCGTCGGGGGGTCCTATAAATCACCCGACCGCGTTAGGAACGCAAAATCCGGGAACATAACACCGGTATGACGGAAACTAGGGCGGCAAGAGTGGAACAAAACACTGGGCATAAGGCCGAGCCTTCCACCCTTTACCAAATATATAGATGCATTAATAATATAAGAGATATTGTGATATCCCAATATAAACCCTGTCCACCATGGAGAAATCTTCAACTTCACCTGCAACTAGCAACGCTATAAGAGGGGCTGAGCAAAGCGGTAACATAGCCAAACAACGGTTTGCATAGGAAAGGTGTCAAAGGTTAGAGGTTCATGGCAATATGGGATGGCTTGATAAACAGGTAATAGGTAGCGCAGCATAGCGATAGAACGGAGCAACTAGCATAGCAATGATAGTAGTGAGATCCAGGGTAGCGGTCATCTTGCCTGAAATCCCGCAAGGAAGAAGAACGAGTCCATGAAGAAGATGAAACCACGAATACGAACCACACGCAGACGAATGAATCCTCACGATCGCAACGAAATGGGAACTAACGAGAAGAAGCACACAACATAGGTAAACACACCACATATGAACAAGGCATGATGCACAACTAGCATGATGCATGACCAAGCTACATGAAGCTACTCATGGCAAGAGATGATGCAAACAAGAACAACACATCAAGGCAAGTTTAAATGAGGCCGGGAACAACATATAACAATTCCGGTAAGTCCTCATATGCATATTTCGAAATTGGTCCAGAACTGAATAAACCTTATGTTCAAGTTGTTAAACAGCAAGTTAAGATGCACCACAATGATCTACATGAAATTCTAGTCAAGTTACATATAAAGTTCATTAGATTCGGAGCTACGGGCTAGAAGATATGAGCAAAACAAGTTAAACATGGCATTGATGCAAAATGCATACAAACATCAAGCAAACACCTCAAAACAAGGATGCAACATGGTAATATGAAGCTACATGCAAAAACAAGCAAGTTTCATATAGAGCACACTCAAAACGGAGCAATGGTGCAACACATACACTCTATACAAGTCATAACAACAATCTGTCCATAACAGCAACTAGGCATCTTACAAGCATCAAAACAACATGCTACAACATCCCAACATAATAACAAAAGGCATGGGCATGAAGTATAGGTAAAGCATAACAAAACATGAACACTGAGCTATCTCCAGAAAACACTAGAACATGCTCAAAAGGACATGGAGATATTGCAAATAATAACAGTTTCAGACTTTAGCAGAAATAACATCAGGTTGCAATGTTTAGAGCTATCAAACAACATGTTACAGGAACTTATCATGGCAAACAAGGGCATGGTATGAATCTACTAATTGCATAGATCAAAAGTCCCTTACTGACCATGAGCCAAAAGGGCACAGAAAATATGATGGCACCCATGTAAACATGGCAAGTTATATTACAGATTCAAACATGGCAGAAATAACAATAAGTAGGCATGTTCGTGAGCTTGAACCACTCACCACAGAGCAATACATGGCATGGCAAGGCACCCAACAGTAAGAAGGCATGTTTGTGAAGCTAAGCATGGCAAGAGCAAGGTCATAGGGTGCATGGATCACTAGGAAAACACATGGGAACAAGTGAACTTAATGTTAACAGTCGACAAAGAACATTTTCAAGCAACTTTGGAGCAAGAAATGAACATGTTCCAGCAGGCTATAATTGCAACCAAGGGCATGAATGGATAGAGCATGACATGTAGATCAAAACATGTTTATAGAGCATCTCCAGATTATGCATAGAATGATTAGTAGAAGCATGTTAACATAGCAACAAAATATAACAGAATCTGTCAGAAAACAAAGAACAAAGAACTACCCTACTTAACAAGCTTGATACACTCAGCACACAACTCACAAAAATACATGGTTGGCACCCTGGAAAGATGGCATGGCATAGATCAACATTCATTTAGACATCAACCTCAAAGGATGCACACATCAATCATGGCAAAATGATAAAACAAAGAAGTTATAACAGTTTAGAGATTAACATCAACATGCACTCTTCCAACAAAGATTTAGGGCATCAAGATGAGCTCAAATGAAAATAATGCAATGGAATGAAATGATCTACTTGTCGAGACGAACAATTTGACATATTATACGCACGAAACGGAGGTACGGATGCAGAGATGCAGCAGTTCAAACATGGCATGATTATGTGAAAAAAAATACGGGACAGGCATTTCGGGGCAACCTGCACGGAAAACGAAGTTCGCCGGGGTTGGTTGGATCTCGCGGGAGAAGAGAGGGAGAGGCAGCCGGAGGGGGCGGATCCCGCTAGATCCAGCCTTGCCGACGAGGGGCGTCGCTGGCCAAGCGGCGAAGCGGGCGACGGTCATGGGGCTTGGCCTGGCTCATGCGGCGGCCGGCTGCGGCTGGTGGTCAACCACGTGGCGGACGCCGATTGGCGGAGGGCGGCGGAGCGGTGACTTAAGCGCTTCCTATTCGACGGGGTGACGGGCGGACATGTCCGGACGCTGACCGGACGTGTCGTGTCGGCGCAGCAGGGAAGAGGCTAGGGTTTGATCTGCGCGAAAATTCGGGGGGAGGTCTAGTTTTATAGGTAGAGGGAGCTAGGAGAGTCCAAATGAGGAGCGGTTTTCGGCCACGCGATCGTGATCGAACGATCGAGAGCATGGAGGGGAGTTAGATGGGCTTTGGGCCACTTTGGAAGGGGTGTTGGGCTGCAACTCAAAGAGGGCTTTGCGGTTACCCGGTTAACCGTTGGAGTACCAAACGACCTCCAAATGGCACAAAACTTCACAGGCAGTCTACCGGTGCTATACCAAGGCCGCTTGGCAAACCTCGGTCCATTCCGAGAAAGTTTAACACCCGCACAAGACAAGAGGCAAAAGGGAACGCCGGATGACATAGGAGTGCCGGATTGCAAAACGGACAACGGGGAAAAGGCTCGGATGCATGAGACGAACACGTATGCAAAATGAAATGCACATGATGACATGATATGAAATGCATATGATGACATGGCAAATTGCAACACGCAAGCAAATGACATGGCAACGACGGCGAATAACTGGCGGACACCTGGCGCATCGGATCCGGGGCGTTACAACACTCCACCACTACGAGAGGATCTCGTCCCGAGATCTAGGATGGCACCGGAGGGAAAAGGAAGAGGAAGATAAGAGGTAAAACTAAGTTGCTTCTTTGACCAACGAGTGAAACCATGAACCATGAGAGGTTGAGCAATTTAAAAGAAAGAGTACAGTAGAGATGAACGAGATTGCAAACAATCCGTTAGAAAAGAGGAACAAGGAACATTACGAGAATTTGAAGGTTGAAAGACATGGAAATAAGAGCTTCACGAACGAAAAGAATATGACCACATCGGTATAATGAGATAGCCAAGGAACAAGAATGGCAGAATTTGGACAGCACTCCGGTAGAAAAGAGAAGAAAACTTGATGAGATGAAAAGATATTGAAGAGATGATACAACACTCCGGTTAAATGGATAAGCAAGAAAAGAACACGATCCTCACAAAACGAGGTGATTGGTGAAGAGCACAACATCACAATGCCTCCATCACGAAAGAATAGAAGTTAGACCGTTGGGATAAAGGGACGGAGAAGAAAATTACAACTTCTGCCACAAATGAGCTTGGAAAGCATCCTTGCAAAGAAGAATTGAATGGAGCTGTTGGAAAATCAACAACGAAAAGCACAAGCTTGTTGTGGGCTTATGACAAACATCTCAAAATGATGAGGTGACAACCGGCCATTGATGGAAACAATTGCTTGCTTGAGATCAACGAAGAGATGAAAATTGCTTTCGCCGAGAGGATAGGAGAAAACTTGGATCATTGATAAGCATCACAAATAGCAGCATTCCTTAGGGAAGGCTTTAGGTGAAATCTATACCAAGATAACTCCAGTGAAGAGATTGATGTATTTAAAATACCTCATTCTTGACAACAAGAGAATCACGAAACAAGAAGGAAATTGTCAAGAGTGACATAACACCACCTCCAAAATATGGTAGAAAGAATTGCACTCCGGATTACCATATGAAAAAAGCTTGAGCTCCTTAGGAAAGAATCTCGATGAAAACTTTGAGAAGGGAATTAAATCCTTGATGAACCAGCATGTAGAACCTCCATGAAGAACTCCGGTAAACAAAAGGAATGAAAAGAAAGAGAAATTGAAAACAGAAGGTGAAGCCTTGCGATGATTTAGATGGAGCTTCGCGACGAGATAATGCAGAAAACATGGAACTCCGAAAAAGAAAAGAATTGAATCACCTCAAGGAAATAAGAGTAAGATTTATTGTATGCTTATCCTTCATCAAATTAAATTGATGACAAGCAATGGGTTTTGCATACTACTTATTCTTGTAGAAAGGATTAAGAGAGATATGGCGTAAACTTGAGAAGGTCTTCATGAACCACCGGTACGATTGGAAAGAACGAATGAATTAAATGATAACGAAAGAGGTGAAATCTTGAACGAACCACCGTAAGAATTCAAAATGAAAGTAGCAAAGGCACAAATCACCGGGAAGAGTTTGGAAAATGAAAGAAGATACTTGAGGGGATTTAGATACCTGAGAACGAAGAGATCATGAACTGATTAGAGGGTATTTGAACGATGCACCGGTAAGATTTGGAGAATGAAAGCTCAAATCTGAGAATGAAGAATTATGACATGATGGCCTTCGAAGGAAAGAAATGGAAACAACTCATGAAATGCTCCGGATGGGTGAAAAGAATTGTCACAAACAAAAACAATTATGAGAGGATGGCATCAATCTAGAACCATGAAGCTTGAAGAGAATGGAGCAAGATTTAAGAGAAACTCTTCTTTGGTCTTCAAATGTTGAGAATGATGATGATAACCACCATGAATTATTGAGGCACACCGGAAGAATCAAAAGCGAAGAGGTTGAGCCAACTATTAAAAGAATTTGAAAGATCTTGGAGAAAAGCATTTAACTGATGATAACTCATTCTTACGTCAAACTTGGAGAAGAATTTGGGATAGCTCCGGAATAATTAGAAGAGTTAGGTAAGATCCTGGGAAAAGACCTGTGGGTTAGGGCCCACTGAAGAAAACACCGTTGGAAAGGATTGATGAAGAGGTAGATGATGCACCGGAACAATTGGAATATTCGAATGAGGTGACCACCTCGAATTAATTCGAACACAGACGAATCTCCTGAGATGTCTTGAGCACTCCGGAAGGATAAACTGGCAAGAGGCGAACAAGCAAAGGAAAATATTTGAGCTGAGGGATAGAATACGATCGACAACGAAAAACTTGAATTGAATCCACCGGATAAGAAACAACAATGAAGGATGATGAACTTGAAGCTGTTGAGCATCTTCATGGGAAATCACCAGATCAGAACATTGATTGAAAAGAGTGAATTGACTTCACATGAATAAATGGATACTTGATTAAAATAAATGAGTCCTTGAAGAAAAAGGGTGGGAGGGTGGGGAAAAACAAAGGCAACTTGAGACGGTTGAAACAAACACCGTTGAGAAAACTTAGAATTGATCTTGCAAATGTTGAAATGATCGGATCCACTTGAAGAGAAACACGCCGGTTGAAAAGGATTGACATGACAATCTCGATTATCGAGAAGGTTTGGTATTCACATCAGAGTATGAGAACACCATTTTGGAAAGGTATGGAATCGACACTTGACAATGAAGCAACTCGAATACCACAACTCAAAACAAAAACAAAGGACTTGGCTTGCAGAATAAGCCGGAACAAATACATATGATAGAGATTTACCCTATCCCATATCATGCATCTGTCGGAAAGATATTCTAGGAGCTACTTGAATTCCCACCTATAAAACTCCCGAAACTTTCTGGTTATGCAATCTGGTGTTGGGGATACAGGGGAAGCAATATATCTCACACAAACTAACAATCCCTACATCCAAGCTGTATCCATCCGTCAACACATAACCAAGAAACCTTCGGAAATCGTCTACCTCAACCTTCGAAAAGCATCCGTTATACAAGTCATGGCCATACTCCCGTACTCACCTCAGTACTGGGTTATCGGGGTTATCTCACCAACAACTGCATAAAAGAGATTTTCGATGTCGACGTACTAAACTCAGGTATTCCAGAACTGCAACGATAAAATTATGACGACAACACCTCAGAGCTCAAGTCCCTGGGACACTTCCACTAAACCCCTGACAGGAGGCACCAAGACAATGTTCTCATCATAAAACCATCGAATCGATTCTAAGATACCCGCGTGATCCTAAAAAAAATTTAGTGAAATTTGAGAAGAGAAGAGTCAAAACTCTACGTCAGAGACCTCACCAGAGCGACGAAGGACCGAGGAGTAAAAGAATTCTAACTCTCCGATATATATAATCCTAAATGACTCAAAACATTTTTCTAGACACAACTCGCCGCTAAAAACGATCAAGCGGTGGGGCTCCTAAGGTCGGGAAGGCTCGATTACCAACTTGTAACGCCTCGATGCGGCTATATCTCCCACGTCGAAGCACGACTTAGAGGCATAACCGCATTGAAAGCAATGTCGCAAGTGAGGTAATCTTCACACAACCCATGTAATACATAAGGAAAGAGATACATAGTTGGCTTACAATCGCCACTTCACACAATACATGAATAAAGCATTACATCATCCAGATACAATCAAGGTCCGACTACGGAACCAAAATAAAAGAAGAACCCCAAATGCGATAAAGGTCCCCGATCGACCCCAACCGGGCTCCACTCTTGATCAACTAGAACGAAACAACACAAAGGGCAAGATCTTCATCGAGCTCCTCCTTGAGCTTGGTTGCGCCACCGCCGATAACATAGGCACCGCAAACTGGTTTTGAAGTATCCGTGAGCCACGAGGACTCAAAGAATCCCATTACCATGGGTATCAAGACTAGCAAAGCTTAATGGGAAAGGAAGGGGTAAAGTGGTAAGGTTGCAGCAGCGACTAAGCATGATATGGTGGCTAACATACGCAAATGAGAGCGATAAGAGAAACAAGCGGAACGGTCATCAACTAGCAATGATCAAGAGGTGATCCTAAACACCTACTTACGTCAAACATAACACAGAAACCGTGTTCACTTCCCGGACTCCGCCGAGAAGAGACCATCACGGCTACACACGCGGTTGATGCGTTTTAATTCGGATCTGGTGTCAAGTTATCTACAACCGGACATTAACAAATTCCCATCTGCCACATAACCGCGGGCACGGCTCTCGAAAGTTTATACCCTGCAGGGGTGTCCCAACTTAGCCCATGACAAGCTCTCGCGATCAACAAAGGAATAGACCTTCTCCCAGGAAGACCCGATCAGTCTCGGAATCCCGATACATCAAGACATTTCGACAATGGTAAAACAAGACCAGCAAAGCCGCCCGATGCGCCGACAATCCCGATAGGAGCTGCGCATATCTCGTTCTCAGGGCACACTGGATGAGCAAGACGTCGGGTTGGCATAGACCCTGGTTGCCCAGGGGGCGCCGGACATCGCTCTGTTTGGACCAGCACTTAGACAAGCACTGGCCCGGGGGGGCTAAAATAAAGATGACCCTCGAGAGAGCGACTCCCAAGGGAAAAGTAGGTGGTGGTGAGGCAAATGGTAAACGTTAATGTTGGGCCTTGCTGGACAAGTTTTATTCAAAGCGAACTGTCGGGGGGGGGTCCCATAAATCACCCGACCGCGTTAGGAACACAAAATCCGGAAACATAACACCGGTATGACGGAAAACTAGGGCGGCAAGAGTGGAACAAAACACCAGGCATAAGGCCGAGCCTTCCACCCTTTACCAAATATATAGATGCATTAATAATATAAGAGATATTGTGATATCCCAACATAAACCCTGTCCACCATGGAGAAATCTTCAACTTCACCTGCAACTAGCAACGCTATAAGAGGGGCTGAGCAAAGCGGTAACATAGCCAAACAACGGTTTGCATAGGAAAGGTGTCAAAGGTTAGAGGTTCATGGCAATATGGGATGGCTTGATAAACAGTAATAGGTAGCGCAGCATAGCGATAGAACGAGCAACTAGCATAGCAATGATAGTAGTGAGATCCGTAGTAGCGGTCATCTTGCCTCAAATCCCGCAAGGAAGAAGAACGAGTCCATGAAGAAGATGAAACCACGAAGACGAACCACACGCAGATTTAATGAATCCTCACGATCGCAACTAAACGGAACTAACGAGAAGAAGCACACAACATAGGTAAACACACCACACATGAACAAGGCATGATGCACAACTAGCATGATGCATGACCAAGCTACATGAAGCTACTCATGGCAAGAGATGATGCAAACATGAACAACACATCAAGGCAAGTTTAAATGAGGCCGGGAACAACATATAACAATTCCGGTAAGTCCTCATATGCATATTTCGAAATTGGTACAGAACTGAATAAACCTTATGTTCAAGTTGTTAAACAGCAAGTTGAGATGCACCACAATGATCTACATGAAATTCTAGTCAAGTTACATATAAAGTTCATTAGATTCGGAGCTACGGGCTAGAAGATATGAGCAAAACAAGTTAAACATGGCATTGATGCAAAATGCATACAAACATCAAGCAAACACCTCAAAACAAGGATGCAACATGGTAATATGAAGCTACATGCAAAAACAAGCAAGTTTCATATAGAGCACACTCAAAACGGAGCAACGGTGCAACACATACACTCTATACAAGTCATAACAACAATCATCCATAACAAAGAACTAGGCATCTTACAAGCATCAAAACAACATGCTACAGCATCCCAACATAATAACAAAAGGCATGGGCATGAAGTACAGGTAAAGCATAACAAAACATGAACACTGAGCTATCTCCAGAAAACACTAGAACATGCTCAAAAGGACATGGAGATATTGCAAATAATAACAGCTTGGACTTTAGCGTAAATAACATCAAAGTTGCAATGTTTAGAGCTATCAAACAACATGTTACAGGAACTTATCATGGCAAACAAAGGCATGGCATGAATCTACTAATTGCATAGATCAAAAGTCCCTTATCGACCATGAGCCAAAAGGGCATGAAAATATGATGGCACCCATGTAAACATGGCAAGTTATATTACAGATTCAAACATGGCAGAAATAACAATAAGTAGGCATGTTCGTGAGCTTGAACCACTCACCACAGAGCAATACATGGCATGGCAAGGCACCCAACAGTAAGAAGGCATGTTTGTGAAGCTAAGCATGGCAAGAGCAAGGTCATAGGGTGCATGGATCACTAGGAAAACACATGGGAACAAGTGAACTTAATGTTAACAGGCTGACAGCAACATTTTCAAGCAACTTTGGAGCAAGAAATGAACATGTTCCAGCAGGCTATAATTGCAACCAAGGGCATGAATGGATAGAGCATGACATGTAGATCAAAACATGTTTATAGAGCATCTCCAGATTATGCATAGAATGATTAGTAGAAGCATGTTAACATAGCAACAAAATATAATGAGAATCTGTCAGAAAACAAAGAACAAGAACTACCCTACTTAACAAGCTTGATACACTCAGCACACAACTCACAAAAATACATGGTTGGAACCCCTGGAAAGATGGCATGGCATAGATCAACATTCATTTAGACATCAACCTCAAAGGATGCACACATCAATCATGGCAAAAATGATAAAACAACAAGTTATAACAGCCAAAGAGATTAACATCAACATGCACTCTTCCAACAGCATTTAGGGCATCAAGATGAGCTCAAATGAAAATAATGCAATGGAATGAAATGATCTACTCGTCGAGACGAACAATTTGACATATTATACGCACGAAACGTAGCTACGGATGCAGAGATGCAGCAGTTCAAACATGGCATGATTATGTGGAAAAAAAATACGGGACTTAGGCATTTCGGGGCAACCTGCACGGAAAACGAAGTTCGCCGGGGTTGGTTGGATCTCGCCGGAGAAGAGAGGGAGAGGCAGCCGGAGGGGGCGGATCCCGCTGGATCTGTGCACGGCCGACGAGGGGTCGTCGTGGCGGCGGCGAAGCGGCAGGTCGCGGGGCTTAAGGCTGGGGCCTGGCAGGCAGGCGGCGTGGGTGGTCAGCCACGTGGCGGACGCCGATTGGCGGGCGGCGGAGCGGTGGCGTGGCACGCCCTATTGGACGGGTGACGGCGAACATGTTGGTGCGCGGACGGACGTGTCCATGCCAGCAGGGAAGAGGCTAGGGTTTGATCTGCACGAAAATTCGGGGGGAGGTCTAGTTTTATAGGTAGAGGGAGCTAGGAGAGTCCAAATGAGGAGCGGTTTTCGCCACGTGATCGTGATCGAACGACCGAGAGCATGGAGGGGAGTTAGATGGGCTTTGGGCCACTTTGGAAGGGTGTTGGGCTGCAACTCAAAGAGGGCTTTGCGGTTACCCTTTAACCGTTGGAGTACCAAACGACCTCCAAATGGCACGAAACTTAACAGCGGTTCACCGTGCTATACCAAGGCAGCTGGCAAACCTCGTCCATTCCGAGAAAGTTTAACACCCGCACAAGAGAAGAGGCAAAAGGAACGCCGGATGACATAGGAGTGCCGGATTGCAAAACGGACAACGGGGAAAAGGCTCGGATGCATGAGACGAACACGTATGCAAAATGAAATGCACATGATGACATGATATGAAATGCATATGATGACATGGCAAAGTGCAACATGCAAGCAAATGACATGGCAACGACGGCGAATAACTGGCGGACACCTGGCGCATCGGATCCGGGGCGTTACAGGACCCCCTACCCGAGATCCGCCGGTTTTGACACCGACAACCGTTTTAAAGACGGGAAGAGACATCCTTCCTATATGCGATGGCACAGAGGAACTCTCAATGAAAGCGCCAATGTCGGTGTCAAAACTGGCGGATCTCGGGTAGGGGTCCCATCTTTATCGCGCCTAGGCGGATGGTAACAGGAGACAAGGGACACGATGTTTTTACCCAGGTTCGGGCCCTCTCGATGGAGGTAAAACCCTACTCCTGCTTGATTGATATTGATGATATGGGTAGTACAAGAGTGGATCTACCATGAGATCAAGGAGGCTAAACCCTAGAAGCTAGCCTATGGTATGATTGTTGTTATTGTGGTTGTCCTACGGACTAAAACCCTCCAGTTTATATAGACACCGGAGAGGGCTAGGGTTACACAGAGTCGGTTACAATGGTAGGAGATCCACATATCCGTATTGCCAAGCTTGCCTTCCACGCCAAGGAAAGTCCCATCCGGACACGGGACAAAGTCTTCAATCTTGTATCTTCATAGTCTTGGAGTCCGGCCGATGATAATAGTTCGGCTATCCGGACACCCCCTAGTCCAGGACTCCCTCAATCATCGAGCCCAAGCTTTCACTCCAGAGCCTGAACCTGAGCCGGAACCTGAACTGGACCCTTATCGTGCATCATCTGTCCAGTGGGATCCGGAGATGACCAGCCAGTGGTATCCTGATTACACCTCCCACTACACCGGGGAGAGTAGCGGCGGTCCTTGGTATTAGACCAACTTACGCCAAAAGCGTAATCTTGGGGGAGTCCGTATTTCTCACCGACTTTACATTCATGTTCACACACTAGTCGTCGGTGCTCATACTCTTTCATTGTATTATCCATGCTAGTTTGAATTTATTTTTCTAGTTTTCTTCTTGTGTGTTTGATAAACCTGAAGAAAAACCAAAAAAATTAGTTAGTTTAATTTCCATGCTTGTAGTAGAACTAAAATGAAAAACCCAAAAAGATTTCTAGTTCTTCTTCTTACTTGTTGGGAGCTTTCCCGTGTAAATAGTTTTATTTTCTTCTCTTTCCTTTGGGGGTCGAGAAGACTATATTGAAAATGTTTAGTGGCTCTTATATGCATGATTGTTTATTTAACTTAGAGCCCATATTACTTGTCTTCTCTCTTGAGTTGAATGCTTGCAGATTTCAGCTTAGTCCAATGCACGTGCACTCTTATTATTATACACATCGTTCGGTCGTGCAAGTGAAAGGCAATAATGACGATATATGATGGACTTATTGGGATGAGAAAAGCTGGTATGAACTCGACCTCTCTTGTTTTTGTAAATATGATGATTCATCGTTCCTGATTCAGCTATTATGAAGTAAACATATTTGCAATGACATTTAGAGATTATAGTTACTTGTGTCATGCTTGATTAGCTATGAGTTATAATGGTTTACCTTGCATGCCAACATGCTATTAGAATGATTATGATGTGGTATGATGGGATCGTATCCTCCTTTGAATGTGTGACTCAACTTGGCACATGTTCACGCATGTAGTTGAATCAAATCAACATAGCCTTCATGATATTTATGTTCATGGTGGATTATATCCTACTCATGCTTGTACTCGGTGTGAATTAATTTTAATGCATGTTTACGATCGTTGTCGCTCTCTCGCTTGGTCGCTTCCAGCCTTTTGCTAGCCTTCACCTGCACTAAGCGGGATATCTGCTTGTGCATCCAAACTCATTAAACCCCAAAGTTGTTCCATATGAGTCCACTATACCTTCCTATATGCGGTATTTACCTGCCGTTCCAAGTAAATTTGTATGTGCCAAACTCCAAACCTTCAAATGAAATTCTGTTTTGTATGCTCGAGCAGCTCATGTTTCAACTAGGGCTGCCTATATCTTCCATGCTAGGTGGGTTATTCTCAAGAGGAGTGGACTCTACTCCTCAGTCATGAGAAAGGGCCGGTAACCGGGATGCCCAGTCCCATGATCCAAAAAGATCAAAGCAAATCAAAATAACTAAACAAAACTCCCCCAGGGTTGTTGTATGTTGGAGGCACTCGTTGTTTCGAGCAAGCCATGGATTGATGCTTGTTGGTGGTTGGGGGAGTATAAACCTTTACCATTCTGTTTGGGAACTGCCTATAATGCATTTAATATGGAAGATACAGCCAGCTCATAGTTGTTGCGTTGACAGCGAAAGTATGCCGCTCAAAATGTTATTCAATCTCTATTTTAAAATCGAGCTCTGGCACCTCTACAAATCCCTGCTTCCCTCTGCGAAGGGCCTATCTATTTACTTTTATGTTGAGTCATCACCCTTCTTATTAAAAGCACCCACCGGAGAGCACATCGTCATTTGCATTCATTATTATTGGTTTATATTGGGTATGACTTGATCGGATCTGCTTTTACCATGAATTACAATGTTTAGTCAGTCCTTGATCTTTAAAGGTGCTCTGCATTTATGTTTTGCGGTCTCAGAATGGGCTAGCGAGATACCATTTTGTTATATCATGTTATGGTTATTTTGAGAAAGTGTTGTCATCCGAATTATTATGGCTCGCTAGCTGATTATGCTATTGATATGAGTAATTGTGAGACCTATGTGTTATTGTGAGTATGGTTAGTTCATAATATCTGCTGAAACTCGAATGCTGGCTTTTCATGTTACAACAACAAGAGCAAATAGAGTTTGTAAAAGTTTTTCTTTATCACTTTCAGTTTATCAACTGAATTGCTTGAGGACAAGCAAAGGTTTAAGCTTGAGGGAGTTGATACGTCTCCAACGTATCTACTTTTCCAAACACTTTTGCCCTTGTTTTGGACTCTAACTTGCATGGTTTGAATGAAACTAACCCGGATGTACGCTGTTTCAAAGAACTACCATGATGTTGTTTTATGTGTAGAAAAGAAAAGTTCTCGGAATGTCCTGGAAATCCACGGAGGCACTTTTTGGATTTAATAAGAATTTTTGGCGAAAGAATTAATGCCAGGGGCCCCACAGCCTGTCTACGAGACAGGGGGGCGCGCCCCCTCTAGGGCGCGGCCTCCTATCTTGTGGGCCCCCTGGACCTCCACCGACGTCAACTCCAACTCCATATATTCACGTTGGGGGAGAAAAAAACCAGAGAGAAATTTTCATCGCGTTTTACGACATGGTGCCGCCGCCAAGCCCTAATCTCTCTCGGGAGGGCTGATCTGGAGTCCGTTCGGGGCTCCGAGAGGGGATTCGTCGCCGTCGTCATCATCAACCATCCTCCATCACCAATTTCATGATGCTCACCGTCGTGCGTGAGTAATTCCATCGTAGGCTTGCCGGACGGTGATGGGTTGGATGAGATTTACCATGTAATCAAGTTAGTCTTGTTAGGGTTTGATCCTAGTATCCACTATGTTCGAGATTGATGTTGCTTGTGACTTTGTTATGCTTAATGCTTGTCACTAGGGCCCGAGTGCCATGATTTCAGATCTGAACCTATTATATTTTCATGAATATATGTGTGTTCTTGATCCTATCTTGCAAGTCTATAGTCACCTATTATGTGTTATGATCCGACAACCCCGAAGTGACAATAATCGGGATACTTCTCGGTGATGACCATAGTTTGAGGAGTTCATGTATTCACTATGTGCTAATGCTTTGTTCCAGTTCTCTATTAAAAGTAGGCCTTAATATCCCTTAGTTTTCGTAAGGACCCCGCTGCAACAAGAGGGTAGGACAAAAGACGTCATACAATTTCTCTTCCATAAGCACGTATGACTATTTACGGAATACATGCCGACATTACATTGATGAACTGGAGCTAGTTATGTATCACCCTATGTTATAGCTATTACATGAGGAATCGCATCCGGCATAATTATCCATCACTGATCCATTGCCTACGAGCTTTTTGTTGGAAATATGCCCTAGAGGCAACAATAAAATGGTTATTATTATATTTCTTTGTTCATGATAATTATCTATTGTTCATGCTATAATTGTATTATCCGGAAATCGTAATACATGTGTGAATACATAGACCACAACAAGTCCCTAGTGAACCTCTAGTTGACTAGCTCATTGATCAACAGATAGTCATGGTTTCCTGACTATGGACATTGGATGTCATTGATAATGGGATCACATCATTAGGAGAATGATGTGATGGACAAGACCCAATCCTAAGTGTAGGACAAAGATCGTGTAGTTCGTTTCGCTAGAGCTTTTCCAAATGTCAAGTATCATTTCCTTAGACCATGAGGTTGTGCAACTCCCGGATACCGTAGGGGTGCTTTGGGTGTGCCAAACGTCACAATGTAACTAGGTGACTATAAAGGTGCACTACGGGTATCTTCGGAAGTGTCTGTTGGGTTGGCATGAATCGAGACTGGGATTTGTCACTCCGTATGACGGAGAGGTATCTCTGGGCCCACTCGGTAATGCATCATCATAATGAGCTCAATGTGACCAAGTGTCTGGTCATGGGATCATGCATTACGGTACGAGTAAAGTGACTTGCCGGTAACGAGATTGAACGAGGTATTGGGATACCGACGATCGAGTCTCGGGCAAGTAGCGTACCGATTGACAAAGGGAATTGTATACGGGATTGATTGAATCCTCGACATCATGGTTCATCCGATGAGATCATCGAGGAGCATGTGGGAGCCAACATGGGTATCCAAATCCCTCTGTTGGTTATTGACCGGAGAGGCGTCTCGGTCATGTCTGCATGTCTCCCGAACCCGTAGGGTCTACACACTTAAGGTTCGATGACGCTAGGGTTGTAGAGATATGAGTATGCAGTAACCCAAAAGTTGTTCGGAGTCCCGGATGAGATCCAAGACGTCACGAGGAGTTCTGGAATGGTCCGGAGGTGAAGAATTATATATTGGAAGTGCAGTTTCGGCCATCGGGAAAGTTTCGGGAGTCACCGGTATTGTATCGGGACCACCGGAAGGGTCCCGGGGGTCCACCGGGTGGGGCCACCTATCCTGGAGGGCCCCGTGGGCTGAAGTGGGAGGGGAACCAGCCCCTAGTGGGCTGGTGCGCCCCCCCCCCTTTGCCCCCTCCCTGCGCCTAGGGTTGGAAACCCTAGGGGTGGGGCCGCCTCCACTTGCCTTGGGGGGCAAGCCACCCCCTTGGCCACCGCCCCCCTTGGAGATTCAATATCCTAGGGCCGGCGCCCCCCCAGGGGGCCTATATAAAGAGGGAGGGAGGGAGGGCAGCCGCACCCAAATCTCTGGCGCCTCACTCTCCCCTGCAACACCTCTCCCTCTCGCAGAAGCTTGGCGAAGCCCTGCCGTGATCGCTGCTGCATCCACCATCACGCCGTCGTGTTGCTGGATCTTCATCAACCTCTCCTTCCTCCTTGCTAGATCAAGAAGTAGGAGACGTCTTCCCAACCATACGTGTGTTGAACGCGGAGGTGCCGTCCGTTCGGCGCTAGGATCTCCGGTGATTTGGATCACGACGAGTACGACTCCCTCAACCCCGTTCTCTTGAACGCTTCCACACGCGATCTAAAAGGGTATGTAGATGCACTCCTCTCTCTCGTTGCTAGATGACTCCATAGATTGATTTGGTGAACGTAGGAAAATTTTTATTTTCTGCAACGTTCCCCAACGGTGGCATCATGAGCCAGGTCTATGCGTAGTTACTATGCACGAGTAGAACACAAACTTGTTGTGGGCGTAGATGTTGTCAATTTTCTTGCCACTACTAGTCTTATCTTGCTTCTGCGGCATCGTGGGATGAAGCGGCCGGACCGACCTTACAGTGCGCTTCTTACGAGAGAGGTTCCACCGACCGACATGCACTAGTTGCATAAGGTGGCTAGCAGGTGTCTGTCTCTCCCACTTTAGTTGGAGCGGATTCGATGAAAAGGGTCCTTATGAAGGGTAAATAGAAATTGGCATATCACATTGTGGTTTTACGTAGGTAAGAAATGTTCTTGCTAGAACACCTATAGAAGCCACGTAAAAATTTGCAACAACAATTAGAGGACGTCTAACTTGTTTTTGCAGCAAGTGTTTTGTGATGTGATATGGCCAAAGAATGTGATGAATGATATATGTGATGTATGAGATGATCATGTTCTTGTAATAGGAATCACGACTTGCATGTCGATGAGTATGACAACCGGCAGGAGCCATAGGAGTTGTCTTTATTTTTTGTATGACCTGCGTGTCATTGAAGAACGCCATGTAAATTACTTTACTTTATTGCTAAACGCGTTAGCCATAGAAGTATAAGTAGTCGTTGGCGTGACAACTTCATGAAGACACGATGATGGAGATCATGATGATGGAGATCATGGTGTCATGCCGGTGACAAAGGTGATCATGGCGCCCTGAAGATGGAGATCAAAGGAGCAACATGATATTGGCCATATCATGTCACTATTTGATTGCATGTGATGTTTATCATGTTTTACATCTTATTTGCTTAGAATGATGGTAGCTTAAATAAGATGATCCCTCGAAATAATTTCAAGAAAAGTGTCCCCCCTAACTATGCACCATTGTGAAGGTTTGTTGTTTCGAAGCACCACGTGATGATTGGGTGTGATAGATCCTAACATTCGAATACAACGGGTGTAAGCCAGATTTACACACGCAATACACTTAGGTTGACTTGATGAGCTTAACATGTACAGACATGGCCTCGGAACACGGAAGATCAAAAGGTCGAGCATGAGTCGTATAGAAGATACGATCAACATGAAGATGTTCACCGATGTTAACTAGTCCGTCTCACATGATGATTGGACACGGCCTAGTTGACTCGGATCATGTTTCACTTAGATGACTAGAGGGATGTCTGTCTAAGTGGGAGTTCATTGAATAATTTGATTAGATGAACTTAATTATCATGAACTTAGTCTAAAACCTTTGCAAAATGTCTTGTAGATCAAAATGGCCAACACTCATGTCCACCTCAACTTCAACGCATTCCTAGAGAAAACCAAGCTGAAAGATGATGGCAGCAACTATACGGACTGGGTCTGGAACCTGAGGATCATCCTATAGCTGCCAAGAAAGATTATGTCCTAGAAGCGCCGCTAGGTGAAGCACCAATCCCAGAGAACCAAGACGTTATGAACGCTTGACAGTCTCGTGCTGATGATTACTCCCTCTTTCAGTGCGGCATGCTTTACAGCTTAGAACCGGGGCTCCAAAAGCGTTTTGAGCAACAAGGAGCATACGAGATGTTCGAAGAGCTGAAAATGGTTTGCCAAGCTCATGCCCGGGTGAGAAATATGAAGTCTCTGACAAGTTCTTCAGCTATAAGATGGAGGAAAATAGTTCTGTCAGTGAGCACATACTCAAGATGTCTGTGTTGCACAACCGCTTGACTTAGCTGGGAGTTAATCTCCCGGATGACGCAATCATTGACAGAATCCTTCAGTTGCTTCCACCGGGCTACAAGATCTTTGTGATGAACTTCAATATGCAGGGGATGGAAAAGACCATTTCTGAGGTATATTCAATGCTGAAATCAGCAGAGGTAGAGATCAAAAAGGAACATCAAGTGTTGATGGTGAATAAAACCACTAAGTTCAAGAAAGGCAAGGGTAAGAAGAACTTCAAGAAGGACGGCAAGGGAGTTGCGGCGCCGATAAGCCACTTGCCTAAGAAGTCAAACAATGGACCCAAGCACGAGATCGAGTGCTTTTATTGCAAGGGAAGTGGTCATTTGAAGCGAATCTACCCCAAGTACTTAGCGGACAAGAAGGCCGCAAAACCAAAGGTATATGTGATATACATGTAATTGATGTGTACCTTACCAAAGCTCGTAGTAGCTCCCGGTATTTGATACCGGTGCGGTTGCTCATATTTGTAACTCAAAGCGTGAGCTGCGAATAAGCGGAGATGGCGAAGGATGAGGTGACGATCTTGCCGGGAATGGTTCCAAGGTCGATGTGATCGCCGTCGGCACACTACCTCTACATTTACCTACGGGATTAGTTTTAAACCTCAATAATTGTTATTTAGTACCAGCTTTGAGCATGAACATTGTATCAGGATCTCGTTTAATTCGAGATGGCTACTCATTTAAATCCGAGAATAATGGTTGTTCTGTTTATATGAGAGATATGTTTTATGGTCATGCCCCGCTGGTGAATGGTTTATTCTTAATGAATCTCGAGCGTAATGTTACCCATATTCATAGTGCGAATACCTAAAGATGTAAAGTTGATAATGATAGTCCCACATACTTGTGGCACTCCCGCCTTGGTCACATTGGTGTCAAGCGCATGAAGAAGCTCCATGGTGATGGACTTTTAGAGTCTCTAGATTATGAATAGTTTGACACATGCGAACCATGCCTCGTGGGCAAAATGACCAAGACTCCGTTCTCCAGAACAATGGAGCGAGCAAACAACTTATTGGAAATCATACATACTGATGTGTGCGGTGAAGGAAATATGCCCTAGAGGCAATAATAAAGTTATTATTTATTTCCTCATATCATGATAAATGTTTATTATTCATGCTAGAATTGTATTACCTGGAAACATGATACATGTGTGAATACATAGACAAACATAATGTCACTAGTATGCCTCTACTTGACTAGCTCATTAATCAAAGATGGTTATGTTTCCTAACCATAGACATGTGTTGTCATTTGATTAACGGGATCACATCATTAGGAGAATGATGTGATTGACTTGACCCATTCCGTTATCCTAGCACTTGATCGTTTAGTATATTGCTATTGCTTTCTTCATGACTTATACAAAGTTCCTAGAACTATGAGATTATGCAACTCCCGTTTACCGGAGGAACACTTTGTGTGCTACCAAACATCACAACGTAACTGGGTGATTATAAAGGAGCTCTACATGTGTCTCCAAAGGTACATGTTGAGTTGGCGTATTTCGAGATTAGGTTTTGTCACTCCGATTGTCGGAGAGGTATCTCTGGGACCTCTCGGTAATGCACATCACTATAAGCCTTGCAAGCAATGTAGCTAATGAGTTAGTTACGGAATGATGCATTACGTAACGAGTAAAGAGACTTGCCGGTAACGAGATTGAACTAGGTATTGGATACCGACGATCGAATCTCGGGCAAGTAACATACTGATGACAAAGGGAACAACGTATGTTGTTATGCGGTTTGACCGATAAAGATCTTCGTAGAATATGTAGGAGCCAATATGAGCATCCAGGTTCCGCTATTGGTTAATGACCGGGAACAGTTCTAGGTCATGTCTACATATTTCTCGAACCCGTAGGGTCCGCACGCTTAACGTTACGATGACAGTTTTATTATGAGTTTATAAGTTTTGATGTACCGAAGGTTGTTCGGAGTCCCGGATGTGACCACGGACATGACGAGGAGTCTCGAAATGGTCGAGACATAAAGATTGATATATTGGAAGCCTATATTTGGATAAACGTTCCGGGTGAAATCAGGATTTTACTAGAGTACTAGGGGGTTACCAGAACCCCCCCGGGGGTTAATGGGCCTACATGGGCCATGAGGGAGAAGAGGAGGGCCGGCCAGGGCAGGCCGCGCGCCCCCTCCCCCCTAGTCCGAATAGGACAAGGAAGGGGGGCACCCCCCCCCCTTTCCTCTTTCCCATCCCCCCTTTCCTTCTCCACCAAGGCAAGAGGAGGGAGTCCTACTCCCGGTGGGAGTAGGACTCCTCCAGGCGCACCCCTAGGGGGCCGGACGCACCTCCCCCCTCCCTCCTTTATATACGAGGGCAGGGGGGCACCTCTAGACACACAAGTTGATCTTCGTGATCGTTTCTTAGCCGTGTGCGGTGCCCCCTCCACCATATTCCACCTCGGTCATATCGTTGCGGTGATTAGGCGAAGCCTTGCGGTGGTAGAATATCATCATCGTCACCACGCCATCGTGCTGACGGAACTCATCCCCAACACCCTGCTGGATCGGAGTCCGGGGATCGTCATCGAGCTGAACGTGTGCTGAACTCGGAGGTGCCGTACGTTCGGTACTTGGATCGGTCGGATCGTGAAGACGTACGACTACATCAACCGCGTCGTCATAACGCTTCCACTTACGGTCTACGAGGGTACGTGGACTACACTCTCCCCTCTCGTTGCTATGCATCACCATGATATTGCGTGTGCGTAGGAAATTTTTTGAAATTACTACGTTCCCCAACAGTGGCATCTAAGCCAGGTTTTACGCGTAGATGTCATATGCACGCGTAGAACACAAGTGAGTTGTGGGTGATACAAGTCATACTGCTTACCATCATGTCATACTTTGGTTCAGCGGTATTGTGAGATGAAGCGGCCCGGACCGACATTACGCGTACGCTTACGCGAGACTGGTTTCACCGTTACGAGCACTTGTTGCTTAAAGGTGACTAGCGGGTGTCTGTCTCTCTCACTTTAGTTGAACCAAGTGTGGTTACGCCCGGTCCTTGCGAAGGTTAAAACAGCACAAACTTGATGAACTATCGTTGTGGTTTTGATGCGTAGGTAAGAACGGTTCTTGCTCGGCCCGTAGCAGCCACGTAAAATTTGCAATAACAAAGTAGAGGACCTCTAACTTGTTTTTGCAGGGCATGTTGTGATGTGATATGGTCAAGACGTGATGCTATATTTTATTGTATGACATGATCACGTTTTGTAACCGAAGTTATCGGCAACTGGCAGGAGCCATATGGTTGCCGCTTTATTGTATGAAATGCAAACGCCCTGTAATTGCTTTACTTTATCACTAAGCGGTAGCGATAGTCATGGAAGCAATAGATGGCATAACGACAACGATGCTACGATGGAGATCAAGGTGTCGCACCGATGACGATGGTGATCACGACGGTGCTTTGGAGATGGAGATCACAAGCACAAGATGATGATGACCATATCATATCACTTATATTGATTGCATGTGATGTTTATCCTTTATGCATCTTATCTTCCTTTGATTGACGGTAGCATTTTAAGATGAACTCTCACTAAAGTTATCAAGAAGTGTTCTCCCTGAGTATGCACCATTGCGAAAGTTCTTCGTGCTGAGACACCACGTGATGATCGGGTGTGATAGGCTCTACGTTCAAATACAACGGGTGCAAAACAGTTGCACACGCGAATACTCGAGTTAAACTTGACGAGCCTAGCATATATAGATATGGCCTTGGAACACGGAGACCGAAAGGTCGAACGTGAATCATATAGTAGATATGATCAACATAGTGATGTTCACCATTGAAACTACTCCATCTCACGTGATGATCGGACATGGTTTAGTTGATTTGGATCACGTGATCACTTAGATGACTAGAGAGATGTCTGTCTAAGTGGGAGTTCTTAAGTAATATGATTAATTGAACTTAAATTTATCATGAACTTAGTACCTGATAGTATTTTTCTTGTCTATGTTTGTTGTAGATAGATGGCTCGTGCTGTTGTTTCGTTGAATTTTAATGCGTTCCTTGAGAAAGCTAAGTTGAAAGATGATGGTAGCAATTACACGAACTGGGTCCGTAACTCGAGGATTATCCTCATTGCTCCACGTAAGAATTATGTCCCGAAGCACCGCTGGGTGCCAACTTCTTCTTGCCTGATGCCCCGACGACGTTAAGAACGTCTGGCGAGCAAAGCCGATGACTACTCGATAGTTCGATGTGCCATGCTTTACGGTTGGAACCGGTCTTCAACGACGTTTTGAACATCATGGAGCATATGAGATGTTCCAGAGTTGAAGTTAATATTTCAAGCAAATGCCCGGATTGAGAGATATGAAGTCTCCAATAAGTTCTATAGCTGTAAGATGGAGGAGAATAGTTACGTCGGTGAACACATACTCAATATGTCCGGGTATAATAATCACTTGATTCAACCGGGAGTTAATCTTCCGATGATAGTGTCATTGATGAAATTCTTCAATCATCGCCACCAAGCTACAAGAGCTTCGTGATGAACTATAATATGCAATGGATGGACAAGACTATTCCCGAGCTCTTCGCAATGCTAAAAGCCGTGGAGGTAGAAATCAAAAAGGAGCATCAAGTGTTGATGGTTAACAAGACCACCAGTTTCAAGAAAAAGGGCAAAGGGAAGAAGAAGGGGAACTTCAAGAAGAACAGCAAACAAGTTGCTGCTCAGAGAAGAAACCCAAGTCTGGATCTAAGCACGAGATCGAGTGCTTCTCCGCAAGCGATCGACACTTTGAAGCGGAACTGCCCCAAGTATTTGGCGGATAAGAAGGATGGCAAAGTGAACAAAGGTATATGTGATATACATGTTATTGATGTGTACCTTACTAATGCTCGCAGTAGTACCTAGGTATTTGATACTGGTTTTGTTGCTAATATTTGCAACTCGAAACAGGACTACAGATTAAGCGAAGATTGGCTAAGGACAAGGTGACGATCTTGCGTGGGAAATGGTTCCAAAGTCGATGTGATCGCGGTCGGCACGCTACCTCTACATCTACCATCGAGATTAGTTTTAGACCTAAATAATTGTTATTTGGTGCCGCGTTGAGCATGAACATTATATCTGGATCTTGTTTGATGCAAGACGGTTATTCATTTAAATCAGAGAATAATGGTTGTTCTATTTATATGAGTAATATCTTTTATGGTCATGCACCCTTGAAGAGTGGTCTATTTTTATTGAATCTCGATAGTAGTGATACACATATTCATAATGTTGAATCCAAAAGATGCAGAGTTGATAATGGTAGTGCAATTTATTTGTGGCACTGCCGTTTAGGTCATATCGGTGTAAAGCGCATGAAGAAACTCCATACTGATGGACTTTTGGAATCACTTGATTATGAATCACTTGGTACTTGCGAACCGTGCCTCATGGGCAAGATGACTAAAACGCCGTTCTCCGGAACTATGGAGCGAGCAACTGATTTATTAGAAATCATACATTGATGTATGTGGTCCAATGAATATTGAGGCTCGCGGCGGGTATCGTTATTTTCTCACCTTCACAGATGATTTGAGCAGATATGGGTATATCTACTTAATTTAACACAAGTATGAAACATTTGAAAAGTTCAAAGAATTTTAGAGTGAAGTGGAAAATCATCGTAACAAGAAAATAAAATTTCTGCGATGTGATCATGGAGGAGAATATTTGAGTTATGAGTTTGGTTTACATTTGAAGCAATGCGGAATAGTTTCGCAACTCACGCCACCCGGGACACCACAGTGAAATGGTGTGTCCGAACGTCGTAATCGTACTTTACTAGATATGGTGCGATCTATGATGTCTCTTACTGATTTACCGCTATCATTTTGGGGTTATGCTTTAGAGACGGCCGCATTCACGTTAAATAGGGCACCATCAAAATCCGTTGAGACAACGCCTTATGAACTGTGGTCTGGCAAGAAACCAAAGTTGTCGTTTCTTAAAGTTTGGGGCTGCGATGCTTATGTGAAGAAACTTCAACCAGATAAGCTCGAACCCAAATCGGAGAAATGTGTCTTCATAGGATACCCAAAAGAGACTATTGGGTACACCTTCTATCACAGATCTGAGGGCAAGGTTTTCGTTGCTAAATTCGGATCCTTTCTAGAGAAGGAGTTTCTCTCGAAAGAAGTGAGTGGGAGGAAAGTAGAACTTGATGAGGTAATCAGACTGCTCCCTTATTGGAAAGTAGTTCATCACAAGAACCGGTTCCATGACAACTACACCAATTAGTGAGGAAGCTAATGATATTGATCATGAAACTTCAGATCAAGTTTCTCTCGAACCTCGTGGGTGTACCAGAGTAAGATCCGCACCAGAGTGGTACGGTAATCCTATTCTGGAAGTCATGTTACTTGACCATGACGAACCTACGAACTATGAGGAAGCGATGATGAGCCCAGATTCCGCAAAATGGCTTGAAGCCATGAAATCTGAGATGGGATCCATGTATGAGAACAAAGTATGGACTTTGGTTGACTTGCCCAATGATCGGCAAGCCATTGAGAATAAATGGATCTTCAAGAAGAAGACCGACATCGATGGTAATGTAATCGTCTACAAAGCTCGACTTGTTGCGAAAGGTTTTCGACAAGTTCAAGGGGTTGACTATGATGAGACTTTCTCACCCGTAGCGATGCTTAAGTCTGTCGAATCATGTTAGCAATTGCGCATTTTATGATTATGAAATTTGGCAAATGGATGTCAAAACTGCATTCTGAATGGATTTACGGAAGAAGAGTTGTATATGATGCAACCGGAAGGTTTTGTCGATCCAAAAGGTGCTAACAAAGTGTGCAAGCTCCAAATGATCCATTTATGGACTGGTACAAGCATCTCGGAGTTGGAATAAACGCTTTGATAGTGTGATCAAAGCATATGGTTTTATCTGAGACTTTTGGAGAAGCTTTGTATTTACAAGAAAGTGAGTGGGAGCTCAGTAGCATTTCGATATTATATGTAGATGACATATTATTAATTGGAAATGATATAGAATTTCTGGATAGCATAAAGGGATACTTGAATAAAAGTTTTCAATGAAAGACCTCGGTGAAGCTGCTTACATATTGGGCATCAAGATCTATAGAGATAGATCAAGACGCTTAATTGGACTTTCACAAAGCACATACCTTGATAAAGTTTTGAAAAAGTTCAAAATGGATCGAGCAAAGAAAGGGTTCTTGCATGTATTACAAGGTGTGAAGTTGAGTCGACTCAATGCCCGACCACGGCAGAAGATAGAGAGAAATGAAAGATGTTCCTATGCTTCAGCCATAGGCTCTATCATGTATGCAATGCTTGTGTACCGACACGACGTATGCTTAGCAATAAGCTTGGAAGGTAGGTACCAAAGTAATCCAGGAGTGGATCACTGGACAATGGTCAAGAACATCCTGAAATACCTGAAAAGAACTAAGGATATGTTTCTCGTTTATGGAGGTGATAAAGAGCTAGTCGTAAATGGTTACGTCAATGCAAGCTTTGACACTGATCCGGACAATTCTAAATCGCAAACCGGATACGTGTTTTTATTAAACGGTGGAGCTGTAAGTTGGTGCAGTTCTAAACAAAGCGTCGTGGCGGGATCTACATGCGAAGCAGAGTACATAGCTGCTTCGGAAGCAGCAAATGAAGGAGTCTGGATGAAGGAGTTCATTTCTGATCTAGGTGTCATACCTAGTGCATCGGGACCAATGAAGATCTTCTATGACAATACTGGTGCAATTGCCTTGGCAAAGGAATCCATATTTCACAAGAGGACTAAGCACATCAAGAGACGCTTCAATTCCATCCGGGACCAAGTCCAGGTGGGAGACATAGATATTTGCAAGATACATACGGATCTGAATGTTGCAGACCCGTTGACTAAGCCTCTTCCACGAGCAAAACATGATCAGCACCAAGACTCTATGGGTGTTAGAATCATTACTGTGTAATCTAGATTATTGACTCTAGTGCAAGTGGGAGAATGAAGGAAATATGCCCTAGAGGCAATAATAAAGTTATTATTTTTTTCCTCATATCATGATAAATGTTTATTATTCATGCTAGAATTGTATTACCTGGAAACATGATACATGTGTGAATACATGGACAAACATAATTTCACTAGTATGCCTCTACTTGACTAGCTCATTAATCAAAGATGGTTATGTTTCCTAACCATAGACATGTGTTTTCATTTGATTAACGGGATCACATCATTAGGAGAATGATGTGATTGACTTGACCCATTCCGTTAGCCTAGCACTTGATCGTTTAGTATATTGCTATTGCTTTCTTCATGACTTATACAAAGTTCCTACAACTATGAGATTATGCAACTCCGCTTACGGAGGAACACTTTGTGTGCTACCAAATGTCACAACGTGAATCGGGTGATTATAAAGGAGCTCTACAGGTGTCTCCAAAGGTACATGTTGAGTTGGCGTATTTCGAGATTAGGTTTTGTCACTCCGATTGTCGGAGAGGTATCTCTGGGCCCTCTCGGTAATGCACATCACTATAAGCCTTGCAAGCAATGTAGCTAATGAGTTAGTTATGGAATGATGCATTACGTAACGAGTAAAGAGACTTGCCAGTAACAAGATTGAACTAGGTATTGGATACCGACGATCGAATCTCGGGCAAGTAACATACCGATGACAAAGGGAACAACGTATGTTGTTATGCGGTTTGACCGATAAAGATCTTCGTAGAATATGTAGGAGCCAATATGAGCATCCAGGTTCCGCTATTGGTTATTGACCGGGAACAGTTCTAGGTCATGTCTACATAGTTCTCGAACCCTTAGGGTCCGCACGCTTAACGTTACGATGACAGTTTTATTATGAGTTTATAAGTTTTGATGTACCGAAGGTTGTTCGGAGTCTCGGATGTGATCACGGACATGACGAGGAGTCTCGAAATGGTCGAGACATAAAGATTGATATATTGGAAGCCTATATTTGGATATCGGAAACGTTCCGGGTGAAATCAGGATTTTACCGAAGTACCGGGAGGTTACCGGAACCCCCCCCCCCCGGGGGGGTTAATGGGCCTACATGGGCCATGAGGGAGAAGAGGACGGCCGGCCAGGGCAGGCCGCGCGCCCCCTCCCCCCCTAGTCCCAATAGGACAAGGAAGGGGGGGCGGCGCCCCCCTTTCCTCTTTCCCCTCCCCCCTTTCCTTCTCCACCAAGGCAAGAGGAGGGAGTCCTACTCCCGGTGGGAGTAGGACTCCTCCAGGCGCACCCCTAGGGGGCTGGCCGCACCTCCCCCCTCCCTCCTTTATATACGGGGGCAGGGGGGCACCTATAGACACACAAGTTGATCTTCGTGATCGTTTCGTAGCCGTGTGCAGTGCCCCCCTCCACCATATTCCACCTCGGTCATATCGTTGCGGTGCTTAGGCGAAGCCCTGCGTCGGTAGAACATCATCATCATCACCACGTCGTCGTGCTGACGGAACTCATCCCCGACACCCTGCTGGATCGGAGTCCGGGGATCGTCATCGAGCTGAACATGTGCTGAACTCGAAGGTGCCGTACGTTCGGTACTTGGATCGGTCGGATCGTGAAGACGTACGACTACATCAACCACATTGTCATAACGCTTTCGCTTACGGTCTACGAGGGTACGTGGACTACACTCTCCCCTCTCGTTGCTATGCATCACCATGATCTTGCGTGTGCGTAGGAATTTTTTTTAAATTACTATGTTCCCTAACATGCGGTCCAATGAGCATTAAGGCTCGCAGAGGATATCATTATGTTCTCACTCTCACTGATGACTTGAGTAGATATGGGTAAGTCTACTTGATGAAACACAAGTCTGAGACCTTTGAAAAGTTCAAGGAATTTCAGAATGAGGTAGAGAATCAACGTGACCGAAAGATAAAGTTCTTATGATCAGATCGTGGGGGAGAATATTTAAGTCACGAATTTGGTACGCACTTAAGGAAATGTGGAATCGTTTCACAACTCACGCCGCCTGGAACACCTCAGCAAAATAGTGTGTACGAACGTCGTAATCGCACTCTATTGGATATGGTGCGATCTATGATGTCACTTACCGATTTACCGCTATCATTTTGGGGATACACTCTAGAGACAGCTACATTCACATTAAATAGGGCACCGTCTAAATCTGTTGAGACGACACCGTATGAATTATGGTTTGGGAAGAAACCTAAGCTGTCATTTCTAAAAGTTTGGGGATGCGATGCTTATGTCAAGAAACTTCAACCTGAGAAGCTCGAACCCAAGTCGGAAAAATGTGTCTTCATAGGATACCCTAAGGAAACCATTGGGTATACCTTCTACTTAAAATCCGAGGGCAAGATCTTTGTTCCCAAGAACGGGTCCTTTCTGGCGAAAGAGTTTCTCTCGAAAGAATTAAGTGGGAGGAAAGTAGAGCTTGATGAAGTACTACCTCTTGAAACGGTAAGTAGCGCAACTCAGGAAGATGTTCTTGTGGTGCCTGCACCGATAAGAGAGGAGGTTAATGATGATGATCAAGATACTTCGGATCAAGACCCTACTGAACTTCGAAGGTCCACAAGGACACGTTCCGCACCAGAGTGGTACGGCAACCCTGTCTTGGAAATCATGTTGTTAGACAACGGTGAACCTTCGAACTATGAAGAAGTGATGGCGGGCCTAGATTCCAACAAATGGCTTGAAGCCATGCAATTCGAGATAGGATCCATGTATGAAAACAAAGTATGGACTTTGACAGACTTGCCCGATGATCGGCAAGCAATAGAAAATAAATGGATATTTAAGAAGAAGACGGACGCGGATGGTAATGTTACCATATATAAAGCTTGACTTGTCACTAAGGGTTATCGACAAGTTCAAGGGATTGACTACGATGAGACATTCTCTCCCGTAGCGAAGTTGAAGTCCGTCCGAATCATGTTAGCAATTGCCGCATACTATGATTATGAGATATGGCAAATGGACGTCAAAACGGCATTCCTTAATGGTCACCTTAAGGAAGAACTATATATGATGCAGCCGTAAGTTTTGTCGACCCTAAGAATGCTAACAAGGTATGCAAGCTCCACCTCTCCATCTATGGGCTGGTGCAACCATCTCGGAGTTGGAACATTCGCTTTAATGAGATGATTAAAGTGTTTGGGTTTATGCAGACTTATGGAGAAGCCTGCGTTTACAAGAAAGTGAGTGGGAGCTCTGTAGCATTTCTCATATGATATGTGGATGACATACTTTTGATGGGAAATGATATAGAACTTTTGGACATCATTAAGGCCTACTTGAATAAGTGTTTTTCAATGAAGGACCTTGGAGAAGCTGCTTACATATTAGGCATCAAGATCTATAGAGATAGATCAAGACGCCTCATAGGCCTTTCACAAAGCACATACCTTGATAAGATATTGAAGAAGTTCAATATGGATCAGTCCAATAAGGGGATCTTGCCTGTGTTGCAAGGTGTGAAATTGAGCTCGGCTCAATGCCCGACCACGGCAGAAGATAGAGAAAAGATGAGTGTCGTCCCCTATGCCTCAACCATAGGGTCTATCATGTATGCCATGACCTGTACCAGACCTGATATAAACCTTGCCGTAAGTTTGGTAGGAAGGTACCAAAGTAATCCCGGCATGGAACACTGGACAGCGGTCAAGAACATCCTTAAGTACCTAAAAAGGACTAAGGATATGTTTCTCGTATATGGAGGTGACGAAGAGCTCGTTATAAAGGGTTACGTTGACGCTAGCTTCGACACAGATCTGGATGACTCTAAGTCACAAACCGGATACGTGTATATTTGAATGATGGGGCAGTAAGCTGGTGCAGTTGCAAGTAGAGCGTCGTGGCGGGATCTACATGTGAAGCGGAGTACATGGCAGCCTCGGAGGCAGCACATGAAGCTATCTGGGTGAAGGAGTTCATCACCGACCTAGGAGTCATACCCAATGCGTCGGGGCCGATCACACTCTTCTATGACAACACTGGAGCTATTGCACTTGCCAAGGAGCCCAGGTTTCACAAGAAGACCAGGCACATCAAGCGTCTCTTCAACTCCATCTGTGAAAATGTTCAAGATGGAGACATAGATATTTGTAAAGTACATACGGATCTGAATGTAGCAGATCCGTTGACTAAACCTCTCCCTAGAGCAAACCATGATCAACACCAGGACGCAATGGGTATTCGATACATCACAGTGTAACTAGATTATTGACTCTAGTGCAAGTGGGAGACTGTTGGAAATATGCCCTAGAGGCAATAATAAAATGGTTATTATTATATTTCTTTGTTCATGATAATTGTCTATTGTTCATGCTATAATTGTATTATCCGGAAATCATAATACATGTGTGAATACATAGACCACAACAAGTCCCTAGTGAGCCTCTAGTTGACTAGCTCGTTGATCAACAGATAGTCATGGTTTCCTGAATATGGACATTGGATGTCATTGATAACGGGATCACATCATTAGGAGAATGATGTGATGGACAAGACCCAATCCTAAGCGTAGCACAAAGATCGTGTAGTTCATTTCGCTAGAGCTTTTCCAAATGTCAAGTATCATTTCCTTAGACCATGAGATTATGCAACTCCCGGATACCGTAGGGGTGCTTTGGGTGTGCCAAACGTCACAACGTAACTAGGTGACTATAAAGGTGCACTACGGGTATCTCCGAAAGTGTCTGTTGGGTTGGCACGAATCAAGACTAGGATTTGTCACTCCGTATGACGGAGAGGTATCTCTGGGCCCACTAGGTAATGCATCATCATAATGAGCTCAATGTGACCAAGTGTCTGGTCACGAGAACATGCATTACGGTACGAGTAAAGTGACTTGCCGGTAACGAGATTGAACGAGGTATTGGGATACCGACGATCGAGTCTTGGGCAAGTAACGTACCGATTGACAAAGGGAATTGTATACGGGATTGATTGAATCCTCGACATCGCGGTTCATCCGATGAGATCATCGAGGAGCATGTGGGAGCCAACATGGGTATCCAAATCCCGCTGTTGGTTATTGACCGGAGAGGTGTCTCGGTCATGTCTGCATGTCTCCCGAACCCGTAGGGTCTACACACTTAAGGTTCGGTGACGCTAGGGCTGTAGAGATATGAGTATGCAGTAACCCGAAAGTTGTTTGGGGTCCCATATGAGATCCAGGACATCACGAGGAGTTCCGGAATGGTCTAGAGGTGAAGAATTATATATAGGAAGTGCAGTTTCGGCCATCGGGAAAGTTTCGGGGGTCACCGGTATTGTACCGGGACCACCGGAAGGGTCCCGGGAGTCCACCGGGTGGGGCCACCTATCCCGGAGGGCCCCGTGGGATGAAGTGGGAGGGGAATCAGCCCCTGGTGGGCTGGTGTGCCCCCTTTGGCCCCCCTGTGCCTAGGGTTGGAAACCCTAGGGGTGGGGGGCGCCTCCACTTGCCTTGGGGGGCAAGCCACCCCCTTGGCCGCCGCCCCCCCTTGGAGATTCAATCTCCTAGGGCCGGCGCCCCCCAGGGGGCCAATATAAAGAGGGGGGAGGGAGGGCAGCCGCACCCAAGTCTCTGGCGCCTACCTCTCCCCTGCAACACCTCTCCCTCTCGCAGAAGCTTGGCGAAGCCCTGCCGTGATCGCTGCTGCATCCACCACCACACCGTCGTGCTGCTGGATCTTCATCAACCTCTCCTTCCCCCTTGCTGGATCAAGAAGGAGGAGACGTCTTCCCAACCGTACATGTGTTGAATGCGGAGGTGGCGTCCGTTCGGCGCTAGGATCTCCGGTGATTTGGATCACGACAAGTACGACTCCCTCTACCCCGTTCTCTTGAACGCTTCCACACACGATCTACAAGGGTATGTTGTCGGCGTTCTGGGAACAGGGGTCCCCAGACTTGCCTGCCTGCAGCGTGGCTCAAAGGGGGGCCAGCGCGGCCCATCTTCATCAACACAAGCTCAAGACCCTCGCGAGGGGCCAAGCCTCGCGGGGCGGACGACAAGGAGCTTCCTCAGGCACGGCCTCATCAGGCGGACTCACGAGGAGGCGGAGAGTTCAAGGCGGGGTACCTCGCGAGGTGCCCATGATGCAAGCCATGACGACCAAGGGCGCCAGTCGGGCGCCAGCCTGCGCAATGTCCTCCTTTCCTCTTTGGTGCAAAGGGAGCAAGCGCAGGCGAGAGCATCAAGCAAAGGCATCCATTTCGGTGCAACAAGACCAAGACCAGCCCAACGGTAGGGAGGAAGTCATTGTGGAGCCCAAGCAGGCGTCACCACCAGAGCCTTTGACAGGCGAGGACCAACTTTAGTCAGGATAAGTGTACCCATTGTTCCCCTTCAAAATGGCCAATTGTTGGCGCCCTTCCCGCTCAATATTTGGGGAGAGGCCCAGGGCCTTTGCCTATAAATAGGACTAGCAGCCCCCAGGGTTGAGGCATCTGGATCCTCACCAAGAAACCCGAAGAGATAGAGCGATCAACTCCTCCTAGCAGTTCATCGCATCGATCACCAAGAACCCCTCGCGAGGCTGTTCCTCCTTGTATTGTTCATCATCAGCCCAAGAGGCAATCCACCACACCACACACTGGAGTAGGGTATTACACCACAATGGTGGCCTGAACCAGTATAAACCCCGTGTCTCTTGCGTTGTTTCTTTTGTAGTTTAGATCCTAGCGCTTCGGCGAGGAGCAGGTAGATAGAGGGCGAAATCTCCGCGCGCACCCCAGTGTTCGAACCTCAAGGGTCTGCCGGAACCCGAAATCCGACATTTGGCGCGCCAGGTAGGGGTGCGCCGGAATTCACCTTCCGTCGTCATGTTCTTCTCCGACCATCGCGTCCATGTCGGACGCTTCGTCGAGCCCAGCGCCGCCTGAAGCGCCGCCCAGCTCACTTCCTCGCGTCGCCGCAGACGGCTCCGTCGTGGCGCCCGTCGTTCCCGTCACCTGCCGTCAACGCCGCCACCGGCCCGGCGGGGAACGAGTAGCAAGCATCGTCCCAGCACCCATCCATGAGGCGAGACGGCCGCCTTCAAGCTACACCTCGCTCACCTCGCTGGTTCTTAAGTCCCTGCGCCCATGGGTTATGGAGGCTTGAGCTGTGCTCATCCCGCAATGAGCTCCTGTGCTACCGCCCAATCGACAACGTCTACGAAGAGTGGCTCGACCGAGTCGCCGAGCTCGTCCGCCACTGGGGGCTCCCCCGCGCCGTCCTTCTCATTGCGCGCCCGCCTGGCAAGGCAATGAAGCTCCTGGGGCGCCTCAGCCGCCTCCCCCTCAAGAAGGCGCCCTAGCCCCAAGGCGCGCGGCCCCTGGGAGGAACCCGCTCCGTCAGGCGCCAGCGCGGCAGGAGCAGAGCTGCCAAGAAGTCCCTCGCCCTCGAGAAGCTGCTCGAGCGCTCCCTGCTCCAGCACGTCAAGACCCCGCGCTGCTCCCAGCTGCAGCGCATGGGGACCCACAGGACCAAGCTCTTCGTCGCCCAAGGCCTCCTGTGGCCACAGCGGGCTGCCGCGCCTTCACCCCCGAGCTACGCAGCGTCGCGTGGCCCGGCAAGTTCAAGCCAGACCTGCCTCCTCGCTACGACGGCACGGCTGACCCTGCAGAGTTCCTCCAACTCTATGAGTTGGGCATCGAGGCTGCCAACGGAGACGAAAGGGTCATGGTGAACTGGTTTCCCATGGCGCTCAAGGACGGGGCCCGCACCTAGCTCCTGAATCTGACTCCAGGCATGATCTCCTCCTGGGACGAGATGCGCACCCGCTTCATCGTCAACTTCCAGGGTACTCGCGACCGGCCACCCGCCGTGAGCAACATGCGCCGTATCAAGCAGCAACCGGAAACCTGCAGAAGTACATCCAGCGCTTCAACAGCGCTACCAAGATCCCAAAGGTGACCGAGGAGGCCATCATCTCAGCCTTCTCCGACGGCGTGCGCGACGTCAAGATGAAGGAGGAGCTGGCGATGCATGAAGACCTGTGCACCTCCTTGGAGTTGTTCAACTTGGCGACCAAGTGCGCCAGGGCTGAGGAGGGGCGCCTCTCCCTCCTCGAGCTGCCTGCCATAGACCCAGAAGAAAAGAAGCCCAAGGCCAAGGATGTGAAGCGCAAGGGGGCTGCCGTGCTCACGGCAGAGCCAGACACCAAGCGGGGCAGAGATCAGCCCGAACCCTCCAAGGGCAGTCGGTACTGCGTGTACCACGACCTCCACACCCACAACACCAATGAATGCCAAGAGCTCCTGGCCGTGCGTGAAGGAAGGGTCGGCCGACGTCCCGACCGCAGCGACTGGGGCTATGGTCGGGGAGGAGGAAGGAACACAGGACGCTGGGAAGACCGCGGCCCACGCCAAGGGTGGCGCGACCAACCTCGCGAGGATCGCTGGTAGGACCCGCCTTGCGAGGGAGGCTGGAGGGATCAGCCTCGCGAGGATCGCCCGCAAGGGAACGCAGGCCTCCCTCCACTGCCGCCGCAGCCAAGAAGAAATGAGGACCGTCATCAGGATGAGGGGGCTGGGGGCTTCCAAGAACCACGCGCGATCGCCTGCATCCTGGGCGGAGCTCAAGCCCCGGCCTCTCAGCGCATCTTCAAGCAGTTCGCCCGCGAAGTGAATGCAGTCCTCCCCAAGCTCGAGCCCACGCGCCCTCTCAGGTGGTCGACATGCCCCATCATGTTGAGCTCAGCGGATCAGCTCAAGTGCGTGGCCACAGCCGGAGTCCTCCCGATGCTTTGTTCCCCAATCATCAGCAACGTGCTAGTCACCAGGACCCTCATCGATGGCGGGGCAGGGCTCAACGTCCTGTCCGTGGAAACGTTCAACAATCTCCAAGTACCCTACAATCAGCTTCAGCCAACCAAGCCTTTCTCCGGAGTCACCGACGGCTCCACGGTCCCGATCGGGCAGGTTCGCCTCCCTGTCACCTTCGACGCACGCGACAACTATCGCACCGAGCTCATCGACTTCGACGTCGCCCACATTCGCCTGCCGTACAACGCCATCCTCGGGTACCCAGCGCTGGCCAAGTTCATGGCCGTAACCCACCACGGCTACAACGTCCTCAAGATGCCAGGAAGTGGCGGGGTCATCACGGTGCCCTGCGAAGAGAGAGACGCAGTGTGCTCCCTGGAGCGAGCCTTTCAGGCCGCATCACTGGAAGACCCGGACCGCGGAAGCAGGAGGCTTCCCGAGGCCGCCCCCAAGAAGAAGAAGACATCGTCCAGCCCGGCCCCTCAGGAGGCAGGCCCCTCAGGGCCCGCGCCTGCTCAGGGGGAACCTCCTTCCATCGCATAGGGAAGCGCGCCCGGCGCCCTCCTCAGGCAGGGCTCGGGGGCTCTCCCCTGGAGGGCCGCCGACCTCGCCAAGGTCACGAGGGAGGCACTTGGGCACCACGTGGAGGCGTGTTTCGAAGCACGTTTCCCTCGAGAAGGAGCAAGGCAAGGAGGGCAAAACCCTCAGGAGTTCGTCAGCAAGGCCATTCAAGAGCTACAAGAGTCAAGAGTCATGAGAGGCAGCCGCCGCTTACCCGCTGTGGCCCCCCATCCAGGCGAGGATGGTGGGCTGCGCGTCTACATCGACATACCAGGGCCCATCCAAGCCGCGTCTCAGGAGCGCCTCTGGCCCTCACAAGTGCGACGCTACGAGGGTCCGCCCCACAGCTACGTTCGCATGCCTTATGGCTTGCCGAACGCGGCTGCCGCGTACCAGCGCCACATGAGGGCCATCCTGGAGGCCCAAGAGGTCAGGCGTTCCACAGCCCTGGTGGAGATGGAGATGGTCCGCGAGGAGCCACCAGTGCCTCCGGAGCCTCCCGAGGCCCCTGGGCCTAGGGGCTCATGAGAATCGGCTCCCGCAGCCCACCGAGTCTGCTACACCAACACCCCTTAGTCCCCAACATCATCAGGTGACATCTTTCAAGTTTCATTTCCAGCTGGGAGCGCCCTCAGGGCCGCACTATTCCCAGGCCGCGTGGGTCCGTCCCTGTGGCGTGTATCCCTTTTATTTCGTGTTCTTAGCTTACTTTATTAGGGGCGCCCCTTGGGTTGCATCATCCCCAAGTCGCTCGGGTCTGACCCAGCGGCGTGTACCCCTCTTGCATTTATCTTAGGGCCATGCTTTCGATCCATCATGCTTGTTATTTGGTGCCTATCCGTGGCACCTTTTCTTCCTGGGTGTCGGAAGCTTGCACGTTAAGGGGGGGGGGGTACCTGAGCATCGCGACTCAGGGCTCCTACCAGCTCTCCAGCCCTCACCCTCTGGTCTGTCCACGGCATCGCGACCTGGCAAACCAGCGACGGTTGAGACCAGCTCGAGGGCCGGGACCCGAGGACGTAGAGTTTCGACATCTAACCAAGCTTGTACGTTAAAGGGGGGTACCTGAGCATCACGACTCAGGGCTCCTACCGGCTCTCCATCCCTCACCCTATGGTCTTGTCCATGGCATCGCGACCTGGCATGCCAGCGACGGCTGAGACCAGCTCGAGGGCCGGGACCCGAGGACGCAGAGTTTTGACATCTAACCCAGCTTGTGCGTTAAAGGGGGGTACCTGAGCATCACGACTTAGGGCTCCTACCGGCTCTCCAGCCCTCACCCTCTGGTCTTGTCCACGGCATCGCGACCTGGCATACCAGCCGACGGCTGAGACCAGCTCGAGGGCCGGGACCCGAGGACGTAGAGCACCGGCATCTAGCCAAATTTGCAGGAACACACTCCAAGATAAGGCCCAGAGCCAGGCACAACCCGCCTTGAGGTAGGGCCCAGTGAGTCCCGCGCTGGCTCACGGGTGCCCAGATACACCTCGTCAAACCCTACCGTGCAGCCACGTGTCGTGGCGGGTCAGATACGCCCGGGGCTCCTCCCGGAGGGGAGCCCCCTCCCACGCACCAGTGGAAACACCATGCTCCTGCGCTGGCCGACGACACTGCCGAGGAGCGGCTATGCCCGTACACATACGGAAGCGCTATGCTCCGCGCTGGTGATAAACAACTGAGGGTGGCCCCGGGCGCATCAACCTCAGGGAGCCCAGAGCTTAGTGTCTAGCCTCATCGCAACGCCTCCCGGGGAGTGCAGCGAGGGCTGGGCACGGGCTGCGCCTGGTCACGCCTGCACGCGCCGCCACCCAGCCAGCCCCCTAGGCCTAGTTCGTCAGACGTCCTCCCCGAGCGGAGCCAAGGTACTGAAGGCCATTTGAGCGTCGAGGGGACTCCCGAGCATCGCGACTCAGAGCCTAACTAGTCACGTAGTGTTGGGGAACGAGTAATTTCAAAAAATTCCTACGCACACGCAAGATCATGGTGATGCATAGCAACGAGGGGAGAGTGTTGTCTCACGCCCTCGTAGACCGAAGCGAAGCGATCACAACGTAGAGGAAGTAGTCGACGTTCTCCTCGCGATCCGACCGATCCGGCGCCATTACTCGGCGCCCCGAGTTCTTGACACACGTACAGCTCGATGACGTCCCTCGACTCCGATCCAGCCGAGTGTCGAGGAGAGTTTCACAAGACGACGGCGTGGTGGCGATCTTGATGTTTCACTGCCAGAGGCTTCGCTTAAGCTTCGGACGGTATAACCGAGGTGGAATATGGTGGAGGGGGCACGCGACACGGCTAAGGAACGATCCGTAGATCAAACTTGTGTGTCATGGGGTGCCCCCTGCCCCGTATATATAAGGAGGGAGGGGGAGGCCGCCCCTAGCTAGAGGCGGCGGGAGGAGTCCTACTCCCACCGGAGTAGGACTCCCCTTCCTAGTTGGATTAGGTTTGGGGAGGGGAAAGAGAGAGGGGCGGCCCCTTTCCTAGTCCTAGTAGGACTAGGGAAGGGGAGGCGCGCCACCACCTAGGGCTGGCCCTTCTCCTTTCCACTAAGGCCCACTATGGCCCATTTACCTCCGGGGGTTCAGGTAACCTCCGGTACTCAGAAATTCCTGTTTTACCGGAACCATTCCAACTCCAAACATAGGCTTCCAATATATCAATCTTTATGTCTCGACCATTTCGAGACTCCTCGTCATGTCCGTGATCACATCCGGACTCGAACTTCTTCGGTACATCAAAATACATAAACTCATAATAACCATCATCGAAACCTTAAGCGTGCGGACCCTACGGTTCGAGAACAATGTAGACATGACCTAGAACTATTCACGGTCAATAACCAACAGCGGGACCTGGATGCCCATATTGGTTCCTACATATTCTACGAAGATCTTTATCGGTCGATCGCATAACAACATACGTTGTTCCCTTTGTCATCGGTATGTTACTTGCCCGAGATTCGATCGTCGGTATCCAATACCTAGTTCAATCTCGTTACCGCAAGTCTCTTTACTCGTTCCGTAATACATCATCTCACAACTAACTCATTAGTTGTAGTGCTTGCAAGGCTTGATGATGTGCATTACCGAGAGGGCCAGAGATACCTCTCCGACAATCGGAGTGACAAAACCTAATCTCAAATCGCCAACCCAACATCTGCCTTTGGAGACACCTGTAGTACTCCTTTATAATCACCCGATTCGTTGTGGCGTTTGGTAGCACCAAAGTGTTCCTCCGTAAACGGAGTTGCATAATCTCATAGTTACAGGAACATGTATAAGTCATGGATAAAAGCAGTAGCAACATACTAAGCGATCGTGTGCTAAGCTAAGGGAATGGGTCATGTCAATCGATCATTCTACTAATGATGTGACCTTGTTAATCAAATAACAACTCTTTGTTCATGGTCGGAAACATAACCATCTTTGATTAACAAGCTAGTCTAGTAGAGGCATACTAGTGACATATTGTTTTGTCTATGCATTCACACATGTATCATGTTTCCGTTAATACAATTCTAGCATGAATGATAAACATTTATCATGAAATAAGGAAATAAATAATAACTTTATTATTGCCTCTAGGGCATATTTCCTTCATCTCCCACTTGCACTAGAGTCAATAATCTAGATTACATAGTAATGATTCTAACACCCATGGAGTCTTGGTGCTGATCATGTTTTGCTCGTGGAAGAGGCTTAGTCAACGGTGCGCAACATTCAGATCCGTATGTATCTTGCAAATCTCTATGTCTCCCACCGGACTAAGTCCCGGATGGAATTGAAGCGTCTCTTGATGTGCTTGGTCCTCTTGTGAAATCTGGATTCCTTTGCTAAGGCAATTGCTCGATATTGTCACGAAGATTTTCATTGGACCCGATGCACTAGGTATGACACCTAGATCGGATATGAACTCCTTCATCCGACTCCTTCATTAGCTGCTTCGAAGCTGCTATGTATTCCGCTTCACATGTAGATCCCGCCACGACGCTTTGTTTAGAACTGCACCAACCGACAGCTCCTCCGTTTAGTGTAAATCGTATCCGGTCTGCGATTTAGAATCGTCGGGATCGGTGTCAAAGCTTGCATCAACGTAACTGTTTACGATGAGCTCTTTGTCACCTCCATATCGAGAAACATATCCTTAGTCCTTTTCGTATTTCAGATGTTCTTGACCGCTGTCCGATGATCCACTCTGGATTACTTTGGTACCTCCTGCTAGGCTTATAGCAAGGCACACATCGTGTCTGTACACAGATTGCATACATGATAGAGCCTATGGTCAAGCATAGGAACATCTTTCATTTTCTCTCTATCTTCTGCAGTGGTCGGGCATTGAGTCTTACTCAACTTCACACCTTGTAACACAGGCAAGAACCCTTTCTTTGCTTGATCCATTTTGAACTTCTTCAAAATCTTGTCAAGGTATATGCTTTGTGAAAGTCCAATTAAGCGTCTTGATCTATCTCTATAGATCTTGATGCCCAATATGTAAGCAGCTTCACCGAGGTCTTTCATTGAAAAACTCTTATTCAAGTATCCCTTTATGCTATCCAGAATTCTATATCATTTCCGATCAGCAATATGTCATCCACATATAATATCGTAAATGCTCTGAGCTCCCACTCACTTTCTTGTAAATCTGAGCTTCTCCAAAAGTCAGTACAAACCCAAATGCTTTGATCACACTATCAAAGCGTTTATTCCAACTCCGAGATGCTTGCACCAGTCCATAAATGGATCATTGGAGCTTGCACACTTTGTTAGCTCCTTTGGATCGATAAAACCTTCGTTGCATCATATACAACTCTTCTTCCGTAAATCCATTCAGAATGCAGTTTTTACATCCATTTGCCAAATTTCATAATCATAAAATCGGCAATTGCTAACATGATTCGGACGGACTTAAGCATCGCTACGGGTGAGAAGGTCTCATCGTAGTCAATCCCTTGAACTTGTCGAAACCCTTTGCGACAAGTCGAGCTTTGTAAACGATAATATTACCGCCAATCGGTCTTCTTCTTGAAGATCCACTTGTTTTCTATTGCTTGCCTACCCTCGGGCAAGTCAACCAAAGTCCATACTTTGTTTTCATACATGGATCCCATCTCGATTTCATGGCCTCAAGCCATTTTATGAATCTGGGCTCACCATCGCTTCTTCATAGTTCGTAGGTTCATCATGATCTAGTAGCATGATTTCCGTAACAGGATTACCGTACCACTCAGTGCGGATCTTACTCTGGTTGATCTACGAGGTTCTGCGGTAACTTGATCTCAAGTTTCATGATCGACATCATCAACTTCCTCACTACTTGGTGTAGGTGTCTCGAAACCGGTTTCTGCGATTTAACTACTTTCAAGTAAGGGAGAAGGTACTATTACCTCATCAAGTTCCACTTTCCTCCCACTCACTTCTTTCGAGAGAAACTCCTTCTCTAGAAAGGATCCATTCTTAACAACGAATGTCTTGCCTTCGGATCTGTGATAGAAGGTGTACCCAATCTGTCTCCTTTGGGTATCCTATGAAGACACATTTCTCGATTTGGGTTCGAGCTTATCAGTTGAAGCTTTTTCACATAAGCATCGCATCCCCAAACTTTAAGAAACGACAACTTTGGTTTCTTGCCAAACCACAGTTCATAAGGTGTCGTCTCAACGGATTTCGACGGTGTTCTATTCAGTGTGAATGTGGCCGTCTCTAGAGCATAACCCCAAAACGATAGCGGTAAATCAGTAAGAGACATCATAGATCGCACCATATCTAGTAAAGTACGATTCGACGTTCGGACACACCATTACGTTGTGGTGTTCCGGTGGCGTGAGTTGCTAAACTATTCCGCATTGTTTCAAATGTAAACCAAACTCAGAACTCAAATATTCACCTCCACGATCGGATCGTAGAAACTTAATTTTCTTGTTACGATGATTTTCAACTTCACTCTGAAATTCTTTGAACTTTTCAAATGTTTCAGACTTATGTTTCATTAAGTAGATATACCCATATCCGCTTAAGTCATCCGTGAAGGTGAGAAAATAACGATATCCGCCACGAGCCTCAACATTCATCGGACCACATACATCAGTATGTATGATTTCCAACAAATCTGTTGCTCTCTCCATAGTCTCGAGAACGGGTTTTAGTCATCTTGCCCATGAGGCACGGTTCGAAGTGCCAAGTGATTCATAATCAAGTGACTCCAAAAGTCCATCAAGATGGAGTTTCTTCATGCGCTTTACACCGATATGACCTAAACGGCGATGCCACAAATAAGTTGCACTATCATTATCAACTCTGCATCTTTTGGTTTCAACATTATGAATATGTGTATCACTACTATCGAGATTCATCAAAATAGACCACTCCTCAAGGGTGCATGACCATAAAAGATATTACTCATATAAATAGAACAACCATTATTCTCTCGATTTAAATGAATAACCGTCTCGCATCAAACAAGATCCAGATATAATGTTCATGCTCAACGCAGCACCAAATAACAATTATTTAGGTCTAAAACTAATCCGAAGGTAGATGTAGAGGTAGCGTGCCGACCGCGATCACATCGACTTTGGAACCATTTCCCACGCCAATCGTCACCTCGTCCTTTGCGAGTTCGCAATCCGTAGTCCCTGTTTGAGTTGCAAATATTAGCAATGAACCAGATCAAATACCAGTGCTACTACGAGCTCTAGTAAGGTACACATCAATAACATGTATATCACATATACCTTTGTTCACCTTGCCATCCTTCTTATCCGCCAAATACTTGGGGCAGTTCCGCTTCGAGGACGATCGCTTGCGGAGAAACACTCTCGATTTCAGGTTTAGGGCCGACTTGGGTTTCTTCTCTGAGCAGAGAACTTGCTTGCTGTTCTTCTTGAAGTTCCTTCTTCTTCCCTTTGCCCTTCTTCTTGAAACTAGTGGTCTTATTGACCATCAACACTTGATGCTCCTTCTTGATTTCTACCTCCAGCCTTTAGCATTGCGAAGAGCTCGGTATAGTCTTTACTAACCCTTGCATATTATAGTTCATCACGAAGCCTTTGTAGCTTGGTGGCGTGATTGAAGAATTCATCAATGACACAATCATCCGGAAGATTAACTCCCAATTGTGTCAAGTGATTGTAGTACCCGGACATTACGAGTATATGCTCACTAATGTAACTATTCTCCTCCATCTTGCAGCTATAGAACTTATTGGAGACTTCATATCTCTCAATCCGGCATTCTGTTGAAATATCAACTTCAACTCTGGAACATCTCATATGCTCCATGACGTTCAAAACGTCGTTGAAGTCCCGGTTCTAAGCCGTAAAGCATGGCACATCGAACTATAGAGTAGTCATCGGCTTTGCTCGCCAGACGTTCATAACATCTGCGGCTGCATTAGCAAGAGGCTGCACCTAGCGGTGCATCCAGACGTAACTCTTACGTGCAGCAATGAGGATGATCCTCAAATTCGGACCCGATCCGTGTAATTGCTACCATCATCTTTCAACTTTGCTTTCTCAAGGAACGATTAAAATTCAACGGAACAACAAAGACGAGCCATCTATCTACAATCAAACATAAACAAGCAAGATACTATCGGTACTAAGTTCATGATAAATTTAAGTTCAATTAATCATATTACTTAAGAACTCCCACTTAGAAAGACATCCTCTAGTCATCTAAGTGATCACGTGATCCAAATCAACTAAACCATAACCGATCATCACGTGAAATGGAGTAGTTTTCAATGGTGAACATCTTATGTTGATCATATCTACTATATGATTCACGCCGACCTTTCGGTCTCCGTGTTCCGAGGCCATATCTGCATATGCTAGGCTCGTCAAGTATAACCCGAGTATTCTGCGTGTGCAAAACTGGCTTGCACCCGTTGTAGATGGACGTAGAGCTTATCACACCCGATCATCACGTGGTGTCTGGGCACGACGAACTTTGGCAACGGTGCATACTCGGGGAGAACACTTCTTGATAATTTAGTGAGAGATCATCTTATAATGCTACCGTCAATCAAAGCAAGATAAGATGCATAAAAGGATAAACATCACATGCAAATCAATATAAGTGATATGATATGGCCATCATCATCTTGTGCTTCATGATCTCCATCTTGCAGCACCACCATGATCACCATCGTCACCGGCGCGACACCTTGATCTCCATCGTAGCATCGTTGTCGTCTCGCCAAACTTATGCTTCTCGACTATCGCTACCGCTTAGTGATAAAGTAAAGCATTACGAAGCGATTGCATTGCATACAATAAGCGACAACCATATGGCTCCAGCCGATTGTCGATAACCGGTTACAAAACATGATCATCTCATACAATAAAATATAGCATCACGTCTTGACCATATCACATCACAACATGCCCCGCAAAAACAAGTTAGGCGTCCTCTACTTTGTTGTTGCAAATTTTACGTGGCTGCTACGGGCTTAAGCAAGAACCAGTCTCACCTCGCATCAAAACCACAACGATATTTCGTCAAATAGACTCGTTTTAACCTTCTCAAGGACCGGCGTAGCCACACTCAGTTCAACTAAAGTGAGAGAGACAGACACCCACCACCACCTTTAAGCAACGAGTGCTCGTGGCGGTGAAACCAGTCTCGCGTAAGCGTCTGCGTAATGTCGGTCCAGGCGCTTCATCTCACAATACCGCTGAACCAAAGTATGACATGCTTTGGTAGGTAGTATGACTTGTATCGCCCACAACTCACTTGTGTTCTACTCGTGCAAAACATCAAACCATAAAACCTAGGCTCGGATGCCATTTGTTGGGGAACGTAGTAATTTCAAAAATTTCCTCGCACACGCAAGATCATGGTGATGCATAGCAACGAGAGGGAGAGTGTTGTCTCGCACCCTCGTGAACCGAAGCGGAAGCGATCACAACGTAGAGGAAGTAGTCGACGTTCTCCTCGCGATCCGACCGATCCGGCGCCATTACTCGGCGCCCCGAGTTCTTGACACACGTACAGCTCGATGGCGTCCCTCGTACTCGATCCAGCCGAGTGTCGAGGAGAGTTTCGTCGGACGACGGCGTGGTGGCGATCTTGATGTTTCACGGCGCGAGGCTTCGCTTAAGCTTCATGACGGTATAACCGAGGTGGAATATGGTGGAGGGGGCACCGCTGCGGCTAAGGAACGATCCGTAGATCAAACTTGTGTGTCATGGGGTGCCCCCTGCCTCGTATATAAAGGAGGGAGGGGGAGGCCGGCCGGCCTAGCTAGGCGCGCGGGAGGAGTCCTACTCCCACCGGGAGTAGGACTCCCCCTTCCTAGTTGGATTAGGTTTGGGGGGGGAAAGAGAGAGGGGCGGCCCCTTTCCTAGTCCTAGTAGGACTAGGGGAAGGGGGGGCGACCACCTAGGGCTGGCCCTTCTCCTTTCCACTAAGGCCCACTATGGCCCATTTACCTCCGGGGTTCCAGGTAACCTCCGGTACTCGAGAAATTCTGTTTTCGCCGGAACCATTCGAACTCCAAACATAGGCTTCAATATATCAATCTTTATGTCTCGACCATTTCGAGACTCCTCGTCATGTCCGTGATCACATCCGGGACTCCAAACTTCTTCGGTACATCAAAATACATAAACTCATAATAACTGTCATCGAAACCTTAAGCGTGCGGACCCTACGGTTCGAGAACAATGTAGACATGACCTAGAACTATTCACGGTCAATAACCAACAGCGGGACCTGGATGCCCATATTGGTTCCTACATATTCTATGAAGATCTTTATCGGTCGGACCGCATAACAACATCGTTGTTCCTTTGTCATCGGTATGTTACTTGCCCGAGATTCGATCGTCGGTATCCAATACCTAGTTCAATCTCGTTCTTCGGCAAGTCTCTTTACTCGTTCCGTAATACATCATCTCACAACTAACTCATTAGTTGTAGTGCTTGCAAGGCTTCGATGATGTGCATTACCGAGAGGGCCCAGAGATACCTCTCCGACAATCGGAGTGACAAAACCTAATCTCAAATCGCCAACCCAACATCTGCCTTTGGAGACACTGTAGTACTCCTTTATAATCACCCGATTCGTTGTGACGTTTGGTAGCACCAAAGTGTTCCTCCGTAAACGGAGTTGCATAATCTCATAGTTACAGAACATGTATAAGTCATGGATAAAAGCGGTAGCAACATACTAAGCGATCGTGTGCTAAGCTAAGGGAATGGGTCATGTCAATCGATCATTCTACTAATGATGTGACCTTGTTAATCAAATAACAACTCTTTGTTCATGGTCGGAAACATAACCATCTTTGATTAACAAGCTAGTCTAGTAGAGGCATACTAGTGACATATTGTTTTGTCTATGCATTCACACATGTATCATGTTTCCGGTTAATACAATTCTAGCATGAATGATAAACATTTATCATGAAATAAGGAAATAAATAATAACTTTATTATTGCCTCTAGGGCATATTTCCTTCACGTAGCCCCTCACTCCTTAGTTCCGAAAGGCTAACGGCGGTTGAGGTATGCGCGGGGCCGGGCTCTGCAGACGTAGAACGGTAGATCCACCCGCATCTCACCTCCCTAAGGAGTCACCCCCACATCTCACCTCCCTACTTGCTGTTCGAGCGCCAAGGGGGACTCCTGAGCATCGCGACTCAGCAGCCTAACTTGTCACGTAGCCCCTCACCCCTTGGTCCCGTCCTGGTTTCCGGTCGGGGCCAGCAATGAACGAGGTATCTTGTGGGCAGACTCTGCCGGCGTGAAACGTAAGCAAGTAGGAAGGAGTAAGCGCAAATTTCAGAATTCAAAAGCAAATATTACAGTCCATCTTGTTATCACAGCACCAAATGCAAGTTTTAACGCCTCCCGAGGCATGGTACATCTTGTGGAATTAAAAGCAGGATGGGAGCCACGACGGAGTCACTTGCCGGCGGTGGAGCTGCGCTGGAGCCAGGTTTGCCTTAATGGGCAGCGGGGCGGCCATAGCTCCGCTTTGGCTTGGTGTTTGAAGGCCGGAACTTCCCAGAGAGCCTCCGCCGCGACCCTTCACGGCCTCAGTAGCGGCAGCGGCAAGCTCGTCGCTCGCTGGTTCCAGCAGGCTGTCGAGGTCGACGTTGGGGTCGCGAAGATAGATGTGGGTGAAGACCCGCGTCAGCGCTTCAGAAGACAAGACGCGTGCCTCGGCCTCAGTCATAGGGCCAAGGCCAAGGGTGACATCTTCAAGAGCATGAACCAGGAAGGGAAGCAGCTTGGCGGGGCCGTCCTCCTCGCCGGCTAGCGGGCTCTCTAGGCCGCTCTCATAAAGCGTCTTCAGCGAAGCGCGAGCCTTCTCCTCCATATCCGCAAAGGCCACGCGATCCTCGGCAAGAACCCGTGCCTGCCGTCCAGCTCAACCTTTCTCGCATCCAGCTCTTGCTCCAGCGCGCCTAGGCGGTCACGGCGCTTCTTGAGCTTGGCGTCCCGGTCCTTGATGGCTGCCTCGCGGACCTTCATGCTTTCCTCCTGCTCTTAGCGAAGGTGGGTCTCCTCAGCGAGCTGGTCTTGCAGGCCCTTCAGCTCGCTCTCCAGCGCCTCACAGCGACCTCGGACGTTAGCCAGCTCCCCCAAGTCGGCGTCACGGGCAACCTTCGCCCCAAGGACGACTTGCTTCTCCTCGTCGCAGGCCGTCGAGGCCTGGACCAGCGCCGCCCGAATTGAAGCATCGGAGCGAATCCAGCCAGAAGCTAGCTCCAAGCGCCCGGCCACTAGACGAGGGTCAGCGCCCAGAAGATCCTCCGCCAAAACGGTCGGTTCGGCAACAAAGACGATCGAGAATAGTGGTGGGAAGCGGCGATCGGAGGTAGGAGGAGAAGACGACAGCGTGATCACGGTATCCTGAGGTGGAACCTGCTGCGCCATGACAGCTGTGGTGGCGGCATTAGGCAAGGGCACCTCGGGAGTCGCTTGGGCCATGGGGGCTGAGCTCGCCCCAGCCGGCTCAGCCATGCCTCGCGAGGACGCACGGGCAGGAGAGGCCCGTGCGTCACGGTCACCTTCTTTCATGGGTAGAGGCGCTGCCATGGATGGAACCTCAGACGCTCCCTTCGACTTCTTTGCCACGGGCGCCAGCCTAGCCGGGAGATACGAGCATCAAGCCTCAGCAACAGAACAATAAACAAGATAGGAATCAAGCACTTACAGGTCGTCGCTTGTGGGCTCGAGCAGCCTCCGGCCGTACTTGAAGCCCGAGAGCCGGCTGCAAGGGTCAGCCTCAAGGAGCTCGGGAGTAGGAGGCACGCCTGCGGATCACTGGGGTGCGGGCACCCGCGGGATCAGCCCGTCCGGTCCTTCTTCGGGATCGGGGCGAGCTCCGCCGCCACTGCTCCGCCATCATCCTCGTCGTCATCACTCAGATAGAGGCGGAGAGCGCGGGACCTGTGCCGTAGGGGGGGAGCCCTTGACTCTGCCTCGGAGTCAGCCCCCTCTTCCTGCTCCCCTCCTTCCTTCTCTTCGCTGGAGTCGTCGGAGGACACGTCCACCGGGTCCTCGGGAGCCTCCGCGGGCACGGGCCCGTCCCCATTGAAGGCGGGCATGGACCCCACTACCTGCCCCCAGTCCTCGCGGAGGAACAGGGGCGTAGGAGCGCCCTCCAACCTCCCCACGTCGCCCCCAACCAAAGACTGGAGAACCGCAGCCAGATCCTCATCGGCCAAGACTGCGGGGCTCGGGTGGGGCCTCCACATCGGAAGTGAGTACTGATGAAGCGGAGCCAGCTGGTGCTCCAGGAACTCCCTCAGCAGCGATGCACCAGTCAGCTTCGCCGCCGCCATGCTGGCCGGCCTCAGATCCGCGTCCATCTTCTCCAACACCGGCTTCGCGCGGGGATCCACAAGGTCCACTCGGGACCAGTCGTCGGAGCTCGCGGGGTGCCCCATGGGCAGAATCAGCCGAGGGTGGATGCGCCCAGCATCCACCAAGACCCACTTGCTCCTGAAGCCCTCGATCCTTTTCCCAGGGTTCGAAATGGCGATGGAGCTGCTGTACACGACGAAGCTCGCACACGCAGAGATGGAACCACGAGAGGTCCGGAGGGAGAAGTAGTGGCGCAGCAAGGCCACTGAGGGCTTCACCCCTACGTGAGCCTCACAATAATAGGCGAAGATTGCCAGAAGAAGGACAGAGTTGGGATGGAGGTGCAGAGCTTGAAGGTTATAGTGGCGGAGGACAGAGAAGAAGAACTCGTAAAAGGGAGGCACCAGACCGGCGACAATGGCGCCACGAAGAGCGGATAGAAGGTGCTCCCTTGGCCTTGAGGAGGCGAGAGCGGCCTTGAACACCTTCGCCCGTCGATGCCTGCCTTGCCGCCATCTGGCGCACCGGGCAAGGCTCGCCTCCGACACGTTTGGCGAGTCCAGCGGATGAATACCAAGCTCCGGCCGGGCTTGGCGGCGCCATGTCTCGCTAGGGCCTTGGACGGAGTAGATCTCAAGATTTGGGGCGGGAGGAGAGGCGCAAGAAAGGGATCTGAGCAAAGAATCGGAGAAAGCAAAGAAGGCAAGGGACGACGCCACTCCTTTATCAACTTGCTTGCGGTTCTTTGGCGCCCACGTCCAATCAACCGCCACTTGGCGCCTAAGGCCGCAGCTATTAGGGCCCATGACGCCGCGACTTGCCCTTCGCCACTCTGCTCGGCCAAGTCCGGGCGCGCCGTGGGCCGGGGACTCTTGTCGGCGTTACGGGAACGGGGTCCCCGGACTTGCTCGCTGCTGCTGCGGCATGGCTCAAAGGGGGCCCAGCGCGGCCCATCTTCATCAACACAAGCTCAAGACCCTCGCGAGGGGCCAAGCCTCGCGGGGCGGACGACAATGAGCTTCCTTAGGCACGGCCTCATCAGGCGGGCTCACGAGGAGGCGGAGACTTCAAGGCGGGGTACCTCGTGAGGTGCCCATGACGCAAGCCATGACGACCAAGGGCGCTAGTCGGACGCCAGCCCGCGCAGTGTCCTCCTTTCCTCTTTGGTGCAAAGGGAGCAAGCGCATGCGAGAGCATCAAGCAAAGGCATCCATTTCGGTGCAACAAGACCAAGACCAGCCCAACGGCAGGGAGGAAGTCATTGTGGAGCCCAAACAGGCGTCACCACCAGAGCCTTTGACAGGCGAGGACCAACTTTAGTCAGGATAAGTGTACCTGCTGTTCCCCTTCAAAATGGCCAATTGTTGGCGCCCTTCCCGCTCAATATTTGGGGAGAGGCCCAGGGCCTTTGCCTATAAATAGGTCTAGCCGCCCCCAGGGTAGAGGCATCTGGATCCTCACCAAGAAACGAGTAGATAGAGTGACTGAACTCCTCCTAGCAGTTCATCGCATCAGTCAAGAACAGACCCTCGTGAGGCTGTTCCTCCTTGTATTGTTCATCATCAGCCCAAGAGGCAATCCACCACACCACACACTGGAGTAGGGTATTACACCACTATGGTGGCCTGAACCAGTATAAACCCCGTGTCTCTTGCGTTGTTTCTTTCGTAGTTTAGATCCTAGCGATTCCGCGAGGAGCAGGTAGATAGAGGGCGAAATCTCCGCGCGCACCCCAGTGTTCGAACCTCAAGGGTCTGCCGGAACCCAAAATTCGACATATGTAGATGCACTCCTCTCTCTCGTTGCTAGATGACTCCATAGATTGATCTTGGTGAATGTAGGAATTTTTTTATTTTCTGCAACGTTCCCCAACATTTTTCACATATTGTTCTTCGCTTATTTACTTTTCCGTTGCTACTGTTACAACTACTACAAAAACCCAAAAACATTTATCTTTACCTTTGCTACCGCTACCTTTATTATCATACCACTTTTGCTACTAAATACTTTGCTGCAGATACTAAGTTATCCAGGTGTGGTTGAATTGACAACTCAACTGCTAATACTCAAGAATATTCTTTGGCTCCCCTTGTGTTGAATCAATAAATTTGGGTTGAATACTCTACCCTCAAAAGCTGTTGCTATCCCCTGTACTTGTGGGTTATCACGGAGGTGCCGTACGTTCGGTACTTGATCGGTTGGATCACGAAGAAGTTCGACTACATCAACCGTGTTATTGAAATGCTTCCGCTTTCGGTCTACGAGGGTACATGAACACACTCTCCCCTCTCGTTGCTATGCATCACCTAAATAGATCTTGCGTGATCGTAGGGAATTTTTAGAATTACCGCGTTCCCCCAACAAACAAGTGGCACCTTTGAACATCTTCGAGAGAGGATCCGAAGTCAGTTGCAGTGAGGCACGGAGCGCATGATGTCATGTGCGGGAAGGGAGGTGTGCCTGAAGTCAGTGGCTCAAGCGATCCCAACATTTTCTATGTGTTGTTTTAAATTGTCTAAAAAAAGTTTACAAGGGAATCACCTCATGCATGGCGAGATACTGGTGGAGTAGTTCTCTTGACCGTCGATCTTTGCATTGGCTAGACTGGGACACACTTGCAACCCCGAAAGTGCAAGGAGGGATGGGATTCAGAAACCTGGAGCTCTTCAACCTATCTCTTCTCGAAAAGCACAGATGGAGGCTCATCACGAGCCCGAATTCGCTTTGTGCGTGAGTGCTCAAAGGGAAGTACTTCCCGAATACCGACTTCCTAGGCGCTAGAGTGCACCCGCACGCTTCGACTACCTGGCGAGCTATTTTGGCAATGCAGGACCTTAAAGTATGTCTTGAGGGGGGGGTGATTAGACTACTTGACCAATTAAAAACTTAACCTTTTCCCAATTTTAGAGTTTGGCAGATTTTAGCTATCTTAGGACAAGTCAAGCAATCATCACACTATTCAAGCAAGCATGCAAAGAGTATATAGGCAGCGGAAATTAAAGCATGCAACTTGCAAGAAAGTAAAGGGAAGGGTTTGGAGGATTCAAACGCAATTGGAGACACGGATGTTTTGGCGTGGTTCCGATAGGTGGTGCTATCGTACATCCACGTTGATGGAGACTTCAACCCACGAAGGGTAACGGTTGCGCGAGTCCACGGAGGGCTCCACCCACGAAGGGTCCACGAAGAAGCAACCTTGTCTATCCCACCATGGTCGTCGCCCACGAAGGACTTGCCTCACTAGCGGTATACCTCCACGAAGTAGGCGATCTCCTTGCCCTTACAAACTCCTTGGTTCAACTCCACAATCTTGTCGGAGGCTCCCAAGTGACACCTAGCTAATCTAGGAGACACCACTCTCCAAGAAGTATGCGTTGATGATGAACTCCTTGCTCTTGTGCTTCAAATGATAGTCTCCCCAACACTCAACTCTCTATCATAGGTTTTGGATCTGGTGGAAAGAAGATTTGAGTGGAAAGCTGTTGGGGAACGTTGTAGAAAATAAAAAACTTTCCTACGGTTTCACCAAGATCCATCTATGAGTTCATCTAAGCAACAAGTCTAGGGAGAGAGATTGCATCTACATACCACTTGTAGATCGCGTGCGGAAGCTTGCAAGGTGATGATGGAGTCGTACTCGAACGTGATTCAGATCACCGATGTCCAAGTGCTGAACGGACAACACCTCCGCGTTCAACACACGTACGGGACGAGCGACGTCACCTCCGTCTTGATCCAGCAAGGAGGAAGGAGAGGTTGAGGAAGACAGCTCCACCGGCAGCACGACGGCGTGGTGATGGTGGAGAAGCGAGACTCAAGCGAGGCTTCGCCGAGCGCACAACGGAGGAGGAGAGGTGTTGGGGAGGGGAGGGCTGCGCCTTGGCTTGGGTGCCGCTGCCCTCCCCTCACCCCAATATTTATAGGGGGAAGGGAGAAGGGGGGCCGGCCCCTCTAGATCAATCTAGAGGGGCGGCCAAGGGAGGGGGACTTGCCCCCAAGCAGGGGCGCCCCTCTAGGGTTCCCTCAACCCTAGGCGCAAGGGCCCAGGGGAGGGGGTGCGCCAAGCCCACCAGGGGCTGGCCACCTCCCCACGCAGCCCAAGTGGCCCCCCGGGAGGGGTGGCCCCTCCCGGTGGACCCCCGGAACCCTTCCGTGGCCCCAGATATCCGTATGCCCCAAAACTTTCCTGTCCTTTTAACAACTTCCCATATATAAATCTTTACCTCCGGACCCTTCCGGAACTCCTCGTGATGTCCGGGATCTCATCCGGGACTCCGAACAACATTCGGTAGTCACATACTAGTCTTCCTTATAACCCTAGCGTCACCGAACCTTAAGTGTGTAGACCCTACGGGTTCGGGAGACATGCAAACATGACCGAGACGACTCTCGGGCAATAACCAACAGCAGGGTCTGGATACCCATGTTGGCTCCCACATGCTCCTCGATGATTTCATCGGTTGAACCACGATGTCGAGGATTCGATCAAACCCTGTATGCAAATTCCCTTTGTCAGTCGGTACGTTACTTGCCCGAGACTCGATCGTCGGTATCCCAATACCTTGTTCAGTCTCGTTACCGGCAAGTCACTTTACTCGTACCGTAATGCATGATCCCGTGGCCAACCCCTTGGTCACCTTGAGCTCATTATGATGATGCATTACCGAGTGGGCCCAGAGATACCTCTCCGTCATGCGGAGTGACAAATCCCAATCTCGATCCGTGTCAACCCAATGATACTTTCGGAGATACCGTAATGCACCTTTATAGTCACCCGATTCGTTGTGACGTTTGATACACCCAAGGCACTCCTACGGTAACAAGGAGTTACGATCTCATGGTCGAAGGAAGAGATACTTGACATTGGCAAAGCTCTAGCAAACGAACTACACGATCTTTTATGCTATGCTTAGGATTGGATCTTGTCCATCACATCATTCTCCTAATGATGTGATCCCGTTATCAACGACATCCAATGTCCATAGTCGAAACCATGACTATCTGTTGATCACAATGAGCTAGTCAACTAGAGGCTCACTAGGGACGATTGTGGTCTAAGTGTTCACACGTGTATTACGATTTCCTGATAATACGCTTATAGCATGAACAAAAGACAATTATCATGAACAATGAAATATAATAATACTTTTATTATTGCCTCTAGGGCATATTTCCAACAGTCTCCCACTTGCACTAGAGTCACCAATCTAGTTACATTGTGATGAATCGAACACCCATAGAGTTCGGTGTTGATCATGTTTTGCACGCGAGAGAGTTTAGTCAGCGGATCTGCGACATTCAGATCCGTGTGCACTTTGCAAATCTCTATGTCTCCATCTTGAACATTTTCACGGATGGAGTTGAAACGACGCTTGATGTGCTGGTCTTCTTGTGAAACACAGGATCCTTGGCAAGGGCAATAGCTCGGTGTTGTCACGAAAAAGTTTGATCGGCCCCGACGCATTGGGTATGACTCCTAGGTCGGTGATGAACTCCTTCACCCAAATTGCTTCATGCGCTACCTCCGAGGCTGCCATGTACTCCGCTTCACACGTAGATCCCGCCACGACGCTCGCTTGCGGCGCACCACCTTCTCGCTCCACCATTCAACATATACACGTATCCGGTTTGTGACTTAGAGTCATCCAGATCTGAGTCGAAGCTAAGCGTCGGCGTAACCCTTCTGGCGAGCTCTTCGTCTCCTCCATAAACGAAAACATGTCCTTTGTCCTTTTCGGTGCTTCAGGATATTCTTGACCGCTGTCCGGTGATCCTTGCTGGGATTACTTTGGTATCTTGCAACCAAACTTACGGCAAGGTTTACATCGGTCAGTACACAAGATGGCATACATAATAGATCCTATGGCGAAGCATAGGGATGACACTCATCTCTTCTTTATCTTTTGCCGTGGTCGGTGGCTGAGCTGAGCTCAATCTCACACCTTGTAACATAGGCAAGAACCCTTTCTTGGATTGATCCATTTTGAACCTCTTCAAAATCTTATCAAGGTATGTGCTTTGTGAAAGACCTATGAGGCGTCTCGATCTATCTCTATAGATCTTGATGCCTAATATATAAGCAGCTTCTCCAAGGTCCTTCATTGAAAAACACTTTTCAAGTAGGCCTTAATGTTGTCCAGAATTTCGTATCATTTCCCATCAAGAGTATGTCATCTACATATAATATGAGAAATGCTACGAGCTCCCACTCACTTTCTTGTAAACGCAGCTTCTCCATAAGTCTCATAAACCCAAACGCTTTGATCATCTCATCAAAGCGAATGTTCCAACTCGAGATGCTTGCACCAGCCCATAAATGGATCGCTGGAGCTTGCATACTTTGTTAGCGTTCGAGGATCGACAAAACCTTCCGTTGCATCATATACAGCTCTTCCTTAAGATGTCCGTTAAGGAATGCCGTTTTGACGTCCATCGCCATATCTCATAATCATAGTATGTGGCAATTGCTAACATGATTCGGACGGACTTAAGCTTCGCTACGGAGAGAATGTCTCGTCCGTAGTCAATCCCTTGAACTTGTCGATAACCCTTAGCGACAAGTCGAGCCTTATAGATGGTAACATTTCCATCCGCGTCCGTCTTCTTCTTAAAAATCCATTTGTTTTCTATCGCTCGCCGATCATCGGGCAAGTCTGTCAAAGTCCATACTTTGTTTTCATACATGGATTCTATCTCGGTTTCATGGCCTCAAGCCATTTGTTGGAATCCGGGCCCGCCATCGCTTCTTCATAGTTCAAGGTTCATTGTTGTCTAACAACATGATTTCCATGACAGGTTGCCGTACCACTCAGTGCGGAACGTGTCCTTGTGGACCTTCGAAGTTCAGTAGTGACTTGATCCGAAGTACCTTGATCATCATCATTGTTTTCCTCTTGGTTGGTGTGGGCATCACAGGAACGGTTTCCCGCGCTGCACCACTTTCCCGTTCGAGAGGTAGTACTTCATCGAGCTCTACTTTCCTCCCACTTACTTCTTTCGAGAGAAACTCTTTTTCCAGAAAGCATCCGTTCTTGGCAACAAAGATCTTGCCTTCGGATCTTAAGTAGAAGGTATACCCGACGGTTTCCTTAGGGTATCCTATGAATACGCATTTTTCCGACTTGGGTTCGAGCTTTTCAGTTGAAGTTTCTTGACATAAGCATCGCATCCCCAAACTTTTAGAAACGACACTTAGGTTTCTTCCCAAACCATAATTCATACGGTGTCGTCTCAGCGGATTTAGACGGTGCCCTATTTAAAGTGAATGTAGCTGTCTCTAGAGCGTATCCCCAAAATGATAGCGGTAAATCGGTAAGAGACATCATAGACCGCACCATATCCAATAGAGTGCGATTACGACGTTCGGACACACCGTTTCGCTGAGGTGTTCCAGGCGGCGTGAGTTGTGAAACGATTCCACATTTCCTTAAGTGTGTGCCAAACTCGTGACTTAAGTATTCTCCTCCACGATCTGATCGTAAGAATTTTATCTTTCGGTCACGTTGATTCTCTACCTCACTCTGAAATTCCTTGAACTTTTCAAAGGTCTCAGACTTTTGTTTCATTAAGTAGACATACCCATATCTACTCAAGTCATCGGTGAGAGTGAGAACATAACGATATCCTCCATGAGCCTCAACGCTCATTGGACCGCACACATCGGTATGTATGATTTCCAACAAGTTGGTTGCTCGCTCCATTGTTCCGAGAACGGAGTCTTGGTCATTTTGCCTAAGAGGCATGGTTCGCATGTGTCAAACGATTCATAATCAAGAGACTCTAAAGTCCATCGGCATGGAGCTTCTTCATGCGCTTGACACCAATGTGACCAAGGCGGCGATGCCACAAGTATGTGGGACTATCGTTATCAACTTTACATCTTTTGGCATCCACAATATGAACATGTGTAATATTACGCCGAGATTCATTAAGAATAAACCATTGACCATCTGAGCATGACCATAAAACATATCTCTCATATAAATCGAACAACCATTATTCTCGGACTTAAATGAGTAGCCATCTCGATTAAACGAGATCCGGATACAATGTTCATGCTCAAACATGGCACTAAATAACAATTATTAAGGTTCAAAACTAATCCCGTAGGTAAATGTAGAGGCAGCGTGTCGACGGCGATCACATCGACTCTGAACCATTCCCGACGCCAAGATCGTCACCTCGTCCTTCGCCATCTCCGTTTATTCCGCAGCTCTGCTGTGAGTTACAAATATGAGCAACGGCACGGTATCAAATACCGGGAGTTACTACGAGTCTTCGGTAAGGTACACATCAATTACATGTATATCAAATATACCTTTGGTGTTGCCGGCCTTCTTATCCGCTAAGTATTTGGGGCGCTTTCGCGCTTCGAGGACCCTTCCCTTGCAATAAAAGCACTCACCTCGGGCTTGGGTCCATTCTTTGACTTCTTCCCAAGAATAAAGCTTACGGGCGCGGCAACATCTTTGTCGTCCTTCTTGAAGTTCTTCCTACCCTTGCCCTTCTTGAACTTAGTGGTCTTATTGACCATCAATACTTGATGTTCTTTCTTGATTTCAGCCTCTGCGACTTGACATCGAGAACACTTCAGAATGGTCTTTACCATCCCCGCATGTTGTAGTTCATCACAAAGCTCTTGTAGCTTGGTGGGAGCGATCGAGGATTCTGTCAATGACCGCCTCATCTGGGAGGTTAATGTTCACCGGGTCATACGGTTGTGCAACCTGGACATCTTGAGGATGTGCTCACTTGTAACTGTTTTCCTCCATCTTACAAGCTGTAGAACTTGTCGAGACATCATATCTCTCGACCGGGCATGAGCTTGGAAAACTAGTTTCAGCTCTTGAACATCTCATATGCTCCGTGATGCTCAAAACGCTTTTGGAGCCCGGTTCTAAGCTGTAAAGCATGCCGCCTTGAACGAGGGAGTAATCATCGAGACGAGTCCGCCAAACGTTCAAATCGTCTTGCGGTCTTTGGGAGAACGGGTGGGTCACCTAACGGTGCTTCTAGGACATATTGTTTCTTGGCAGCTATGAGGATGATCCTCAAGTTCCGGACCCGATCCGTATAGTTCTGCCATCATCTTTCAGCTTGGTTTTCTCTAGGAACGCGTTGAAGTTCATGTTGACATTAGCGTTGGCCATTGATCTACAAGACATATTTGCAAAGGTTTTAGACTAAGTTCATGATAATAAAGTTCTAATCAAAATTATGAACTCCCACTTAGATTAGACATCCTCTAGTCATCTAAGTGTTACACGATCCGAGTCGACTAGCCCGTGTCCGATCATCACGTGAGACGGACTAGTCATCATCGGTGAACATCTTCATGTTGATCGTATCTTCCATACGACTCGTGTTCGACCTTTCGGTCTCCGTGTTCCGAGGCCATGTCTGTACATGCTAGGCTCGTCAAGTTAACCCTAAGTGTTTTCGCTATGTAAAATTGTCTTACACCCGTTGTATGTGAACGTAAGAATCCATCACACCCGATCATCACGTGGTGCTTAGAAGCGACGAACTGTAGCAACGGTGCACGCTTAGGGAGAACACTTCTTGAAATTTTGTAAGGATCATCTTATTTACTACCGTCGTCCTAAGTAAACAAGATGCATAAACATAATAAACATCACATGCAATTATATAGTTGTGACATGATATGGCCAATATCATAAAGCTCCATTGATCTCCATCTTCGGGGCTCCATGATCATCTTGTCACCGGCTTGACACCATGATCTCCATCATCATGATCTCCATCATCGTGTCTTCATGAAGTTGTCACGCCAACGACTACTTCTACTTCTATGACTAACGCGTTTAGCAATGAAGTAAAGTAGTTTACATGGCGTTCTTCAATGACACGCAGTCATACAAAAATAAAGACAACTCCTATGGCTCCTGCGGTTGTCATACTCATCGACATGCAAGTCGTGAATCCTATTACAAGAACATGATCTCATACATCACAATTCATCATTCATCACAACTTCGGCCATATCACATCACATGATCAATCGCTGCAAAAACAAGTTAGGCGTCCTCTAATTGTTGTTGCATCTTTTACGTAGCTGCGATTGGGTTCTAGCAAGAACGTTATCTTACCTACGAATCACCACAACGTGATTTTGTCAACTTCTATTTACCCTTCATAAGGGCCCTGTTCATCGAATCCGCTCCAACTAAAGTGGGAGAGCAGACACCCGCCAGCCACCTTATGCAACTAGTGCATGTTAATCGGTGGAACCGGTCTCACGTAAGCGTCACGTAAGGTTGGTCCGGCCGCTTCATCCCACAATACCGTTGAGCAAGAAAAGACTAGTAGAGGCAAGTAAGATGACAAGATCCACGCCCACAACAAATTGTGTTCTACTCGTGCATTAGAGAACTACGCATAGACCTAGCTCATGATGCCACTGTTGGGGAACGTTGCAGAAAATAAATTTTTTTCCTACGGTTTCACCAAGATCCATCTATGAGTTCATCTAAGCAACGAGTCTAGGGAGAGAGATTGCATCTACATACCACTTGTAGATCGCGTGCGGAAGCTTGCAAGGTGATTATGGAGTCGTACTCGAACGTGATTCAGATCACCGATGGCCAAGTGCTTTGAGCGGACAGCACCTCCGCTTCAACACACGTGACGGGACGAGTGACGTCTCCTCCGTCTTGATCCAGCAAGGAGGAAGGAGAGGTTGAGGAAGACAGCTCCACCGGCACGACGACGGCGTGGTGATGGTGGAGAAGCAAGATCTCGCGAGGGCTTCGCCCGGCGCCAACGGAGGAGGAGAGGTGTTGGGAGGGAGGGCTGCGCCTTGGCTTGGGTGTCGCTGCCTCCCTCACCCCTCTATTTATAGGGGAAGGGAGAGGGGGGCCCTCTAGATCAATCTAGAGGGGCGGCCAAGGGAGGGGGACTTGCCCCCAAGCAGGGCGCCCCTCTAGGGTTCCCTCAACCCTAGGCGCAAGGGCCGGGGGAGGTGCGCCAAGCCCACCAGGCTGGCCACCTCCCCACGCAGCCCAGTGGCCCCGGGAGGGTGGCCCCTCCAGTGGACCCGGAACCCTTCCGGTGGCCCAGTACAATACCCAGATGCCCCAAACTTTCCGGTGTCCTTTAACAACTTCCCATATATAAATCTTTACCTCCGGACCCTTCCGAACTCCTCGTGACGTCCGGATCTCATCCGGACTCGAACAACATTCGTAGTCACATACTAGTCTTCCTTATAACCCTAGCGTCACCGAACCTTAAGTGTGTAGACCCTACGGGTTCGGGAGACATGCGAACATGACCGAGACGACTCTCGGGCAATAACCAATAGCGGGTCTGGATACCCATGTTGGCTCCCACATGCTCCTCGATGATTTCATCGGTTGAACCACGATGTCGAGGATTCGATCAAACCTCGTATGCAAATTCCTTTGTCGATCGATGCGTTACTTGCCCGAGACTCGATCGTCGGTATCCCAATACCTTGTTCGGTCTCGTTACGGCAAGTCACTTTACTCGCATCAGTAATGCATGATCCCGTGGCAACCCCTTGGTCACCTTGAGCTCATTATGATGATGCATTACCGAGTGGGCCCAGAGATACCTCTCCGTCATACGGAGTGACAAATCCGATCTCGATCCGTGTCAACCCAACAGATACTTTCGGAGATACCTGTAATGCACATTTATAGTCACCCGATTCGTTGTGACGTTTGATACACCAAGGCACTCCTACGGTAACCGGAGTTACACGATCTCATGGTCGAAGGAAGAGATACTTGACATTGGCAAAGCTCTAGCAAACGAACTACACGATCTTTTATGCTATGCTTAGGATTGGGTCTTGTCCATCACATCATTCTCCTAATGATGTGATCCCGTTATCAACGACATCCAATGTCCATAGTCAGGAAACCATGACTATCTGTTGATCACAATGAGCTAGTCAACTAGAGGCTCACTAGGGACGTATTGTGGTCTAAGTGTTCACACGTGTATTACGATTTCCGGATAATACAGTTATAGCATGAACAAAAGACAATTATCATGAACAATGAAATATAATAATACTTTTATTATTGCCTCTAGGGCATATTTCCAATAAAAGCAAGTTGGGGAAGGCTAGAGATCAAGATTCATATGGTAGGAATGGAATATCTTGGCCTCAACACATGAGTAAGTGGTTCTCTCTCAGAAATGGTAAGTTGGAAGTGTAGGTTTTGTCTGATGGCTCTCTCCACGAATGAAGAGGAGGTGGAGGGGTATATATAGCCTCCACACAAAATCTAACCGTTACACACAATTTACCAAACTCGGTGGGACCGATTCAACAGACTCGGTCGGACCGATTTAGCAAACCTAGTGACCGTTAGGATTTTCAGTGGGACTGACATGCAACTCGGTGAGACCGATTCGGTTAGGGTTAGGGCATAACGTAATCTCGGTAAGACCAATTACACAAACTTGGTGAGACTGATTTTGGTAATAAGCTTTCCAGAGAGTTGGTCAGGTAAACTCGGTGGGACCGATTTGCTCTTTTCGGTGAGACCGAAATGTTACAAAAGGGAAACAGAGAGTTTACATTGCAATCTCGGTGGGACCGATCGCTCACTTCGGTTAGACCGAAACGTTACGAAGGAAATAGAGATTACAATCCCATCTCGGTGAGACCGAGATCCCTATCGGTAAGACCGATTTGCTTAGGGTTTGTGGCAGTGGCTATGACTTTTGGAATCGGTGGCGCCGGATAGGAAGAATCGGTGTGACCGATTTTGGCTTTGGGTTTAGGTCATTTGTGGATGTGAGTAAGTAGCTGAGGGTTTTGGAGCATATCACTAAGCACATGAAGCAAGAGGCTCATTAAGCAACACCTCATCCCTCCTTGATAGTATTGGCTTTTCCTATAGACTCAATGTGATCTTGGATCACTAAAATATAAAATGAAGAGTCTTGAGCTTTTGATCTTGAGCCAATCCTTTGTCCTTAGTATTTTGAGGGATCCACTTTCATCATCCATGCCATGCCATTCATTGAGCTTTCCTGAAATAATAGTCTTGGAATAGCATTAGCTCAATGAGCTATATGTTGTTATGAATTACCAAAACCACCTAGGGATAGTTGCACTTTCAGGCAAGCAAGGAAGCATTGGAGGCTGGTATGATCAAGAGAATTGGTGATGGTACGACGGTCTCAATCTGGAGGGACCCATGGATCCCGGGGTTGATCTCCATGAAGCCTTCGGTGCAAACTGGTACGATAGATATGAACACGGTTTCGGAATTGATTGATGCCGAGTCTGGGACGTGGAAAATTGACATTGTGAGAAACAATTTTATCTCCCCCGAGGTAGAAGCTATACTAAATATCCTTTTAAGGCGGATGGGAGGAGATGACAACTGGGCATGGTCGATGGAGAAAGCAGGCATTTACACTGTAAAATCGGCGTACCGAACTCTTATGATTCGCAACGAGCATCTTTCTCTAGAAGAAGGGTTGGTTATAGAATCTTCAGAGACGAACAAACAGATGTGGACGAAGCTTTGGAAGCTGAATGTGGTGCCCAAAGTTCGCGTGTTCTGGTGGCGTGTTCTTCGGGGGATTCTTCCTGTCGAAAGCACACTAAAGTACAGGCACATTGCGACTTTAGCCAGGTATAAAGTATGTCTGTCAGCTGATGAAGATATGTAGCATGCGTTGTTACAACGCACACATGCAAAAAGTTTCTGGGTAGAAGCCCGTGAGTGGCTGGGCATCAAACTACCGGAGTTGCATGGCTTGACTTGGTCCAGGGATATTCTCTGTGACTCTCATTTTGATGTTTCAGACCAAGCTAAGATTATCACGGTGATGTGGGCTATCTGGACATCTCGGAACAATATTACTCATGACAAGGCAAGTATTGATCCGAGGCAGTCAATGAAAATGGCCAGAGATGCTCTTGCGGTGCTAGAGCTTCCAACCAATCATGCTAGCATACTTCTAGGTCATGGGTGGTGACCACCAGACGGTGAGGTGATCAAGATTAACACTGATGCTGGAATCTCTATGTTGGACACTACTAGGAAAAGGGCTATAGATTGGATGGACACTAATGGCGCACTGTACATGTGGTGCGCCATTACTAAATACTAATGGCGCACCATGTGTTGGTGCGCCATTAGTGTGCAAATACTAATGGCGCACCACATCCGACGGTGCGTCATTAGTATTTTTTTTTAATTTTTTTTCAAAACTACTAATGGCGCACCGTGGGGTGGTGCGCCATTACTAGTTGAACTAGTAATGGCGCACACCATCCCACGGTGCGCCATTAGTAATTAACCCAAACATTCCCAATGCACCCCCCGTGGACCGCCTTTTCAGTTTAAAAAAAAGAAAATGATAGAAGTGTCAAAAAAAAGATAAAAGAAAATAAGATTCCCATGTGATATGTGATCTAGTTGTTAGCAAAATTTACAAACATGAATTTTTGACTTTTTTGCAAAATCTCTCGAGAATTTGTAAAAATGGGCATAACTTTTGCATACGAACTCGGATGAAAAAGTTTTTATATGAAAAATCATCTACTCGAAAAGTTACATCCGAATTTAACGGGGAGAACCCCGTTAAACATTTTCAAAATCCTCAAAAATCTAACAGAAAAAAGATACGGGGCTTTTAAGATCTAGAGAGGCAAAAAAATTCGAAAAAAATTCAAACTTACTAGTGGCGCACCTGCCCACGGTGCGCCATTACTATCTTCCCGCCTTCAAAATTCAAAATAAATCAAAAAATAAAAAAAGTTACTAATGGCGCACCTGCCCATGGTGCGCCATTACTATCTTCCCGCCTTCAAAATTCAAAATAAATCAAAATAAAATAAAAAAGTTACTAATGGCGCACCTGCCCATGGTGCGCCGTTAGTATCTTCCCGCCTTCAAAATTCAAAATAAATCAAAAAAATAGTAATGGCGCACCTGCCCATGGTGCGCCATTACTATGCCGTATATATGGCTGGGCGTGTCCTCTCCTCCTTACCTCTTCATTCTTCTCCTCCACTCCACCTCTCTTTCACTCCACCTCTCCTCCACTCCTCCACTCCATCTTCCCTTCTCTCCTCCACCATACTACCCTCATCCTCTCCGGCGACCTCCTCCTCCTCCTCTCCGGCGACCTCCTCCTCCTCTCCGGTGACCTTCTCCTCCCTCCTGTCCTCTCCTCCCCTCCCCTCCCCTCACGGTTTCTCCTTCCTCCTCTCCGGTGAGCTCCTCCTCCCTCATCTCCGGTGAGCTCCTCCTCCCTTCTCTCCGGTGAGCTCCTCCTCCCTTCTCTCCTCCCATCCCCTCATGGTTTCTCCTTCCTCCTCTTTGATGCTCCGGTGAACTCCTCTCCGGCGACCTCCTCCTCCTCTCCGGCGATGTAGGCGAGCGCCTCTGCGGTCACCTCCTCCTCCTCCTCCTCTCCGGCGAACTCCTCTCCGACGAACTCCTCTCGGGTAAAAGAAAACAGCAAAAGAACATACAAGATCCAAAAACGGGAACAAAATTTGAAATAATATCGTGCAAAAAAAGAGCCAAAAAAAGAGCAAAAAATAGGCAAAAAAATCGCGATCCAGATTTAAATTCAAAATTCAAAAATAGCAATGGCGCACGGTGGGGGTTAGACGGTGCGCCACTACTATTTTCCCGCCTTCAAAATTCAAAAATACTAATGGCGCACCAGTGGCCTATACTAATGGCGCACCGTGGCCTATACTAATGACGCACCAGTGGTGCGCCATTAGTATACCAGACACTAATGGCGCATCACTGGTGCGCCATTAGTAAAAAGTACTAGTGGCGTGATACTAATGGCGCACCAGTAGTGCGCCATTAGTAGGCAAAACTGGTGCGCCATTAGTAGGCCTTTTCCTAGTAGTGGGAGCACAGAGCAGGCATTGGTGGTGTGGCATATCAGCTTGGTGCAAACCATGCCTAGGCATTGTAGATCCACTTGTGGGCAGAGGCTTCTGCTGCTCGTGAAGGCGTGCTGGTGGCATTGCTTCATGACTTTGCGCGGGTGCAAATTGAGACAGATTGCTTGGATGTGGTGAATCTCTAGAACTCGCGCCGGACTTCGCGCTCTATGATAGCGTAGTTACTTTTAGATATCGAGGAGCTAGCTGCTAGTTTTACTTCTTTTGATATTCTGCATGTAAAGAGACATGCTAACGTCCCGGTCCACCTTTGTGCAAAACATACATGCACACAAGAGGTGTCGGAGTGCTGAATGGACTCTCCACCGGGTTTGTTGGTAACCAGCCTTATGGCTGATAGTGCCGACGCATCATCGTATGAATAAAGCTCTTCATTACCCCGCAAAAAAATAGAGCGGGTGTAAGTGATAAGAGAGGGGTTTTTGGATGGATTCAACGTGTTGGAGTCCGATGTGGCGGATGACCGAACTCCCCCGAACCTTCTTCGATTTTGTTCCGGTTTGTAGGATCAGACAATATTGTGACCTTTCTGTTGTGACGAGGAGGAAGCGGATTGCCAAAGCTAGCAGGAAAAGTTTTGACTCCTTCATCATGATGATCTGTTGGACACTTTGAAAGCAGCGTAATGCACGAGTATTCAAAAATGTGAACGCGAGGGATGCCCAGGGTACAATGGAAATAATCTTCCAAGAGTTGAAGCTGTGGGAGTTGGCAGGAGGCTTGGGAGTGTCTACGTTTTGTGAGTAATCAGTTTAGAGTTTGGGGAGTGGAGTAGGGGTAGTGCATCGATGTGTGGTGCCGACCCCTTGTAACCTCTTATAAATACTTTCTGCCTTCTATAAAGCTAAGGTACGCCATTGGAGTACTCTCGAAAAAAAAAGACAATATTGTGACCTGTCCGACCGTTTGAGGCTGATTTGGTGATACACGTTTGGAGGGCAATATGGACATTTTGGCAAAAAAGACATTTATGGGCGATTTGGTCGGCGTTGCTGCGAGATCAGTCGGCTGATGTGTGGTGCGCATTAATAATTCGGGCAGGTCGGTCGTAAAGGCCGTCGCCGCACGTGAGCTACTGACCTGGCCTTGCTCGCGTCGTGCACCGTGCTCCGGTACGTGTCCGCGCCAACAAATTTCTGGAAGCATTTCCACTCCCGCTGAGCCCGCCTCTCACGCCACGTCGCACAAACAACAAGCACACGCGTTCCCCCACCTTCTCGATACCCACGAGCCCACCCGCGGCCCACCTCGGCATTTCCTTTCTCGCCGTTGCTTTCCTTGCTTTCCTCCACAAGGCCGGCCGGCGAAGCAAAGCCAAGCGCCATTCATTCCTTCCAGAAGAAAAGCCACTGCAAGCTCTGGCAGCACCGACGAGCGGGCGCAGATCCGGAGGCGACGCCCCCCCGCCTCTCGGTTCATCGCAGGTGAGCCGCCCGCCCCGCCCTCCTCTCGGTTCATCGTTGGTTCGACCTCGACCACGGAGCTGCCCCCTTCGCGACGCGGTTGTCGATCGAATCCTCTCCGAGCAATTCGTCCCCGCGTAGTCTCTCTCGGCTGGAGTGGAGTGGAGTGGAGTGGAGATCTCTCCTTCCGGAATCGTCTAGGGTTCTTCCTTCTCCGCGTACGATCCAGCCGTAGCTCGCCTGGATTTGGGGAGCGATCAGCGCGAAATTACTGTTGGTTGGTTGGTTGGTTGGTTGGTCTCTCCGTGTTCTGCCATGAACAAGGTGTAGCAGATTACACGTGTTTCTGGAGATTCCCGTGGTCAGATCATGCCGTTTTCTGGGGAGGGAGGCATCCTTACTGTCGTAAATGAACCACCTAAATCGGATCGCATTGAATTGATTCATCTTCTGCTTTCCACTGCCACCGTGTGAAATCCCACGCACACATAATTGCAGGTTCACTTGGTACAACTTCATAACTCTCAAACAAACAATGACCCTATCAAATGCTTATTTTCACCCAAGTGTAATTTCAGAAGGTTGATATCTGTTTACACCTTGTTCCTAGTTGACATCATCCGCGCTTTCTTCTCGATAAAAATGGCACGCTTCCAGGTGTGTTCGAGGGAAAAAACATGCAAATACTTCTGCCACAATCCCATTCTAACTGGCATTTCCTGTGGTAGCCACGAAAGGATTCCGTTGCACTTTGTGCAAATCAGAGTCCATTGATATACTTATGGAAACGATAGTTTCACCAATTTTAATGATTGCTTGCTTCTTCAACTATCCTTTTTGTTGATATATGATCCATTTACATGACGAACGAGTACCTCCCTTTCACATCGTTATGGTCAACATGGTTGCTTTCCTTTGAAGCAAACTGGAAACTTCCAAGTCTGTTTTGACTTGTTCTTCTATTTATGTTGCTTCTGCAAGTCACATTGTGACGTTTATGTGTTCCCTCTGTAGGACAACTTACAAAACAAAATCTACAAGGAACTATTGTAGTTTTTTGGCAGATAAATGTTAGCCGATCATTTGATTGTATAAAATTTATCAAGTACTCCCTCCGTCCCAAAATAAGTGTCAAGTTTAGACACTTATTTTGGAACGGAGGGAGTAATAATGTTTATCTTGGACTTCAGTGACGTCATTAATGAACTTGCTGAAGACATGAGAACTAAAATAACCACTTGGATTTTAAAATTGTCAATAACTGATCTTTTGACAGGATAAATGTCATAATGTAATAATATTGCTGTTAGACTTCAGTTATACCATGAAGAGACTGATGAAGATATGAGAAACAAAAGAACTATTCATAGTTCAAAATTATTATTTCATCTTGGCTTGTTTACATTGTAAGTGCCCGCTCTAAGAGCAGAACAATTCGACATGCACTATGGTGTGGATCTGATCCATGAGCCAAGGAACTGTAGATGCTCTCGATGGTTGTTTTGGTAGATTATAATATCTACCGATTCTCGACAGATTGGTAACAACTAACAGTTAACAGTTGCTTAATTTCGATAGTAGGAAGGACAATTTTCTTGTTTTTGAAATATTACCATTGTTCACTAGTTTCCTTCTGTTCTGATGCATAAGATTGACTATGGTGATACTTCTGTATGTGATCATTTTCAGGTGTTGCATTCATCCTTTTATATTCTTTGCTTCTGTTCGAGTCAGCTATGCATATACCGTCAAGTGTATGAAAGCTATTACTTCACTGGAAGCATACTAACAGGCTTCATTAATATGTTTGCAATTCTGTAGTGAAATTTGTGAAGTGCTAGTCAATGGTTCAGATATAGCATATGTTCATGGCAAAAATTAACGGCGAGAATCCAAACATGTCCATTTTACAAAGATTGAGCACGAGCGATTTGCCACTGGTGAAAGAATATGGTCTGCCTGGAGTTATTGGTGCTCTTTTACTGGCTATAGTTATTCCTATCTTGCTTTCTTCCATGTTTAGCAAAAAGGTGAAAAAGAGAGCAGTGCAAGTCGATGTTGGTGGTGAAGCAGGCCTTGCCATGCGAAACAGTAGATTTTCCTCTTTAATTCAAGTTCCGTGGGAGGGTGCCACCACAATGGCAGCTCTGTTTGAGATGGCTAGCAAAAAGTACGCTCAGCACCGGTGTCTTGGCACAAGAAAACTGATTAGTAGTGAATTCATAGAAGCTGCTGATGGAAGGAAGTTTGAGAAACTGCACCTTGGTGAATATCAATGGAATTCCTATGCAGAGGCATTTAAACGTGCATGTAACTTTGCTTCTGGTCTCATCAAGATGGGGCACCAGCTAGATAGTCGTGCTGCTATCTTTTCTGATACTAGAGCCGAGTGGATCATTGCTGCTCAGGTATAATATTATGTCTGGAAGATTTGCCCCTGTACATTTCATAGGGCTTACTGAGCTATATGCAAATACTAATATTTTATTTTGCCAGGGATGCTTTCGACAAAATTTAACTGTTGTAACAATTTATGCATCTCTCGGCGAGGATGCACTGGTGCATTCACTAAACGAGGTACATTGATCTGGTTCCTTTTTCCTGAAGTATATGTAGTCTGCACTATATTTCATCCGCTAGGGAGCCAATCCAATTCCCACTATTTATGTTGCTTTACTTTCAGATTGGTAGATCTAGGTATATCCATTGATGAAGTATGAGCATACCGCCACATCTAGTATACCTAAATAGTTGATCCCCACTTAACTCCACTTCTCAATATGAACTACCAACTCACCATGCCCCCATGCATGGAAAAAGACCCACCCCTAACATGCACCATGCATGCTACTCATATTCAATAAATATTCACAACTATACAATAATAAAATACAGTAACTTACATGTATTCTCATGTTAATCGAAATACTAATATTTCATGCAACGAAATGTCATTGATAATTGCAACCAATTCCGCAGCAACACGCTGGGTATCATCTCTAGTACCTTAACAGCTTAAACTTTTAGCTGAACGGGATTGTTCGACGGAACTGTACTTGGATGGCCATATCATCTGGGCTACCTTATGCCTGCTTAATCATCCTCACAAATTGACACAATCTTGATGGTTTACCTTGCTTTAACATTAGTAGTTTCACTATCTGGTCCTGCCTCGGGAGACTCTGTTCCAATATATCTGTCATTGAGGGAATCACGAGTGTATATTGTAGTGTTTCAACTTTGTACCCCTACTTAATTGCTTCTGGAATTGCTGATTGGTTGTAGGATGTTATTTAAAGTTATTTTTTACGAATTTCCTCTTAGATTTGGTGCTTCCTTGGTCTGTGCACATGGTGAAACATATACAAAGGGAGTACTCACGTTTTTCCTGATTAACTTACTAATTTATTGATGTGATCCAAGATATAGGTTTTTACCAATTACAAGTGCAAACTTTAATAAAGAACCATCTAACTGGTGCTCCTACATCTGATATATTTTCTTATGTCGAACTTCAGACACAGGTTTCCACTCTGATTTGTGATTCAAAACAACTTAAGAAGCTGCCTGCAGTCAGCTCAAAGTTGCATAGTCTTAAGCATGTTATCTACATAGAGGATGAACCTGTTGAGGCTGACACACTTAATCAACTGAAACACTTGACAACATTATCTTTTAATGCGGTTGAGGAGTTGGGCAAAACATCACATGCAGATGCGAGACTACCATCAAGCACTGATACTGCAGTTATTATGTATACAAGTGGAAGTACTGGTCTCCCCAAGGTACACTTCTGCTTGAAGATATTTTTCTTTCTTGTGTATTCGTTTTCCATTAGCATGAAAATAAAAGGTAAATTGATTGGTGTGCTATAAAATGATAATCCTAATAGAAAAGGGTAGATATTCTCAGGGAATTATGGTTTTGAACTGTTATCCCCATTTTTAAAAGCACATTCATAACTGTGATTATTCACAGTTATTTCCATTTGCTCCACACAGGACAAAACAAAAGCTAATGTTTCCTACAAAATGATTCATTTTCCTGTTGTATAGTTTCTCTTTGGTAAGAAAAATCTGATTATTGGTCTTCTATTTTGTGTTTCCGTGTTTCCCCAGTCCACATAGTCACTCAATTACTCGCAGACATCAGAAGATTTACGGATTAGTAAATTCATACATCATACAACTAGTTACACTAGGTCAATAATATGAAACAATCAATTAAATTTGAGCGAAAAGAAAAATGAAATAGAAGGTTTAGTTTGTCCCTTCTGAATGTCAGAGGTTCAAATGAGCCAATAGAAAGTTGAGAGAGAAAATACTGTATTAACTGGGAAGTTTGCAGTGTTCTATTTATTTAGTTTGCTAGCCTGTTGTTACGATTTCTGAATGCATGAGTCCACTACTGAATGCTCCATGTTACAACTGGTGGAGGTCTGCTGCCTATGCATGCTAACATTGTTAATATTGAATATTTTTTCTAGTCTGCTCTTGTATTTTCCTCAATTAAATTTGGTGGTTTCCTTTGACATAGGGTGTGATGATTACGCATGGCAACATGGTGGCCACAATTGCAGCAGTGAGGACAATCATTCCAAACCTTGGCACAAGTGATGTTTATCTGGCATACCTTCCGCTGGCTCATGTTTTTGAACTAGCGGCAGAGGTAATATTTTGGCATTCAGAAACATCAATTGTAAGAATTACTATGAATATCCCCAGTGACATGGTGCTGTTATGTTGTGCAGTCTGTCATGTTAGCTTCTGGTGTTGCTATTGGATATGGCTCAGCTTTGACAATGACTGATGCATCAAATAAGATAAAGAAGGGGACAAAAGGAGATGTTTCTGTACTGAAACCTACTCTAATGATTTCAGTTCCTGCAATTCTGGATCGCATAAGAGATGCAGTGTTTAAGAAGGTTGAAGTTTCTTTTCTGGACTTTCATTTCATGTGCTGCTATCTTATACAATCCATTTTCGCTATTTGCACGGGAAAAACCATACTTACCCCCACCAAATTTGGTGCCTGGCAAACTTAAAGCTCTCAACTGTAAAACTGAACATCTGACCCTCCCGGCCTTCAAAACTGGTGCACCTAGGTGTCCAAGGTAGTTTTACCATGGTGATTTTGCCATTTTGGTAATGGTTTTCCACACATGCAGCCTCAAATATGGATTTTTCCCCCTAGATTGACACATGGCTCGGAGCCCACATGTCGTACAGCATTTCAATCTTCCTCTTCCCTTCTCTTTCCCATATCTTTCTCTCCATGCAACTAGATATACAGCAGCCACGTTGGGAATACCGACACACAAAACTGTCTTGAAGAGTCACATGCATCAGTTTTGAGAGTTGGGATGGTCGGAGTTATTATTATCCTTGCATTTTTTGATGAAAGTAATTTGACATTTACTTAGATGCCGTGTCTTCTCTAAATTCTTCAGCTCTACATTTTTCTTTTCAGGTTGCTGAGAAGGGTGGCATAACCAAAAAGCTATTTGATGTTGCATATAAACGAAATCTTGGAGCAATCGAAGGGAGTTGGACTGGATCTTGGGCGCCAGAGAGGTTTATATGGAATAGCATTATCTTCAAACCAATACGTGCGATGCTTGGAGGGCATATAAGATTTATTCTTTGTGGTGGCGCACCTCTTTCAAGTGAAACACAAAGATTCATAAATATATGTCTGGGGTAATCTTGTCCTATCGCCTTATCTTCACTTTACCATATTACTTGGTTAAGTTCAATTATGACTTAAGGAATAAAACGGTTGTCACTCATATAGCATGATAGCTTATTTTGCTTGTTGAACAAAAAATACATCTGAAGGTTCTCTTAAAATAATACTCATACAGAGTTTATTTTGGGCTAGTTTTTGCTCGTGACAGCTTTGAACTCAGTCCTTTGCTCTCCTAGTCGGCCCTGAGGGTACTTGGAGTATGAATTAGCAAGCTTAGCTTATTTTCACATGATTTTAGACGTTCATTAGTTGAAATCACCAGTGTAAGTAGGATAAGATGATCCTTAATTTTACAAAAGTTGTTTTATCTTGAATAGATTGTCAATTGAAAGGTTAAAAGCTAAAGTACATTAATCAGACAACATTTTAGGATTGAAGTATCCTTCCATTCTTTAAGGCTGACAAACATTTTTGTATAGTGTGAGATGCTATATTTGTCATGTGCTTATGCATTGCTTATTTGGTACTGCAGTGTCCCAGTTGGTCAAGGCTATGGATTGACCGAGACTTGCGCTGGAGCAGCTTTCTCTGAATGGGATGACATAAGTGTGGGTCGTGTTGGTCCACCCCTCCCTTGTTGCTATGTCAAGGTTTGTGTTTTTCACAGATAAACATTCAGCGGCCCTGGTGTGTTTTTAAATACTACTTGACAATACAGCTAACATTCATGTAATGAAATGATAACTGAATGCTCTGAATCACCGATACATGCAAAACCTGTTTATTCGTATCGGATAGCGTATCTGGTACAGATATGTGCGGGATAGGTATCCATGAAGTGTTGGAATGTTCATCTTATTATTATTTCTTCAGATACATCATGGATAACTATCTGGTGTATATTCATATCGGTTTGCATATATCAGTGTTTCAGAGCTCGTATCATCTATACAGAAAATAAACGAAAGATACAGAGGAAAGATCCCCGTAATATAACTCAAATGCCCACCTAACTCATCTTATCCTTTATCCTAATAGCACCAGGCTGGCACCTTCCATTGCCCCTGCTGCCTCAGTCCCTAATGCAGGCAACCCCTCCAGCCCACTCTACACCGGTCGTTGACAAAAGTGGTGGCGTGGTGAAACCATGATTCACAACCATGCATTTCGTTCCATTAGCATGAGCGCTCATTACATACAAGAGAGTAGGACATGGCCTTATGGGGCCAGATCCACGTATGCCGTGTCATACTATATACATATGCTTAAAAGGAATTACACACTCAGGCTGTACATAAGATGTCGATTTGTGACCTTTTCACTCTCTGGCTTTTCCTTCCATCCTGTGATGTTCTCCTTTTGTTTATATTAAGATGTCTTGGTAGAGCGTTGAGGCACCCCAAAATTTATGAAAGTACTGGTAAAATTTCCTTGATGCAAGTAATACTATTACATGTGAACCTGCAACAGCCAGAATAAAATGACTGCACAGTTGCAAAAGAACAAGATCTAAACACTTTAAATTGCAATACTATTCATTCAGCTCTTTTTATGTTACTGCTTGGTTACAATTGATCATTTTCTTGCATGAAATCTTGCAGGTTCACATGTTATAAAATGCACTGTAATGAATTTTGTGATAATATTTTGGAAACTTAAACTTCCAAGAATATATTGTCCACTCTAACCTCTTTTATCAAATGGTTGCAGCTTATTTCATGGGAAGAAGGTGGTTATAGAATTTCTGATTCTCCAATGCCCCGTGGAGAGGTTGTCATTGGTGGCCACAGTATAACAAAAGGTTATTTCAACAATGAAGCAAAAACAAATGAGGTGTATAAGGTGATTATCTCCACATCTGCAGTCACTGAATGTATTTATATGTTTCACTACATGATTGTGCCATATGTCACTTAGGTGGATGAGAGGGGAATACGCTGGTTTTACACTGGAGATATTGGCCAGTTCCATCCTGATGGATGCGTTGAGATCATCGACAGGAAAAAAGACATAGTAAAACTTCAACATGGAGAATATGTATCTCTTGGCAAGGTTTGTTTATAAAACTGGGCCCTGTTATGAGCATAGTTTAAAAAGGCATGTCTAGGTGCACGCTTAAGCATGCCTAGGCTCTAGGCGACAGCAAAACGCCCAGCGCTTAAGTGTGCGCTTTGGTCAGAAAAGCCAAGGCGGTGGCAAAACGCACAATTAACGCCCATGGCTTTTCTTAAACCTTGGTTATGAGCATTCTGTTTGCTGTGTAATTAACACCCTCTCTCTCTCTCTCCAGGTTGAATCAGCTCTACAGACAAGCAATTATGTGGACAACATCATGGTCTATGCTGATCCATTTCATAGTTACTGTGTTGCACTGGTCGTGCCACCACATCAGGCCTTGGAGAAGTGGGCTCAAATTTCAGGGATAAGCTACAAAGACATTGAGGAGCTGTGTCACAATGATCAAGCAATTAAGGAGGTCCAGCAATCTCTATCAAAGGTTAGATCTGATCGCAAATGGAGTACTTACCACATTCGTTCAGTTCTTACTTAATTACAGCACGTACGACACTCGTATACAGATATAGTTCTCCAGTTTATTGAAAATTATGTAGCCTGTACTCGGTGTGTCGCCTCATGTTGTAGCGGTTATATGGTAGTTCTTTCTGGAGCAGGACTTCATGAGCAGTTAAATATAATAAACAAAATCCTGTACTGGATGTCTGCATTCCTCCCTTGTGTGACTTTAAATGTCGACCTGACCTACTTGGAACCTGCAAGGGTATCTAATAGGAGTACAGCCTGCCAGACCTGTCTTTGGTACCTCTCAACGCTTCTATACTGGTTAGACTAAGATGGAAGCATTGGAAACTTACCTGATCTTGCCTATAGTATTCAATCAATCTATTTTGGGATTGATTCTTAAAAGAATTATTTTGGGAAATACTCCTTCCGTCCCAAAACTCTGTACTAAAGTTCGTACAAAGTTGTACGAAGGTTAAGACACTTATTTTGGGACGGAGGGAGTATGTAACTTGGTTGTGAGGAACGCCTTCTATTCTTTGATGAAGCCCACTGCCAGAGTACCCACGATGCTCTTCACCACTTCGTGAAGTTTGAGATGAGAAATATGAGCTAGAATTTTGAAACTCATGTTCTTCAGTCAATGCCGCCAGTCCGCCATTGAGGTCATTGCTGAGTGTACTATGGTACCGCTAAGCTCTAGTGGTGCGCCTCACAGATCTAGAGCAGTCAGCCGTATTCGTTCCCTTGATCAATCCTCCAACTTCCCTGCTCTCCTGTTGTGTTTGTTTTTACGGGGCCGATGCCTACTTTCCTCTTTCTCTTGCTTTGTGAGCCTCTTGCTGCTTCATGCTATGTCAAGCATGGAATGGGAAGGGTACAAAGTATATGATGAATGTCATCTCATGAGAACCCAAAATAAATAATGGATATTGTTGAAATCTCTCGGTGTGTATTGTTTCCTGTTTCAGTTTGTCTAATTCACATCTAGATGTTTTTTAAGGATGTCACATCTAAGCTCCCACAAGTATATAATGCAGCAACAAGAAACAAAAAAAAACTAGGACAAGAAAAAAAAACCACAAACATAGTGGACATCAGCTTAGATGTGGCATAACTATGTCACATCTAGATGTGTCCTAGACATACCCTTCCTGTTTTGCTATTTTAGTGAGGGCATATTAGGTGTGGACTGAAGTTTTGCAGACTTGCAGCAAATTAGGTGCAAAGCTCTTTTAACTTTTGTGGTTGAAAAGAAGATATTGCATTGTCCTAAGCTATGTTCCATATTCTTGTTCATGATAATATCAAGTATCTTCGTCGGAGATGCAGATTCACAATTCATCTGCTCTGTTTGCATCATCTCTTGGTTGCTGTCTAACGCAGAGTGTGTTCCAATTGTGCAGGCCGCGAAAGCAGCGAGGCTCGAGAAGTTTGAAATGCCAGCTAAGATCATTTTGCTGCCTGAACCTTGGACCCCAGAGTCTGGGCTTGTGACCGCCGCGCTTAAGCTGAAGAGGGAGCAGCTGAAGGCTAAATTTAAAGATGATCTGAACAAGCTCTACCAGTAGTGACCCGCCATTCATGGAACTCCCCGATTAACGTGTTATGAATAATTTGTATTTGTTTGCTAATCTGGAAGGCTTCTTAGTGAGACAGCTACACACAGTTCTTCAGCTTGTAGTCGCTTGTAGTATCCCTTTATCGTACCGGGTCAGGATAAAGGTGTTACAAATTGTGGAACGAGGAAATGTTGTTTCTTTGATACTAGCTGTATAATCGCTGCTGTAATAAATGGGTAAGAAATATAGGGATCTGTGGGTTTAACGACGTTGGCCTGTGACCAGGGCCACTGAGGCCGAGGGACATGATAAACAAACGTCCCACATCATGTACTGGCAACACTCACCACAGTACGTGTTCCGGCTGACGGTTCCATGCAAGCCTAGTTTTCATTTCAAGCCTAAGTATCTAATGTTGACATGGCCAAATTCAACGTTGGTTCAGGCTAGTGTTGAGCAAAACGGAGCTTTGATCAAAGAAGCGCATCATTTTTGGACACTTAGCATCTCCCAAGATGCAGATGTATAAATACCTTTTTTTTAATAGATGCAATTTTGTTTTACTCCAAATTCGATCTAGATGTAAAGTAGGGCACTTTGTGTCACTTGTGCCTCTCGAGTAGACCCCGAGCAGTCGCGCGTGCAGCCTAACTGCCACGCGAAACTTTCCGCCGCCGCGCCTGACCACCCCCTTCCCTCCCCGTGGTCGTCCGCTGCCGCCTCCTCCAGCCCTGTGGCCACCAATGATGCTCGAGCGATGGCAGACTCCGCATCTGCCGTCGCCGCCGATGTGATGTCTCCCCCATCTCGCGCGGCGGATTTGCAGCCCCTTGTCCCACCGTCGATGTCAGACTGGAACAGCCGGCGAGGAAGAAGGCAGCCACGATCAAACCACAAGGTGGCGGCCGGCGAGGAAGAAGGCAGCCACGATCAAACCACAAGGTGGCGGCTCGAAACGGCCGCCGCGCGACCCCGCTGCGGCTTCATCCCCGGGCAAAGAAGACGAAGGTGACCGTGGTGGCTACTGCTGCTTCGTCGCCAGGAGCTGCTGCTTCATGTGCACTAGCTTTATCGCCGGTGTCGTCAGAGATAACGAAATTGTAGAGCGGCTGCCGTGCGGCTGATGTATTTGCATCGCCTATTGGAGCACTAGCTATTTTACATCACATATTGAAGTTGGAGGTTTTTGATGATGTAAAAATGCACTTTTTGGTGATGTACATTTTACTCAAAGCACGATTTGGTGATGCAAAATACATCATGAGATGCTCCGAAAGAGGGACCACTTTGCTTGTTCTCACCACCGTTGAAGTCAGACCCACGTTAGCACGGACTTCTTATTCTCACCACCGTTGAAGTGAGAACCACGTTCCTTGAGCAGGTCGCGGAGCACTGAGACAGTATTGGACCAGAGTCTCCTCAAAGAAACGCGTGATGCTGCCGAAATTGAACAGGCCAGGACTGAGGACCATACCTACTGGCTACTGCTCGCAAAAACATGCGCTGACTTCAGAAAGCGACTGAGATAGGCAAGAATGCAAAGTGACAAGACGAGAAGAAGGCCCGGCCCTATCATCAAAAGGAAAGGAAAGGAAAAGAATGAAGCCCCGAGTGGCCGAAGGGAACAAATGGAATGAACCGTGGTCTTCTGCAATTTAGTGACTTGATCTCCACTGGAGAATGATGATGGTCTACTGGACCGCTCTGATTCAGCCACCGTAGGAAAGGACTGAGGAAAATGGTACTCCCTCCGTCCTAAAATTCTTGTCTTAGATTTGTCTAAATACGGATGCATCAAATCACGTTTTAGTATTAGGTACATCCGTATCTAGACAAATGTAAGACAAGAATTTTGGGACGGAGGGAGTACGTACTAGCATCGTTGGTGTGGAGAGAGGTCTTCTTTGTAGCACGACAGAGGTAAAACATGCGCTGAAAAGCAGACAGGTCGCAGATTCGCCCGAGTGAAAAACATTGGAGACAGGGATTGTGAACCATGGTTTGTGTTGGCGGTATCTTTCTCCACTTTCTTTCTACTGTCGCTCAACCATGCATGTTGGCATACAAGCATTGTGAACCATGGTTTGCTTGCTCTGAAGTCTGAACTGATGTCTGTATTCAGATTGTGTCCATGGTCCAAAACCAAATCATGTACTATGTTGGCATGGGGGAATTGGACCGCCGTAGATCCTTGAAGGTTCTACTGAAAGAAATCATGAGAACATGTACCGAAATCATGCATGAAGATAGCTTGAAACGAAGGAGTAACAAGAAAACTTTGTTGCGGAAACGCCAGCACTCTGCACACATATGCGACATCATCAGGACTGAACAGGCCAGAATCGCCAACAACCTTTTTTAAAAAAAGACTTGCAAAACCCAATGCAAATAATCTTGCTTTAAGCATTTCATGTTGCCAAACCAAGGGAGTAGCAAGCAACTACTCCCAAGAATAAACTTCAACATCATCTAGCACGAACCAAAAGCTTACTTGTACCTGATCTTACTTAATATGTATCTATCTCGTACAACATGAATATATTGCTGGATCAATTAAGAGGCCGGAGTTTACAAGGCTGTGATTAGTCAAAAGGACTAATGATGCCAGTGAGTTCTTTAATAAAATCAGTTGGGGGATAGGGAGAGTCCATTAGTCAAAATAGAAAGGACCGACGACAAGTCAAGTATTTTTCCCTTATAATATCACCACGTTTCTTCGATAACATCCTTGTGTTTGAAGTATCCACTTCAAATGTCTCTCCAAAGAACAATAACCTTCAACATCATCTAGAACGGACCAAAAGCAACTTTGGGCTTAGAAAGTAGTACAAAGGAGAAAAGTGGATGTAAAATAGTACTCCCTCCGATCCGAATTAACTGATGCAACATTGTACAGAGGCTGCTTCAATTAATTCGGATCGTAGGGGGTACCTAAACTGCGGTTGTTGATGTCAATAAGGTCAACACCATCTATTTTCAGCACGCAATCTAGTTCCCTCTTATCATGAAGCTGAAATAGCAGTCACATTTAGAGTGTAGATTCACTCATTTTGCTCTGTATGTAGTCACTTGTTGAAATCTCTAGAAAGACAATTATTTAGGAACGGAGGGAGTAGTTTGCTTGGAACATATCTCAGTAAGAGCAGTCATTCCCAAGCTTTTTTGCAGACGTGAAGCATGTACTTCACTTCATGTCAAGAGCTGGTAGAACATACATTGAGTAGCCCAGAGAGGGAGGATGAAACAACTATTCATTCCATAATTCAAGATCTTGTTTTGAGTTGAACTCTTGCACATGCTAGATCATATTACAATCTATGTATAAAAAACTTTTGTGAATGCTTGCATTTTTTTGGCAAGGGAGTACCGGATTGGTAGCACGGCAGCACCAAGTTCCAGAATTTTTCTGTCCCTATGTGGTTGATATATTTTTTTTCTTTCCCGGGTACATGGTTGATATTCTGGATGCTGACTTTGTTATTGAGGGTCACACATCTGGTCCAGTATTTCTGTTCAGTTTTAAGATGGGTCACACATCTATATAAAGAAGAGAACGGATTACATTATTTTGGAGCGCATATTACTCTTATTCATATACATCTGGTGCACTCCATTCGGAAGCGCATACGCAAACCTATTTATGCTTGCTACATAAAAAGTAGCCACAAACACAAATCTGGTCCAAAGAAGGGAAAAAGCCAACACACACAATTGTAGAGCATTAAGTCAACTCAAGAGCTCCTTCCCGAAAAGCCCAGCAATGGCTCGCCCAGGATCTTCTTCCTTGATCAGGGACTCTCCTACCAAAACCTGCAAGCAAGAACACACACCGCCCTCAGTAAAATACATATCACTTCTGAAATTTGGATCCATCAACAGAGATTACTATGTGCGGTGAAGCATAACTCGAAATGAAGGATAAATACAAAAACTTACAGCAGAAACTCCAGCACTATGCACATATGCAACATCATCGGGAGTGAACAGGCCAGATTCACCAACAACCTGAAAACCAAAGACTCGTAAAAATTCAGTACAAACTATCTTTTAGCGTTTTATATGTTGCTAGACCGAGTAGCAACTATAAAATTCTGTAGGCTGTCAACAGTGCCCAACATGTGCATCAAAGAATCGATGCGCTGCATTAAGGATTATGTGAAAACTTGATTGTACCTATTTTATTTAATATATTTATTTCGGACACCACATAAATATATTTGTAAGGCTATGGTTAGTCGAAAGGACGAACGATGCTAAATCGTTGTAGCGTGATGGTCGTTTCTTTAATGAAGTTCAGTTGAAGTACAAGGGGGGTCCCTTCATTTGTTCAAATAAAGGAGCAACGGTCAATTAAATAGAGCCTACCAATATTCCCTTCTCCTTTATGATATCACCACGCTTCTCCATCAACATCCTTGTGTTTGAAGTATCAACTACGAATGTCTCTGCAAAGGACAATAAACTTCAGCATCATCTATGCACGAACGAAAAAACATTTCGCCTCAGAAAATGAAGAAAACCGGTACCTAGACTACGGTTATTGATTCCAATAAGCTCAACACCATCTATTCTGAGCACGCGGTCCAGTTCTTTCTCATCGTGAACCTGAAATACCAATCACTTTTAGCACAGATTTTACCATACATTTTTTTAAACGTGACTTGATACATCTGTATTTAGATAAATCTAAGACAAGAATTTTGGGACGGAGGGAGTATACCACTTGACCTAAAACATCCAAAACATACCTCAATAAGAGCAGTCATTCCAAGATTTTTGCAAATGCGAAGCATGTACTTCATGTCAAGATCCGGTAGCACAGCAGCAATCAAGAGAATCGCATCGGCACCCTTTGATCGTGCGTAGTAGATTTGCCAGATATCGATGACGAACTCCTTACACAGAAGAGGGCACTGCATTTGCACGACCATAATCAAGAGATCTGTAACATATATAGTGGAAACAAGGATAGAAGAAAAATATATTATTCAAACACGATAGATGCATGTCTCCATCATAGACTCATAGTAGGTACCTGCACACCCGAATTGCGGACCGTTTCAAGGTTCTCAAAGCTCCCCTACAGAATCGACGGAGTTGCAAATATCAGAAATGAATGAAACCAATTTAATCAATGTGTAACAGGTATGAAAGTAGTTCATCTAAAAATAGGTATAAAAGTAACGAACCTGAAAGTGCTTCTCATCCGTGAGGATGCTAAGGCAAGCCGCGCCGTTTTTCTCGTATGCCTGCGCGATCTCAACCTGTCGCGAATTTCCAACGTCAGTCGTACTCATGACGAAGACAAAGTAATGCATTCAGAGTAAAGAAAAACCCACCGGATTGAAGTTCTCCCTTAGCACGCCCCTGCTGGGCGACGCCTTCTTAACCTCGGCGATCAGTGCAGGCACGCCGTTGCGACGGTGGGCCGCCGTGAGAGCGCCGATGAAATCCCTGGCCGGCGGCGCGTGCTCGCTGGACTCCACGACACTCTTCAGAGCTTTCTTGGCCTTCCTCTGCACGCACGCATGCACGTCTCAGAGGAGTCAGCAACGCCATGAACAACGAGCATCAATTGCAGTCTCGAGATGCAGCGTGCATGTGAGTATATCAAGTGTGTCTGCATGTACTTATTTCTATACCTGCGACACCTCCACCTCCTTGTCCCACACGATCTGCTCGAGGATATTGCGGGGCACGGCCTTGTCGTCGCCGGTGCCCTCCGAGGGGTACCGGGGGCGGCACCGGCGGCGGATGCGGATGCCCTGCGCGGCGGCGATGGAGTTGATCGTCTTGCCGCTCTCCCACTGGATCACCTCTTCCGAGTTGAACATCTCATCGTGCTCCAGCGCGTACAGGATGGCCTCCTGCGACACGGACGAAGGCAAAAAACAAATTTCTAAGAGGAAGAGCATGCACACGACACGATCCCATTTGGAATCAGGAAACAGAGCTCGATCGACGCACCTTGGCCGCGGCGCATCGGACGGCGCGGCCGCCTCCACGGATGCTGCGGAGGACAGACGGCGAGTGGGCGGACGGAGAGGATAGGGATGAGAAGGCTGCGACATGGAAGGGCGCGGTCGCCAGCAGAGACTCCATTCGGACGAGATGCCTTGCTGGGAAGATTGCGAGAGGCTAATAGGCTGACCGAAGGAATGGATCCTGTCTCCCCGTGATCTGGTGAGCTGAGGTAGACATCATCCATTGGAGTGGCTATATATAGGCTAGGCGGGCGGAAGCGCAGCGGCAGGGGCAGCCCGGCGCTCTGGCCGTTGTTTGAATGAATGGCAAGACGTAATTGACCCAGTATGGCAGTATCACTATCAGCATATGCGGCCGGATTATTACAGCACACCGTCTAAAAAAGAGAGGACTAAAGCACGCAGGGGGAAATCTGGAAAGGCATTCAATATTTTTTTAGCACGTCGAATGATTGAACGCGCCCTGTACAAAACAAAAGAACAAACTCGCATGTTTTAATAACATACCATTCGCCAATCGTGCATGTTTAGATAACATACTATATAAAATACCACTCCGTTCACAAAATACTTTATCTATCAAGAATTAGTTGTCACTCAGAAAAGATGTATCTAACACTATTTGGTAGTCACTCAAACGGATATATCTAGCACTATTTTTAGTGGTAGTCACTCAAACGGATATATCTAACACTATTTTTAGTGGTAGTCACTCAAACGGATATATCTAGCACTATTTTTAGTGCTAGATACATCCCTTTGAGCGACGCTCGAAAGGATGCATCTAGCACTATTTGGTAGTCGCTCAAATGGATATATCTAGCGTTATTTTTAGAGCTAGATATATCCGTTTGAGCGACTATTAATCCCGGATGGAGGGAGTATAATATATTTTGGATATTTCAATATGGATCAGGTATGGACTGAAATGAGGGAACAAACACACTAAATATGCCTACATGCATCTAATTCACAAAAGTTCTATTTATGGACGGAGGGAGTATATCCACCACGCATGTATCCTTGGATTTCTATTTTTACACTAGGCCACTTTTGCACCAATTATTGCAAATAGATATACTATATCAAATATAAATATCCGTCAGATTCTTAAAGATCTTTCACAACTTTTCAGAGTGGTCAAAAAGGGAGGTACCTGATAGAACCTGTTTTTACGTTTACAATCATTTTCCTCCAAAGGTTGTGACCTAGCCGCCATAGCAGGAACAAACGCCCTGGTACGAGTCACCAGGTTCCCTCACCTCCACCGGCTACTGGCGAGCGGGAGGAGAACCCTGAGACTTTGTTTTTGTTGGTCGTCAATGGCTTTGGCGATGGCGATGCCAAATATTTTTTCTCCAGATCTCTAACCGAGGCAGTGGTTCTCCTGACTATTGGTATTGGATCTAGATGGCAATGTCTATGCCGTATTAGGTCGTTGGGATCTGGATGGGCGCTTGTGTGTCTTCGCGTTGGTATAAGGTAATGATCTTCTTCCTGCTTCTTGCGGTGGGGGTATTCTGGGCAGCCAACAGCTTCAACGATGGAAGGCCATCCATTGAGGATTGGGGTGATGTTCCTCGGCCCGTTTTTACGCCATTGAAGAGGCCATGGCCTTCATTTCTTCCCTTGAGTGCCTTCCTGACGTGACATATCACCCTCTGGTGGTTCGTGTTCCCTCTTCGTTGCAACGATACTCTCTCAGTCGACGTTGCGAGGCTGGCGGAAGTTTTGGATTTTCAATCTTCACAAGGGTTCTATGATGACAACTTCTTATGCAGGATGTTGGTCCACTTGGATCTTAGCACGACGACTTTGCGAGGTTGGCGGAAGTTTTGAATTTTCAATCTTCACAAGGGTTCTATGATGACAACTTCTTCTCCAGGACGTTGGTCCACTTGAATCTTAGCACTACGACTTTGCGAGGCTGGCGGAAGTTTTGTTTAGGAGATGGTTTGGCTCTAGGATTTAATCTTCACAAGGCTTCTATGATGGCAGCTCCTTCTCCTGGGCGTTGGTCCACTTGGACCTTAGCACGATGACTTTTCGACCGCAGGATAAAATGTCAAGCCAACCTCGGCCATGGAGTGGTAGTGGCGGCACGCTTACGGCTCGTGTTAAGAGGTTAAGTTTGTTTGGCTCTCTGGCAACCTGGTCGTAATTTTCTTGTTTTTTCTTTAGATGTCTTGTATCATTGGAAGTTTTAAATATAAATCCAGAGCATTATTTGCAAAAAAAACTATGAAAAACCGGGATGCTAAAGTTTAGGGATGCATTCCCCGGCCAAAAATAAAAAGAGGTTAGGACTGCACTAGGGCACGAACGTCCATACGCATGATCAAATCTGAGATTTCCACGCCATCCTGCCCATTTGGTCTCACCATACGAGCACCCCACAAGCGTGCACACGTAGCAGATCTGGTGGCAGCGCTCTAGATTCCATGTAAAAAAATGCACTATGACGTAAAAATGAAATACTACCTTCGTTTTTATTTACTCCCCATATTAGTTTTGGTCAAAGTCAAGCTTTACAAATTTTGACAAAGTTTATAGACAAAAATATTAACATATGCAATAATAAATCAATACCATTAGATTCGTTGTTGAATGCACTTCCAAATCATATACTAGATTTGTTATGCTAAATATTTACATTCTTTTCTATAAATTTGGTCAAACTTTACAAAGTTTGACTTCAGTCAACTCTAATATGTGAAGTAAATAAAAACGAAGGGAGTATTATCTCTGTCCCAAAATGTCGTTCACTTAGTACAATTTTATATTAAGATTATACTAAATCAGCAACACTTATTTTCGGACAGAGGGAGTATTCATAAAATGATTTGAAGCATTGATTCGTTCCCTAGGGATCCAAGGAGAATATATGGATCCAAGGACAATATATATAATGGTCCCGGTCTTGCATCACACAAGTTTTATTCCCCACAAAAAATACAATACAAGTTTTATTATTGAAAATAATACTACATCTCACGTGGCTTTTGTAGGCTTAACAGTGTCCTATACTATCCACCCATCTAATGCATGCATTTTCCACATTTTGGGTAAAGCAAAATTAGTCAAAAAGTAAGACATTAACACATAACATTTATTTTTAAATTTTAAAATATTTAATCTCATAAATCATGTACTCAATTGACGATCAAGTTTGGTATTAAGTAGGCATTTGATAATTATTTGCATGGCAGTCGAATTGAGCTTGAGCCAGGAACGCCGACGCGGGCAAATCAGGATGAAGCCGAAATCGATGACTACGTGGCCGACAGCGGCGTCACAGGCTAAGGCTTGATTGGTTAGGGTACAGAGTGGTCACTGGCACAGAGGACTGTGGAGTTCTAGAGGAAAGGTCAGCGGCAGTCGCGACACGATGGAGATGGTGACTGAGGGGTGGTGATGCGGTGCGCAATAGTGCCAATCAACTGGCGGGCAAGTGGTTTGACAAGCAGTTCTACGCGGTACAACACACAACTATTGCACAATAAAGAAGAAGATAGCTGCACCATTGGATAAGGATCGAATAACCGAAGAAAAGTGATTAGATTGATTATTTTTAGGCGACTCATAGATAGTCAGTCACATTGATGATCTCATTTTCACGGTTGACTTTGCGGCGACAATATGTTCAAAGTTAGGCCATCTTCAACACCGATCTGCAAACCTCTCGCAACTATTCGGACCATGCTGTCTGGATCATGGAAGCTATCCATCATCGACCTGTATCGGTCCGGCGGGCGGCCCGGACGCGATTTCTCCCGCAAACAGGAGACAAAAGTGGGGGAAGTTTGTGGAGTCTGGACCGATCCTAAGCCCGCTTCTTACCACCCTGACCCACAAAAACCCCACCTCGCCCCCTCACAAGATCCCGCCCGCGCTTAGCCAGCCAGATTCATGTCGCCAGAATCGCGCTGCTCCGCATTGAAGGCAACTCAGGGTGGACGCAACCTCTCACTGCCTCCGCCATTGAAGCGGCGCACCGGCTAAGGGTGCCACCTGCTGCATGCCAGACTGAACACACCTCCTCTATGAGTTCATACGCCTCCATTAACCCCGCGTTGAAGCCAAGAAACCTACTCCGGCCACACGCCCACTAATGAGCGGGCCGACATTAAATGCAAATCCGACCGAGCTCCTCTGGTCCGCCCTCTATTTAAACGAGGCCAGATGCTTGGCAAGAACCACACCCCTCCGCCGTTCCCTCCATCTCCTCCTTCACGACTCTTCCGATGGCTTCCGAAGAGCAGTTCTCCGGCATACAAGCCGGCTGGGCGACCCGCCGAGCCGACCGGATACGAGCGAGGCAGCTCGCTGCTCCACCTCCCATGCCTGACCTGATGGAGCAAGTTGCCGCCCCAAGCCGCCGCGTGGTTCAGCAACTCGCTACTCCAGTCCTACCCGATAAAGAGTGGCGAGTTGCTCCACATCGGCACGACGGGGAATACGGTGGCACGAGCGTCATCGCCGTCGTCAACAATGCCACGTCATACTGCGCCGCCCATGTCTGCGACCGTGCCGCCATACCTGCGACCGCGCCGCCATACCTGCGACCGCGCCATGCAGGCAGAGGTAGAAGTCGGGTGTGTGGAGAGCGACGAGTCGGTGGCCAGCGCCTCCGTGTCCGTCATCATCATCGAGAAGAAGTAGAACACGGGAGTCCGCCGCTGCTTGGTTCCCAATGAAGGCCACCGGCTAGGAGATGCCGGCGTACACAGCCGGTGTCTTGCCTGGTTCTTCTCTTCTGAGGACCTTCGTCGATCCCACATGGGCTCCACGAAAGGGGAGGCGCCGCCTTCCCCTCCCGCTGAAGCATCAACCGGGGGTCCACTCCGTTGAATGGTGGGGAAGCGAGCCATCCTTTGCGGTGAAGCATATACCTCTGGGGCTCCCGGCAGTCCGGTGATCGGGTTGTCGGACATGAGAAAGACAAAGGGATCTGCTGGAGGGGATTTAGATTAGGTATTATTATACCTCTAGAGCTGGACTAGTACTGTATTGATGTAAATGTAAAGAAATCCGTCATGTTTATATGAAAATCCGTCATTTTTATATGAAATCCGTCATGTTTATATGAATTCTGGCCGTGTTTGCACGAATTTCGTCCGATTGGTTCGAGTTGTTGTGAAAATGTATGCGGCTACGGTTGGATGGCTGCCTTCCGTATCCGTGTCCGCAGACTGGTCCCCTGTCCACCGATGGAGCGGGAGACTTTTTGTGGTTTGTCGCTGGAGATGCTCTTACACCCCTCGCTGATATATATATGTACATTTTGACTTCTTATTTGTCATTTGTTGCTACTCCTAGGGGAAATACCCTTTGGTTCCTAGGTGTATTTACATCTCATATGGGAAAAAATTTAATAATTAAAAAAGTCAAAATGTTGGAAGTTTTTTTTACAATAAACTTGACTTTCTTTTGCACTAGTATATCTAGCGTTGACTTCAGGGCAAAAAGAATTGTATTTGCTATTATAGGTTACTATTCACACAATTTTGAATGAATTTTTTGTATTTCTGGAAAAAAAGTCAACGATATTTTTTCCTTTTTAGATTTTGTTTACCAGTACAATGAAAGGTCAAGTTTATTTTAAAAATATTTTCAGACTTTGTTGCCTTTTTGTTGATTACTAATTTTCTTTCATATAGGGCGTATATACACCCATGACCAAAAGTTCTCCTCCCTAGTTACTTGCTTGCCATGATATGCACAAGTTATAGCCACTTTGTTTAGTGAGAGTGGCATTTTGAAACACGGGAGCGCGCGCTCCTGGTTTTAAAAATGTGTTTTAAACTTGATGTGCACACATATAATGTCAAGATGTATGCACCAAATTTTTGTTTGGAATTTTTTCACACTTCGATAGCAGGAGCGCGGCTTCCATGTGCCAAAGCGATTTTGTGCTTGTTTAGTAGATTACTTAAAACACCAGTTCCTACACAAATCAGTGTTCTGATGCCACCTCTTCGTTGCTGATCAAACTTCAATACCAACTCCTTGCTTTTACATAAATAAATAAAAAAAACTCAGCGCAGCGGTAAGCTATCTCAAAACCTATCAACAACAGTAATTATGATTCCCACCATGTTCGTCTCCGAGGGTGACGCAAATCCTGGTCCATTTCCCCAATCAAAAACAGGAGCGCGTGGATCACATTTCACATGCCTGCGTGTCTCTACCCGGCTGAGCTCCACCACCATCTTTGTCCATGCCTCAGCCCGTGACGCCTCCAGGCTCATCTTGTCTCTTCAATCAATCCGGCTCAGATCTGGATCAAGTAATTCCTTCAATTATTTCCTACTTGACTCCTTCAGATGTGTCTTTTATTTCCTTTTTTGGCCACCTGCCTCCTAGCTAGGGTACGGATGAGGGTGAGTGGCTTAGCAGTTAGCAATGCGCAATGCATACAGGATCCCTCGCAAAAAAAGAAAGAAAATGCATACAGGATGTACTTTTGAAGGAAAATAGTACTCCCTCCGTCCTGAAATACTTGTCGAAGAAATGCATAAAAATGGATGTATCTAAATCTAAAATATGTCTAGATACATCCATTCCTCCGACGAGTATTTCCGGACGGAGGGAGTATGTGGTTGTAGCCTACTAAAACAACTGGTTTTTCTTGTTTCACACTTAATGTTTAGTACTTTAGGTAAGATTTTTTTTAGAAAAAAACTTACCATGTAGCGCATTTAAAAAATGAGAATATGAAGAGTTACCACATAGCACACGTGTACATTCCTATGTTTTTTTTAAATGCGAGCACCGGTGTCAAGTCTAGGACTTGAACTCCGTTGGACTTAGGATACCACTATCCACCTAACCTTTCAAACCACAGATTGGTTCGCCGTTTCTATGTTTTTGGATGCAAACGTCTGAGTCGGGGTTATAATCATAGTATTGATGTAGTTAACCAGTTTTTGAATTTTGTTTTCTATCTAACGACCTAAAACATCATAGCTCAGTTGCAAATATGAAGTTGCTTACCACACATACCATGTGGTACGTAGTTACCCAGTTGTCAAGGTAATCTTTACACCAATGGTGTTACCTAGCTGTTCGGCTTGCACTTCCCGCCATGGCACCAATGAACCACAAATCTACATTTAGTAAGCCTTTACACCATATATATATCGCTGATATAGTTATTTGATTTGCACTTGCCATCGTGGCACTAATAAAATTATCTAGTTATTTTTCTAGGTAAGACACCACAACTACACTTGGGCTAAATACCATACGAAACTCCGTCGAAGAAAGAAAACTTATGACGTGACGCTCTGCCACACACAACACTAGAGTATTACTCCCTCTATTCGGAATCACTCGTCTAAGAAATAAATGTATCTAGATGTATTTTAGTTGTAGATACATCCATTTTTGTGACAAGTAATTCCGAACGGAGGGAGTAGCTAATAGCCTCACCTTGCTGCGGGAATTTATAGTAACATATTTGTCAAATATAAAATTACAATATATGAGAATAATGTCCCTCCGTACTCCTCTGGACAGCAGCAGACCTAGCAGTAAACAAAGGTTGGTGTTACACATTATAGTGCATCATGACTTTCTGTCTTGGGAATGATTGGTTGTTTAAAAAAATATAAAAATTAATTATGTGTAGGATTCATATGTGCTTGATGATGTGAAGACTGCATGTGCTGAAAATGGAATATGGATGAACTACATGTACCTATACTTGACGTAGAATGTGTGCATGTTAAAAGAAATAGGGGTCTACTGTTCAGAAGATGCTTCCACAGTTGTGGGATCCAAATACAATTCATGATAGCATTCAATCTTCAGTCTTGAGTGTTGGGGATATCGCTTGTCGGGAACTTATCGGTCGATCCATGATAAGGGGTAAATCGGCTAGTTTATCGGCATATCGGGCGATTTATCGCCATATCGGCTGATTTATCGGTCGATTTATCTTATCGTTCAAACACTGGTAAGCGGTAAATCGGCCGATTTATCGGAATATCGGAAGATATCTTGAGCAGTGTTGACTAGTTACGTAATACTACTATTTATTTTTAGACTACAGAAAATTTGTACGTGCATTCATTCAGGAAGAAAAAGTTACACAACATCGCAAAAAGGTTATGGAGGATGGATATAAACCAAAGATAAACAAAACAAACTAGACTTAGGGATTGCTAAATGCAAGACTTGGCACCACCCAAGTGGAGAAATCGACTTTCCCCACCCACTATGCAGAAGGACCAAGGATCCAAGTGAACCAAGACACAATGCAGTGCAAAAGAAGAAAATATAGCTTGCCTATCAAGAAGTGAATCATCAGCACATGAGCTTGCAACGCCAGTCAGAGCATATCTGATTTGACCATGTCGGGGGATGGCCCCAGGGTAGGTAACGGAACCCAGATCTCTTTCAATAACATTGGGGCAGGCAAAGCCCCTCAGTCCGGCTCGCCCCTGGTCGGCTCCCCAGCGTGAGCCGTCCGGGTGCCGCGACCCGACCAGCCGGCTAGCGCTTGCCGTCCGTCCACGAGAAGTCAACCCCGGCGACAAGCAAGTATGGCTACAGTGTCCCCTCCTTTACGCCGGCCCTGGCGGGCGCGACAGCGGCGATGTCCTGGGGGCACGGCCCTGTAGCGGGGTGGCGCTGACCGTCCCATGACGCCCGGCGAGGCGTGCCACAGTACCCAGTAGTCGGCCGTACATGTGCCCGGCGGCCCCGGTACGGCACGCACCCGACGGACCCGGCAGACCCCACTGCCGGCTCCTATACACTGACACCAGGGCCCGCTGTCAGTGTCAAAACTGGCGGATCTCGGGTAGGGGGTCCCGAACTGTGCGTCTAAGGCTAATGGTAACAGGAGGCGGGGGACACAATGTTTACCCAGGTTCGGGCCCTCTCTATGGAGGTAATACCCTACTTCCTGCTTGATTGATCTTGATGATATGAGTATTACAAGAGTTGATCTATCCCGAGATCGTAGAGGCTAAACCTTACAAGCTAGCCTATGATTATGACTGTTCTTGTCCTACGGACTAAACCCTACGGTTTATATAAACACCGGAGGGGGCTACGGTTACACAGAGTCGGTTATAGAGAAGGAAATCTACATATCCGAATTGCCAAGCTTGCCTTCCACACAAAGGCGATTCCCACCCGGACATGGGACGAAGTCTTCAATCTTGTATCTTCATAGTCCAATAGTACGTCACAAGTACATAATCCGGCTGTCCGAGGACCCCCTAATCTAGGACTCCCTCAGTAGCCCCTGAACCAGGCTTCAATGACGATGAGTCCGGCTCGCAGATTGTCTTCGGCATTGCAAGGCGGGTTCCTTCCCCGATTACTTCAAGGTAGATTTTGAACACATGAATCGTGTCCGGCTCTGCAAAACAAATTCCACGTACCACAAATCTAATCCGCTGACAACTTTTCATAGCATGACATCACGTTACGGCCCGGTCATTATTCGGACCGTTTTTCTCAACCTGCTACTGCACATCTTGCGAGGCGGTTTTACTGGCACATCTTGTCGAAGCAGAGATCGTGTCCCCTTATCACGGGATTCTCATCAATACGGACGTGGGTAACCCAACCGTGCCGTTAGTATGACTCCTCGGTTTTAGGCAAGTTCCAAACACCCACGCGGAGGACGCTTGATATTCACCCTCTCTATAAAGAGGTCAAGACCTGTCCTTTTCTTTCCACGCCCGATCCTTCCCTTCCCCTACCTCGAGTTCCAACACCCAAGGTTCAGTCTAAGTGCTCTCGGACCTTCAACCATGTCCGGATCCAACCTTCAAGGCCGGTGGATGGCCTCTTCCGTCACAGAGGAGGACATCAAGAAGCTTAGGGAGGCTAGGTATCTGTCGTGGATTTGTCACGGCAGATGTCCTAGCGTAAGGACTTAGTCGTGGAGCCATCGCTACGGGTTTACTTGAAGGGGTTAAAGCGGACACAAAGACGCAAGGGTTTATACTAGTTCGGCCCCTTCGATGAAGGTAAAAGCCTACGTCTAGTTGTGATGGAATTGATGTAGTCTCGATGGCTAGGGAGCAAACAAGCTTCGCCTAGGCTCGAGTTGTGGTTGTCTGTCTTTGAACCGTCGCCGGGTCGTCCCCTTATATACACGAGTGACGCCCGTCGGTTCATAGAGTCCCAACCGGTTCATACTCGTATCCCGGTTGGTATCTCTCTATTCCTAACTTACAACACAAGTATACATCAGGCCGGTTTACGGCTACAAGTTCTAAACCGACTATAGGCCTTGGGCCTTTCTCTGCTTGTACCTCTAATGGAGTTAACTCGGCCCAAGCTGGCCGGTTTACACCTAGTGGTAATATCCCCAACATTAGGCCCCAGATTGATTTGAAATAGTTCATGTCAATCCTTCACAAAGCTTGTATCTTGGACATCTTCTATTGTCTAGTAAACCGCCATGTCGTCATTACTTCGTCATCAGAACCGCATGACGTCATCCTGAAATTTGATCCTTTATAATGCCTTCTTTAATAGCAGTTCCTGGATCCACGCGCTTGACCTAGCCAGGCTGCCTTATAAATAGGACCGAAAGGTCATTTCTTTCCTCCCTTCGTCTCCTCTTCTTCGTCTTCCTCGCGCCGCTGCTCCTGGAGCTCCACCATCGTCGTCGACCTCTGCCTCGTCCTGGGCCGCTGCATCGACCTGATCGTACCAGAATACTGCGGCCTCTTTCCGCGACTTCTCCATTCCCGGTGAGCTTCTTCCCCTTCTCAACTTAGATCTGTTTTTAGGGTTCCAGCTTCATACCGTGTTCTTCGTGCACTTCCGTTTATCCTTTTAACTTTGAACCACACTGTGAATCTGTACTGTATTAATAGCGATTCCTACGCATCCGCTGTACTTTCTCATCTTAAACCCATGGATCTTACGCATACATATCTGCCTCATAGTCCACTTCCGCTTTCGCTTCACTTCCGTGAAATATTTTCTGTTTTCTGTAAACCTGCGTTTGATCCATAGCTATCATGGGATCTTGTGAAACTTGTTTCTGCAAACTATCCATAGCTTCAATTATTTCCAAAGCCTAGATTAGGCGGTTTAACTCGCCATAAGAAAAAACTGCTAAACCGGCACAGGTACACCATTAGTCCCCTTGTTGAACCGCCAGAGCCCATCTGATATCATATCCCAAGAAACCGATTTATGGACACTGCCTCCGGTTTATCATAACTTAGATCAATCACTTTGCAACAAGCACGCTCTTGAACCGGATCAATTACTTTTGTAGATCTTATCATGGCCAAACAAGTGTATGAATGCAACTGGGTTCCTTCTCGCGTCACCGAGTCGCAGCTGAATGATCTGGTCTTGATTGGCGCTTTAGATGACAAAGATACGGTCCACTGGAGGGTCCCTGGAGAGGAATGTCCTCCCACACCCCAGGAAGGAGAAGTTGTGGTCTTTGCAGATCACCTGGCCCGGGGCTTCAAACCGCCCGGTTCAAAATTTTACCGGGATGTGTTGGCCAATTTTCAGCTCCGTCCCCAGGACATTGGCCCTAACTCCGTCACCAATTTATGCCACTTTCAAGTACTATCTGAAGTATATCTGCAAGAGGAACCTTCTGTTGAACTGTTTAGAGACCTCTTCCACCTAAACCGTCGCACTGAATTCACCGACGGCCCCAATACGGAATTGGGTGGTATGGCTATTCAAGAGGAAAGAGATCACCTATCCCCACGCCAAACTCCATACTCACCCCAAAGAGTGGAATGCGACTTGGTTTTATTGCAAAGACACTTCTCCACAAGATGAAAATCCCTTACCTGGTTTTCGTCCGGGCGGCTAAGCAATACTCATCCGCTTCTCAAAGATTAAGCGCCAAAGATAGAAGCAAATATGCCCCGCGAATCGTCCAAGCTCCGAGCCTTTATGGCCAATGGTTTGACCGAATTGATCTTGCACGCTGCTGGTTATCATGGGGTATACTGCCTTTGAGCCGGCGTTCCGGTTTGATGTGTCAGTATACTGGCAGCGTCGACGACCCACTCCGACACACAAAACTCGAACTTTCTGATGATGAAGTTACGGACTCAAGAAAAGGATGTTTGAATGAACCGGAGCACCTCGTGCTCAAACTGGTCTAGCTCCTCATCGCACCACCAACAAACCACCATGGTAAGTTTCTAGTTGCTTCATTATTAAACCTGTTATTGCTTCATGTATCCAATCATTTAGTTACTTCTGATCCAGGGTGATAATCCATTTTGGAGCAAGAAACTTTCACAAGACAAAGCGGATAAAGCAGGGCGGCCAACCCGGCCCAAAACAAAAATTGTCAAGAAATCAGCCCATAAGAGAAAGACCACTGCTTCATCTGACCCGGCCATTGACGATGATGTGGGTAATCCGGAACTTGATTCTCTTGGCTTGATTTTTACACGCCTTATTGATGATGATGCTTGTCGATGATGTTTGAAGCCAAGAACGCAGGATTTGCCGAGGTAACTATTCTCTCTTCGATTCAAAAATTTTCCTTTACCAAAATTTCACCAGCAAACCGGAAAGTTAATTTTTCTCACCCTCTTGCTTATTTGGATCCCAAATTTCTTATGAAGACACAAAGAACATGAAGCTCGCCGCACAACCCGCACAAGGGTCGTAGTTACCTCTGCGGTTTACCAAACAGCCCGGTTCGAAAGCGCTGCTCCGAGGTTTCCGACCTTTTATTGCTTTAAATTCCAAAGCGGGTTTCTTCCACAACCTCTTAATCCGTCCGACTCCGATTATCGGTTACTTCCCATTCATCCTCTCGGCGAATCCTCACCACTCAGCTACCACCGTTGAAGATAGCCACGGTAAGTCAAACCGCCATATGCATTCTGATATATTCTGTAATGGATATGCCTTTTTCCTGACTCTTTATCTCTTTAGAACCAAACCAAAACCCAGCAAGAAGGCCCGCTTGGACAAAACAGCTGAAGAAGCTGCCGCCTCAGATCATGAGAGAGCACCGGATCTTGAAAATTTTGCCTCTGAAGATATTCCCAATGATCCTCCGGTTCAAGAGGAGGTTATTCCTGAAGAGAGGCCTGTCAATACTTCAATCTCTGCTGATCCACCTACCAGCACCGTCCGGTTTGAGAAACCTCGCAGTCCTGCTACTAAAACGGGCGTGCCCACACAATCCGTCGAGTCGAAAGATGATGACGTTGTGATTACTGGTATGGGCCGTTCTGAACCGGGGAATCCTGCAACCTTAACCAGGCACACTGTGAAAGAGGATTTTTCCACCTTGAACAAAGGAAAATGGGATGTTGAACTGGAAACATATGCTGCTTTAAGTGCCCAAGACCTTCATTCTGGCTATTTAAACCGGCTTTATACTAGCCGGGACTATGAAGCTGGCCTGGTCAAGTTAATGAGGGACAAGTTTGAGGTAATTCACTCCTTTCCTTACCGCCAGTATATCAGTTCTTGTAGCCCCCAAGGGCCGGTTTGTAACCTTGATCAAACCGGGACTTGACTATATTCCTTAACAACTTTGAAACCTACCTGCATAGCTCCAGGGGCCGGTTGAATTGTGCATATTTAAACCGGTACTTCAATAAAAACTGCCTTTAGCAACATTGCCAGATCGAATAGCCATTAGCCCCCAAGTGCCAAGTTGAATACTTGTATTGAGCTTGGGACTTTGTCATCTAGTAATAATGTAAAAATCAAAGGTACATTAGCCCCCAAGTGCCAAGCATATAACTGTGTTGTGTGGTTGGGACTTTAATATCCTTGAATATCCGGTGAACGTACTATTGATACACAGCCGAGGTGAAAATCAAAGATGACCGGATTGCCGATCTACAAGCTGCTTTGAAAACCCAAAGAGGCGAAACAGAGAAGGCCAAGAAAGAGCTAACCAAAGCTTTGAACGCTGCTGAACAAGTGAAGGAAAGCTTGAAGAAAGAACAAAGGATCGGGCCACCGAGAAGGCCAATTTGATCAAACAGTGTAAAATGCTGAAGCTGCCCTTAAACCGTGGTAGATGATCCGACACCGTAAGCGGCAAGTACACTCTATGACTGCGGCAATCTTTGGTAAGCTTTCTTTGAATAGTTGTGATATGTTGCACCTGCTGTATCATTACTCCGGTTTGAAACTAACCGGTTACTGTTGTAGGCACACGCATTGGGCACTTAGGAAACAATGTGCGGAAGAAACTGAAGGCTGTCTATACCTTGGTAGAACAGTTGTATACCGGAGCCCAGCGCATCATCACCACAGCATCACATAACAATCCGGCACCCTCCTTGATTCAAGATACTCTGAACCGGCTGTCCATGCTTCCCGCCGGATTGAAGAGGTGAAAAATCTGCCGCTCGAACCGGAGCTATCAACGCCTTGATCCGAGCCAAGGCATGGGTACCAGACTTTGATCCTGTGGAAGCAGCTCAAGGCTATCCCAGTGTGAAAGAAGATGGCTCTGATTTCAATGAAGAGGATTTACGAGCTATAAACCGTGCAGTACGCCCGCTAGCTTGTCAGTTGGCCGAAGAAGCCGATTTGGAGCATTACCAAGCGCAATACAATGACCAAAACAAGCGAGTGCCTGCCCCAACTTTTGAAGCAGAAAATCTGATCCCTCCAATCCGTAAGCATACTTATGCTCCTGATATTGAACCTTCTTCTCGATCCACGAAGAGGCTGTTTTCCAAGCGCTAATGGGAATCGATCGACCACCGTTGATTTCCACCAATGGGTAGAGACGAAGAGGCAAGCGGCGGAAGATGAAGAGCGAGCTTGAACCGTGGCGGTTTAAATATCTGTCAGTGGCGGTTTACCCAAACAACAATGATCTCACTTGGGCACCGTGTTGCCTTGTAATAACTTTAGTTAAACTTTCCGCCTGAATATGCCTTCGTGCATAAGAAGTGAAACTTTTGTTTGATTCGTATTTCCTGCAACCAGAAAAAGTTGAACCTCGGTGGCGGTGATACCACCAGCCGGTTTATGGTATTCAATATATATATTAGAAATCCAATAAGTATGTGATACAAATACCTGCCGTGTTTGGGCATGAAGCTGGCGTAGCCAAACTTGAAGCGGAGGCCTTAAAAAACCATGACCGTCTGTAAAGCGGGGAGAGAATAACTCCCATATAAACCGTGCTGAATCAGCACAAGCCCCCTTGTTATTCAATGATGATTAACAGGAAGAAAGTAAACCGGGCAGATAAAACTCCGGCGTAAGATTAAACCGTATCATGTCAATATGTAACTGACAGTTGAACCGGATAAAAACGTTTGTCGGTTTAAAAACACAACAAAAAATCGAATACCAATTACGGAAAAATATGGCAACAAAGGCAATAACTCTTTGCAAAAGAAAAGCTTTATCGAGCTGGTCGATGGCATTACCATGGTCGACGCAACCAAGCTCCCGAAGGCGTAGCGATGGTGCAAGTCGGCCAGTCCCCAAAGACTCTTGGCGAGTACGCCGCCAAGTGGCATGACATTGGTTTGGGTTCGACCAAGCCCCCAAATGACTCTGCCCTATTGGCCGACCAAGAGGCGTGACTGTTCAGACGTGACCGTGTCCCCAATGATTTGGTGGCTTTACCTATAAAGAGGTGTTGCATTGGTTCGACACCACCAAGCCCCTAAGTGATAAAAACAAATGTCAAGGGTAAACCGGAGGCCGCTTTAAAACAGAAGCACCCCATGTAACCACGCATGATAAGAAAGACAGAGACCCCGCTTTAGCTGAGGCTCCGGTGTTTATTATATCGAAGATAATATATACATTGTCATGATATGTACATAAACTGAGCCGATGACTCAAGTGTAGTAAGGCCGAAGATGAGCCATGTTCCACGGTCTGTTGGTCTCCTCCTCTGATGTACGTGAGTCTTGACGCTCTCGAATATCAATCAGATAGTATGAGCCGTTGTGTAGATTCTTGCTGACCACAAAAGGTCCTTCCCAAGGCGGGGATAACTTGTGCATGTCTGTCTGGTCTTGGATGAGGTGAAGCACCAGATCCCCTTCTTGAAAGGTTCTGGTTTTAACCCGGCGGCTGTGATAACGACGAAGATCTTGCTGGTAAATCGCCGAACGAGCAGCTGCCATATCACGCTCTTCATCCAATAGATCCAAAGCGTCCTGCCGTGCCGTCTCGTTGTCCGCTTCAGCATAAGCCGCTACACGGAGCGAATCGTGCCGGATATCACCGGGAAGGACGCCTCGCTCCGTAGACCATGAAAACGGTGTATATCCAAAGGGACCGGTTTGGCGTAGTATTGATACTCCATAGCACCGATGGTAGCTCTTCAACCCAACACCACGGTGTTCGCTGTAACGGAACCATAAGCCGAGGTTTTATGCCTCGTAAGATCTCTTGATTAGCCGTTACTCGCTTCGCCCGTTGGACCGGGATGAGCCATCGACGATACATCAAGTCGATGTGCTCACGCTCACGTAACTCTTTCATAGCCCCCTTGGATAAATTAGTGCCATTGTCAGTAATGATACTGTGTGGAAAGCCAAACCGGAAAATCACCTTCTTGATGAACTGCACCGATGTTGCCGCATCACACTTGCTGACGGGCTCCGCTTCAACCCACTTGGTAAATTTGTCCACTGCCACCAACAGGTGGGTCTTCTTATCCTTGGATCGTTTAAATGGCCCGACCATATCTAGCCCCCAAGTTGCAAATGGCCACGTTATTGGGATCATCCTCAACTCTTGCGCCGGTACATGGGCACGCCTTGAAAGTTTCTGACATCCATCACACCGTTTAACCAAGTCCTCCGCATCAGCGTGTGCGGTCAACCAGTAAAATCCGTGACGAAACGCCTTTGCCACCAGGGACTTTGAACCGGCATGATGTCCACAATCTCCTTCATGGATTTCTCTTAAGATGTCACAGCCTTCCTCAGGGGAAACACAACGTTGAAACGCCCCTGATACACTGCAATGATGCAACTCACCATTAAGAATCGTCATAGATTTGGAGCGCAGGATTATCTGTCTGGCCAGAATCTCATCTTCTGGCAACTCCCCTCGAGTCATATACGCAAGAAAAGGAATCGTCCAATCCGGAATAGCATGTAATGCTGCCACCAACTGAGCCTCCGGATCGGGAATAGCCAAATCCGCTTCACCGGGAGCCGGATCGACGGTTGTGCAAGACGCCCAAAAAGACGTTAGGCGGGACCGGTTTACGCTGAGAACCCAACCGGCTTAAAGCGTCCGCCGCTTCGTTCTTCCGGCGATCCACATGATCCACTTGATAACCCTTGAAGCAACCTGCAATATTATCCACTTCTCGATGATATGCGGCCATAAGCGGTCCTTAGAGTCCCAAGTGCGAGATACTTGCCGAGCCACGGTCCGAAGTCACCAAAGCACTTAACCCGCTTAAGTTCATCTCCTTAGCCATCCGGAGGCCATGGAGCAAGGCTTCGTACTCAGCTGCATTATTAGTACAAGGAACATTAAACGGAGAACGAATAAAACTTATCACCTCGTGGGGAAGTTAAATCGACTCCGACCCCGAGCCTTCCAACCGCTCGATCCGTCGAAATGAATAGTCCAATATGTGTGATCCGCTTCTCCTCCGGTGCTTGTAACTCCGCCCACCATTAATGAAATCAACAAGTGCTTGAGACTTCACTGCTGTGCGTGGTATATACTTTAGTCCATGCGGCCCAAGCTCTATGGCCCATTTGGCAATCCGGCCAGTCGCCTCCCGGTTCTGTATGATATCACCAAAAGGAGCTGAACTAACCACTGTGGGGTGCCCTTGGAAATATTGCTTCAGTTTCCGACTGGCCATAAAAACACCATAGACTAGCTTCTGCCAATGCGGATACCTTTGCTTGGACTCGATAAGCACCTCACTGATATAATAAACCGGCCGTTGAACCGGATATTCCTTGCCTGCCTCCTTGCGCTCCACCACAATGGCCACGCCATCGCTCGAGCATTGGCTGCCACATATAACAACAGCGGCTCCTTGTCAATCGGAGCCGCAAGAACAGGCGGTTTGGCCAATTGCCACTTTAGATCCTCAAATGCTTCGTCGTGAATGGACTCGCATAAAATTATCTGCTTTCCTCAGCATCTGGTATAAGGGATGGCCTTCTCTCCGAGGCGGCTGATAAACCGGCTCAACGCAGCGATTCTGCCCGCCAGACGCTGAACATCATTGATACACTTTGGTTTAGCCAAGGAAGTAATAGCCTTAATTTTCTCCGGATTAGCCTCAATTCCTCTGTTAGACACCAGAAACCCCAATAACTTGCCTGCCGGAACACCAAAAACGCACTTGGCCGGATTAAGCATCATCTTGTAAATGCGCAAGTTGTCGAAGGTTTCCTTCAAATCGTCCACCAGTGTATTTCACCACAATATCATCCACATAAGCATGCACATTGCAGCCGATCTGTGTATGCAGGCAATTCTGTACACACCGCTGATAAGTAGCCTGGGCGCTTTTGAGCCCAAAAGGCATAGATACATAGCAGAAGGCTCCAAAGGGAGTTATAAACGTTGTTTTCTCCTGGTCCTTAACCGCCATTTTGATCTGATGATATCCAGAGTAGGCATCCAAAAAACTTAAACGCTCACATCCTGCCGTGGCATCAATAATCTGATCAATGCGGGGGAGGGCAAAAGGATCCGCTGGACAGGCTTTGTTAAGATCTGTAGTCCACACACATACGCCAGTGCCGTTTTCTTAAGGACCAACACCGGATTAGCAAGCCACTCGATGAAACACCTCAATAATAAAGCCAGCCGCCAAAAGCACTGCTACTTCCTCTCCAATGGCTTTGCGCCTTTCTTCGTTAAACCGGCGGAGGAACTGTTTCACCGGTTTATACTTAGGATCCACATTAAGTGTGTGCTCAGCGAGTTCCCTCGGTACACCTGGCATGTCAGATGGCTTCCATGCAAAGATATCCCGGTTCTCACGGATGAACTCGATGAGCGCGCTTTCCTATTTGGGATCCAGGTTGGCACTGACAGTGAACTGCTTGGACGAATCGCCTGGCACGAAGTCAACAAGCTTGGTCTCAGCTGCCGATTTAAACTTCAGATCCGATTCATGCTCTGTAGTTGGCTTCTTTAAAGGGGTCATATTTGCCGGATCAACGTTGTCCTTATAGAACTTCAACTCCTCCGCGGGCACGCACCGCCTCTGCATAAGCTGCATCACCTTCCTCACATTCCAAAGCAACCCGGCGGCTTCCATGCACCGTTATCGCTCCCTTGTAACCCGCATTTTGAGCTGCAAGTAGATATAACAAGGGCGTGCCATGAACTTAGCATAAGCCGCCGCCCAAACAAAGCATGATATGGACTCGGATTTTACTACTTCAAAAGTTAGCTTTTCGGATCGGGAATCGTGGTCGCTCCAAAAGCCACATCCGTGGCTATCTTACCAACAGATAAGCAGATTTGCCTGGTACTATGCCATGGAACACCGTATTGGACGGTCTGAGATCCTTATCTGTTAGACCCATGCGACGGAAAGTTTCATAATATAATATATTAATACTGCTTCCTCCATCCATAAGTACCTTAGTGAACTTATAGCCCCCCACCTGAGGGTCTACCACCAATGCCAGCTGACCCGGATTATCAACCCGGGGGGGATGGTCCTCTCTGCTCCACACGATAGGCTGCTCCGACCAGCGTAAATAACGCGGCAAGGCCGGTTCAACAGAGTTTACTGCTCGCTTGTGAAGCTTCCGATCGCGCTTGTCCAAACTAGTTGTGAAAACATGATACTGCCCACTATTCAACTGCTTTGGTTGGCTCTGATAACCCGACTGCTTGCTGCTGCTGCCGCCACCCCGATTATTCTCGACTATTGTGACCGCCTTTGATTAAGACCTGAACCGAAGCTCCGTCGTGACCCGCCCTCGAAACCGGATCTGAACCGCCACCCGACCCTGGTCATACCGAAAGCATTGGAGTTTTAAATTCCTGCATAATATAACAGTCTTTCCAGAGATGGTTCGATGGGGACTCCTTCGTCCGTGCTTGGGGCAAGGTTGATTCAATAAGTAATTCAAACGGCTCAGATTAGGATTTTGACCCGATTCGCTTTGCCTCTGCGCCGCTGCCCTCGCCCCTGTGCGTTAGTGTTGGCTACGAAATCCGGGTTGCCATCGCCTTTGCGCTTGCCTCCGCTTCCATGACCTGCGGTTTGTACTGCTGCCCCTTGAGTTGCCGTTCTTCTTTCCTTCCTCGCTTCATCATCATCAGCCTCGGGATCCTTGGTACTTCTCAAATCAGCATACTTCACCAAAGCGGCCATGAGGGTTCCCATGTCATTACAGAACCGCTTCATGCGCCCCAGTTTTAATTTTAAAGGCTCAAACCGGCAGTTGCCTTCTAATGTTAAGATCGCAGAGTCAGCGTTGATCCTGTCAGAGGAGTGCAAAATCTCGGAAACACGGCGTACCCAACGGGTTGTTGACTCCCCTTCCTCCTGGACACAAGCCGCCAGGTCTACTATGGACTTGGGCTGCTTACACGTATCCTTGAAGTTCTGAATAAACCGGGCCCGTAACTGGGCCCATGAGCTGATAGAATTGGGCGGTAAGCTCTTCAACCAAGTACGAGCCGTGCCTTCCAGCATCATGGTGAAGTACTTTGCACATGCGGTCTCATCGACATCTAGCATCTCCATGGCCATCTCATAACTTTCAACCCACGCTTCAGGGGACAGATCAGCGGTGTAATTCGGCACCTTGCGTGGACCCTTAAAGTCTTTAGGCAGGCGCACATTGCGTAAAGCGGGGATCAAACAGGGCACCCCTAAAGCGGATGCGGCTCCTGGTCCGGCGAAGGTGGTAGGGCGAACCGGTGTATGTTGACCACGTCATCTCAGGCCGCTAACTTCGGCCTCCTCAGCGTGCGGGCCGGTCCACCACCTCCTGAGCATCACGAATGCCACCCATCTGGTGATTGTCTCGGGCCGCCTCACGGTCCCGTGCGTTGCTGGATATGGCCGGTTCATCCATACGCCTGCTATAGCTCCGGCTTGGACGGGGCGTAGAATGAATCCGATCACGGCTGTATGAATACGCCTCGCTGGATCGGCCAGATCGAGAAGCTCCTTAACCCGGCGTGTCTCGATCGCTATGGGAATCTCCTTCGATCGATAGCCTCCATCGGCGGCGGCCGCAACAAGGTTGTCCATAGGATTATAATAATGACACAGGGGTGTTCAGACGGTGGAGGAACCACCATGTTCTCGCCGAGGAGGCTCTATCAGCGTGGTTGGACCGCCGCTCCTGCTCCCGGTGCCTCAATCCGCTTTACCTCCTGTCGGGCGGATTATCGGGTCCGCCCCGGTCTGAAATAGATTTCTAGGATCAAATCCTGATGGCGTGATCTATACTTCCGCTTCAACACCTCTGCGACGCACTCGGTCAAGCATGAGTTTGTAAGCTCGGGCGCCCGGCGCCCGCCGGCGGGCCATGCGCTCCTTCTCCGACGCTAGATCCGCTTTGGCTTGCGTGATCTGCTCTTTCACCTTCGCAATTTCTGCATTATGAGCCTCCTGATCCGCCGGGTTGTCCTCCGCCATAAGCGCAACTAGTGCATCAAACAGATCTGATAGAACTTGAACCGGCGGGCGCACCGGGCCTCCTGCCCCTGCTGCCGCTGCCGTTGCTGATCCGGAAAGCATCGCTGCTGCGGTTGAAGAGTGGTTCGCTGCTCGCGTCATCGCCATGAATATCCCAACCCGGTTGAACTGGCTCGGGGGGTCCGGAATACTGTCGCCGTCGGAACAGCCCCTGATCATATCGCCCTGCAGCTGGTACAATGACTCGGTCTCTCCTGTTGAAGATTCATCGCCGGAATAAACGACGGTCTCACTATCGTGTTCTGAACCGGCGTCGTGTCCTCCGTGGATGACTCCAACGAAGACATGCTTCATGGCCGGTTTAACCTGGGCAGGTCGCGCACGCTGAGCCGTCTCGACGAGGTCGGTGCAGATGTCCGGCCAGCCCAGCTCCCGATCTTGCCGATGAAAACGTGTATGCGCCGAAGGGACCCGTATCCGTACTCGATTGAATCGGCCTCGACCCCATCCGGCGTCGTCGATGTAGATCCGGTCGCGACGACTCTTGGTCATCCGGCCCACGACATAGCCTTCGAGTCCTTTGAGCTTGCCCTCCAAGATCGACAAACCATCGTGCGATAGCCCCACGGTGGGCGCCAACTGTCGTGGATTTGTCACGGCAGATGTCCTAGCGTAAGGACTTAGTCGTGGAGCCATCGCTACGGGTTTACTTGAAGGGGTTAAAGAGGACACAAAGACGCAAGGGTTTATACTAGTTCGGCCCCTTCGATGAAGGTAAAAGCCTACGTCTAGTTGTGATGGAATTGATGTAGTCTCGATGGCTAGGGAGCAAACAAGCTTCGCCTAGGCTCGAGTTGTGGTTGTCTGTCTTTGAACCGTCGCCGGGTCGTCCCCTTATATACATGAGTGACGCCCGTCGGTTCATAGAGTCCCAATCGGTTCATACTCGTATCCCGGTTGGTATCTCTCTATTCCTAACTTACAACACAAGTATACATCAGGCCGGTTTACGGCTACAAGTTCTAAACCGACTATAGGCCTTGGGCCTTTCTCTGCTTGTACCTCTAATGGAGTTAACTCGGCCCAAACTGGCCGGTTTACACCTAGTGGTAATATCCCCAACAGTATCCGACCGCTGAAATCCTTCACAGGCTACCTGCTCAAGGGCAGGTTATCCCCACTCCTGAACCCAATGAGAGTGTTGTATTCGTTTCCCACTTCCTCCGAGGGCTAGGCTTTAGTCTTGATCCCTTCGTTAGAGGGCTCATGTTCTATTACGGGCTAGATTTCCATGATCTAGCTCCAGATTCCTTCCTTCACATCACGTCGTTTATCGTCGTGTGTGAGGCCTTCCTCTTCATTACCCCACATGTCACGCCCAATATGCGACCCTATCCAAGAGGAACTCGAAGGTACCACTAAGGATAGACCCACATATTGAAACACTTTTGCAAGGTGGATATCATTACATCAACATTACATAAATAGATGGGGATACATACATCAGGCATACAATGCCACATGAATACAACATCACATCATACATAAGATCAACATCCGACTACGGATGAAACACAAATAGAAGCTCAAACAATATCCACCCTGCTAGCCCAGGCTGCCGACCTAGAACCTATCCCCTGATCAAAGAAGAAGCAGAAGTAGAACTCCAAAACAAGCAAACATCGCTCTCGCGTCATGATCATGGCATAACCTGTACACAGAATCGTTGTTGTAGTAATCTGGAGCCACGAGGACTCAAAGAATCCCATTACCATGGGTATCAAGACTAGCAAAGCTTAAAGGGAAAGGAAGGGGTAAAGTGGTGAGGTTGCAGCAGCGACTAAGCATGTATGGTGGCTAACATATGCAAATCAGAGCGAGGAGAGAGCAAACGGAACGGTCGTCAACTAGTAATGATCAAGAGGTGATCCTGAGCTCCTACTTACGTCAAACGTAACACAGAAACCGTGTTCACTTCCCGGACTCCACCGAAAAGAGACCATCACGGCTACACACGCGGTTGATGCATTTTAGTTCGGATCTGGTGTCAAGTTATCTACAACCGGACATTAACAAATTCCCATCTGCCACATAACCGCGGGTACGGCTTTCGAAAGATAATGCCCTGCAGGGGTGTCCCAACTTAGCCCATGATAAGCTCTCGCGATCAACGAAGGATATACCTTCTCCCAGGAAGAACCGATCAGTCTCGGAATCCTGGTTTACAAGACATTTCGACAATGGTAAAACAAGACCAGCAAAGCCGCCCGATGCGCCAACAATCACGATAGGAGCTGCACATATCTCGTTCTCAGGGCAACACCGGATAAGTCAAGCTACGAGTAAAACTAGACCTCGAGTTTCCCCGAGAAGGCCCCGCAGGTTGCTCGTTTCGGACCAACACTTAGAGAAGCACTGACCCGGGGGGGGGGGGGGGCTAAAATAGAGATGACCCTCGGGCTCCGGAAACCTAAGGGAAAAAGGACTAGGTGAGGCAAATGGTAAAACCAAGGTTGGGCATTGCTGGAGGAGTTTTATTCAAAGCGAACTGTCAAGGGGGTCCCATAAATCACCCGACCGCGTAAGGAATGCAAAATCCGGGAACATAACACCGGTATGACGGAAACTAGGGCGGCAAGAGTGGAACAAAACACCAGGCATAAGGCCGAGCCTTCCACCTTTTACCAAGTATATAGATGCATTAATAATATTAGAGATATTGTGATATCCCAACATAATCCTGTCCACCATGGAGCAATCTTCAACTTCACCTGCAACTAACAACGCTGTAAGAGTGGCTGAGCAAAGCGGTAACATAGCCAAACAACGGTTTGCTAGGAAGGGTGTCAAAAGGTTAGAGGTTCATGGCAATTTGGGAGGCTTGAAGAGCAAAAGATAGGTAGCGCAGCAAAGCGATAGAACGAAGCAACTAGCATAGCAATGGTAGTAGTGAGATCCAAGGTGACGGTCATCTTGCCTGAAATCCCACTAGGAAGAAGAACGAGTCCATGAAGAAGATGAAGCTGTCACGCCCTCGATGCGGCCATATCTCCCACGTGTCGAAGCACGACTTAGAGGCATAACCGCATTGAAAGCAATGTCGCAAGTGAGGTAATCTTCACACAACCCATGTAATACATAAGGGAAAGAGATACATAGTTGGCTTACAATCGCCACTTCACACAATTACATGAATAAAGCATTACATCATCCAGATACAATCAAGGTCCAACTACGGAACCAAAATAAAAGAAGAACCCCAAATGCACAAAGGTCCCCGATCGACCCCAACCGGGCTCCACTATCGATCAACTAGAACGAAACAACACAAAGGCAAGATCTTCATCGAGCTCCTCCTTGAGCTTGGTTGTGTCACCCGCCGGTAACATAGGCACCCGCAAACTGGTTTTGGAAGTATCTGTGAGCCACGGGACTCAGCAATCTCGCACCCTCATGATCAAAACTATTTAAGCTTATGGGTAAGGTAAAGGCATGAGGTGGAGCTGCAGCAGCGACTAGCATATATGGTGGCTAACATACGCAAATGAGAGCGAGAAGAGAAGGCAAAGCACGGTCGATAAAAGTATGATCAAGAAGTGATCCTATAGCAACCTCGCCAAGCATAACTCCAACATCGTGTTCACTTCCGGACTCCGCGAGAAGAGACCATCACGGTTACACACGCGTTGATGTATTTTAATTCGGATCTGGTGTCAAGTTATCTACAACCGACATTAACAAATTCCCATCTGCCACATAACGCGCAGGCACGGCTCTCGAAAGTTTATAACCCTGCAGGGTGTCCCAACTTAGCCCATGACAAGCTCTCGCGATCAACGAAGAATAGACCTTCTCCCAGAAGACCCGATCAGTCTCGGAATCCCGGTTTACAAGACATTTCGACAATGGTAAAACAAGACCAGCAAAGCCGCCCGAATGTGCCGACAAATCCTGATAGGAGCTGCACATATCTCGTTCTCAGGGCACACCGGATTGTCCAAACTTCCGGTAGGCCAGCCCGTAGTTGCCTCGGTACACCGGCGTGTCGACGGTTTGGACCAACACTCACAACAAGCACTGGCCCGGGGGGGGGGGGTAAATAAAGATGACCCTTGGGCTCCGGAAACCCAAGGGAAAAAGGGGCTAGGTGAGGCAAATGGTAAAACCAAGGTTGGGCCTTGCTGGACAAGTTTTATTCAAAGCGAACTGTCAGGGGGTCCCATAAATCACCCGACCGCGTTAGGAACGCAAAATCCGGGAACATAACACCGGTATGACGGAAACTAGGGCGGCAAGAGTGGAACAAAACACCAGGCATAAGGCCGAGCCTTCCACCCTTTACCAAGTATATAGATGTATTAATAAAATAAGAGATATTGTGATATCCCAACATAACCCTGTCCACCATGGAGAAATCTTCAACTTCACCTGCAACTAGCAACGCTATAAGAGGGGCTGAGCAAAGCGGTAACATAGCCAATCAATGGCTTGCTAGGAATGGTGTCAAAGGTTAGCGGTTTGACATGGCAATTTGGGAGGCTGACAAGCAAATGGTAGGCATCGTAGCATTGGCATAGCAAAAGAGCGAGCAAACTAGCATAGCAAAGATAGTACTGATTTCGAGGGTATGATCATCTTGCCTGAAATCCTGCAAGGAAGAAGAACGAGTCCATGAAGAAGATGAACGGATAAAGCCGAACCAACCGTAGACGAACGAATCCTCACGATCGCAACGAAACAGGAACTAACAAGAAGAAGCACACAACATAGTAAACACACCACACATGAACAAGACACGATGCACAACAAGCATGATGCATGACAAAGCTACATGAAGCTACTCATGGCAAGAGATGATGCAACCAAGAACAACACATCAAGGCAAGTTTAAATGAGGCCGGAAACAACATATAACAATTCCGGTAAGTCCTCATATGCAAATTTCGAAATTGGTCCAGAACTGAATAAACCTTATGTTCAAGTTGTTAAACATCAAGTTAAGATGCACCAAGATGATCTACACGAAATTCTAGTCAAGTTACATATAAAGTTCATTAGATTCGGAGCTACGGCCTAGAAGATATGAGCAAAACAAGTCGAACATGGCATTGATGCAAAATGCACCCAAACATCAAGCAAACACACCAAAACAAGGATGCAACATGATAATATGAAACTACATGCAAAATCAAGCAAGTTTCATATAGAGCACACTCAAAACGGAGCAACGGTGCAACACATACACTCTATACAAGTCATAACAACAATCTGTCCATAACAGCAACTAGGCATATTGCAAGCATCAAAACAATAAGCTACGACACCCCAACATAATAACAAAAGGCATGGGCATGAAGTACAGGTAAATCATATCAAAACATGAACACTGAGCTATCTCCAGAAACAACTAGAACATGCTCAAAAAGACATGGAGATATTGCAAATAATAACAGTTTCAGACTTATCAGGAAATAACATCAGGTTGCAATGTTTAGAGCTATCAAACAACATGTTACAGGAACTTATCATGGCAAACAAAGGCATGTCATGAATCTACTAATTGCATAGATCAAAAGTCCCTTACTGACCATAAGCCAAAAGGGCATAGAAAATATGATGGCACCCATGTAAACATGGCAAGTTATATTACAGATTCATACATGGCAGGAACAACAATAAGTAGGCATGTTCGTGAGCTTGAACCACTCACCACAGAGAAATACATGGCATGGCAAGGCAACCAACAGTAAGAAGGCATGTTTATGAAGCTAAGCATGGCAAGAGCAAGTTCATAGGATGCATGGATCACTAGCAAAACACATGGGAACAAGTGAACTTAATGTTAACAGGCTGACAACAACATTTTCAAGCAACTTTGGAGCAAGTTTACAACATGTTACAGCAGGCTATAATTGCAACCAAGGGCATGAATGGATAGAGCAAGACATGTAGATCAAAACATGTTTATAGAACATCTCCAGATTATGCATAGAATGATTAGTAGAAGCATGTTAACATAGCAATAAATTATAACAGAATCTGTCAGGAAAACAGCAACATCAACTACCCTACTTAGCAAGCTTGATGCACTCAGCACACAACTCACAAAAATACATGGTTAACACCCCTGGAAAGATGTCATGGCATAGATCAACATACATGTAGACATCAACCTCATAGGATGCACACATCGAACATGGCAAAAATGATAAATGAGCAAGTTATAACAGTTTCAGCAGATTAACATCAACATGCACTCTTCCAACAGCATTTAGGGCATCAAGATGGTCTCAAATGAAAATGATGCAATGGAATGAAATGAAGTACTCGTCTAGACGAACAATTTGACATATTATACGCACAAAACGGAGCTACGGATGCAGAGATGTGATGCAATGAATATGGCATGATTATGCTAAAACTCTGGGACTTAGTGAAACGGGGGCAACCCGCGGGATTGCACGGTTTTTGATGCAGGTCCGAGCTCGCCGGAGAACTTCGCCGGAGACGAGGACGGGGAGGATGCCGGTGAGGTCGGAGAAGGTCGGGGCCACCGGATCTGGCCGGCCCCTTGCCGGATCCGGCCGGCGACGGGCCGCGATGGCGGAGTCAGCTGCGCGGGGGAGGCCGAGGGCGGCGGCTTCCGGCCGAGCGCGGGCGCGACCGGGCGGAGCGGGTCCGCCGGGCGAGGTGGCGGCGACGCCGGGCGGCGGCGCGAGGCGCTGGCAGGCCGGGCGCGCTGGCAAGGCGCGCAGGCGGGCGCCGACGACGGGCGGACCCGGAGGCGGCGATGTAACTCCATGGCGGCGCGCTGGCGCCGGCGATGGACGGCGGCGGCAGCCGAGGACGGGCGGCGGCGAGGTCGGGTTCGCCGGGCGAGGGCGGTCGGCGGCGGCGGACGATCGGGCGCCGGCGTTGGGCGGCGGCGCTGGCCTCCCCCGGATCTGGCAGCGCGGCCTCGGCGGCGGAGACGGCGGCGCGCGTGCCACGCGCGGCGCGCAGCTGGACGAGGGCGGCGGTGGAGGTGACGTGGCAGCCTCGATTACGCCGGGTGACGCGGCCGGTGGACGCGTCCGGCGCGGGCGGACACGTCCGGCGGCGGGGAGGGGAATTTTTGGGGTTTCGGGGGAAATCATCCGCGAATTTGGAAGGGGGAGGCATATTTATAGGTGGAGGGAGCTAGGAGTGTCCAATTGAGGTACGGTTTTCGGCCACGCGATCATGATCGAACGACCGAGAGCATGGAGGGGAGTTAGATGGGTTTTGGGCCACTTTGGAAGGGGTGTTGGGCTGCAACTCAAAGAGGCCTTTACGGTTACCCGGTTAACCGTTGGAGTATCGAACGACCTCCAAATGGCACGAAACTTGACAGGCGGTCTACCGGTGCTATACCAAGGCCGCTTGGCAAACCTCGGGCCATTCCGAGAAAGTTTCACACCCGCTCGCAACAGGAGAGAAGAAGGGGACGCCGGAGGACATAGGAGTGCCGGATTGCAAAACGGACAACGGGGAAAATGCTCGGACGCATGAGACGAACACGTATGCAAAATGAAATGCACATGATGACATGGCAAAATGCAACACGCAAGCAAATGACATGGCAACTACGGCGAATAACTGGCGGACACATGGCGCATCGGATTCAGGGCGTTACAGAAGCCACGTAGACGAACCAAGCGTCAACGAACGAATCCTCATGATCGCATGAAACGGGAACTATCGAGAAGAAACACACAACACGATAAACACACCACACATGAACAAGGCATAATGCTCAACCAAGTATGATGCAAGACAAGACTACATGAAGCTACTCATGGCAAGAGATGATGCATACAAGACCAACACATCAAGGCAAGTTTAAATGAGGCCGGAAACAACATAGAACAAATCCGGTAAGTCCTCATATGCAAATTTAGAAATTGGTCCAGATCTGAACAAACATTAAGTTGGAGTTGTTAAATAGCAAGTTAAGATGCACCAAGATGATCTACACGGGATTCTAGTCAAGTTACATATAAAGTTCGTTTATTCGGAGCTACGACCTAGAAGATATGAGCAAAACAAGTTAAACATGGCATTGATGCAAAATGCATACAAACATCAACATAATTCGGAGCTACGGCCTAGAAGACTCGGGCGGCGGGGCACACGGCGGCGGAGGTCGCCTCGCCTCCTGCCGGAGTGCCCGCGCCGCCCCGTCGTCCCTCCGCCGCCTCGGTTCCGCCAACCGCCGCCACAGCCTCGCTGTCCCTCGCCGTCTCGGCGTCGGCCGCCATCCGCCGCCGCTTTGGTTAGCGCGCCGCCGCTGGATCGACGCCGCCCGCCGTCCCCGACGGATCCTCCTCCCGCCGGACCTCTGCCTCGCCGCCCTTCGCCCCAACCACGCCGCCCTCATCGGATCCAGCTGCCCCTTGCCAGATCTGGACACCGGCGCCGCCCCCTGGCCTCCTCCATCCCCTCCAGCGACCGGCCGGCCTCCCCAGCTCGCCGGAGCCACGCCGCCCGCCGCCTCCCCAGATCTGCACGCCGTCATCGTTGGACGGCCCGAGCCCTCCAACCAAACGCCTCCGTCCCGGATCGCCCTGTCCACTTTGTCCCCGGGGTGAGATTTTCGCCAAGTCCCCAAAATTGCTGCATTCTGGTGCCATGTTCATCGCATCATAACTTGTCGCATACTGCTCCGTTTCGTGCGTGTAATATGTCAAATTGTTCGTCTCAACGAGTGCTTCATTTCATTCCATTGCATCATGTTGATTTGAGTCCATCTTGATGCCCTAATCATCGTTGCAAAAGTGCTATATGATGTTAACCTGCTGAAACTGTTATAACTTGGTGATTTGTCATTTTTGTTGCATTTGATATGTGCATCCTATGAGCATGAGCTCTACATGTGTTTTGAACTACATCATGCCATCTTTACATTGGTGCAATCCATGTATTTTTGTGAGTCTTGTACTGAGTGCATCAAGCTTGTTAAGTAGGGTACTTGCTGTTGCTGTTTTGCTAGACTGATTCTGCTATATCTTGATGCTATGTTAACCCGCTACTACAAGTCATTCCATGCATAATCTGGATATGTTCACTAAGGATGATTTGCTATACATGTCATGCTCTATCATTCCATGGCCTTGGTCGCATTTATAGCCTGCTGTAGCTTGTTGTAATCTTGCTCTCAAATTGCTAAATAATGTTGTTGTCAGCCTGTTAACATTAAGTTCAAGATTGCCATGGTTGTAGCTGGTGGTCCATGCACCCTATGAACTTGCTCTTGCCATGATTAGATTCATAAACATGTCTTATTACTGTTGGTCACATTGTCATGCCATGTATTGCTCTGTGGTGAGTGGTTCAAGCTCACCAACATGCCTACTCATTGTTGTTCCTGCCATGTATGAATCTGTCATATCATTTGCCGTGTTTACATGGGTGCCATCATATTTTCTGTGCCCTTTTGGCTCATGGCCAGTAAGGGACTTTTGTTATATGCAATTAGTAGATTCATGCCATGCCTTTGTTTGCCATGATAAGTTCCTGTAACATGTTGTTTGATAGCTCTAAACATTGCAACCTGATGTTATTTCTGCTAAGCCTGAAACTGTTATTATTTGCAATCTTGCCATGTCCTTTTGAGCATGTTCTAGTGATTTCTGGAGATAGCTCAGTGTTCTTCTTTTGTCATGCTTTACCTGTACTTCATGCCCATGCCTTTTGTTATTATGTTGAGGTGTTGTAGCATATTGTTTTGATGTTTGTAAGATGCCTACTTGCTGTTTTGGACAGCTTGTCCTTTAAACTTGTATAAAGTGTATGTGTTGCACCGTTGCTCCGTTTTGAGTGTGCTCCATATGAAACTTGCTTGATTTTGGATGTAGTTTCATATTATCATGTTGCATCATTGTTTTGAGGTGTTTGCTTGATGTTTGTATGCATTTTGCATCAATGCCATGTTTAACTTGTTTTACTCATATCTTCTAGGCCGTAGCTCCGAATTAAACGAACTTTATATGTAACTTGACTAGAATCCCGTGTAGATCATCTTGGTGCATCTTAACTTACTGTTTAACAACTCCAACTTAATGTTTGTTCAGATCTGGACCAATTTCTAAATTTGCATATGAGGACTTACCGGATTTGTTCTATGTTGTTTCCGGCCTCATTTAAACTTGCCTTGATGTGTTGGTCTTGTATGCATCATCTCTTGCCATGAGTAGCTTCATGTAGTCTTGTCTTGCATTATACTTGGTTGAGCATTATGCCTTGTTCATGTGTGGTGTGTTTACCATGTTGTGTGCTTCTTCTCGATAGTTCCCGTTTCGTTGCGACTGTGAGGATTCGTTCGTCGATGCTTGGTTCATCTACGTGGCTTCATCTTCTTCATGGACTCGTTCTTCTTCCTAGCGGGATTTCAGGCAAGATGACCATCACCTTGGATCTCACTACTATCATTGCTATGCTAGTTGCTTCGTTCTATCGTTTTGCTGCGCTACCTACCTTTTGTTCTTCAAGCCTCCCAAATTGCCATGAACCTCTAACCTTTTGACACCCTTCCTAGCAAACCGTTGTTTGGCTTTGTTACCACTTTGCTCAGCCTCTCTTATAGCATTGTTAGTTGCAGGTGAAGTTGAAGATTGCTCCATGGTGGACAGGATTATGTTGGGATATCACAATATCTCTTATATTATTAATGCATCTATATATTTGATAAAGGGTGGAAGGCTGGACCATATGCCTGGTGTTTTGTTCCACTCTTGCCGCCCTAGTTTCCGTCATACCGGTGTTATGTTCCCGGATTTTGTGTTCCTTACGCGGTCGGGTGATTTATGGGACCCCCTTGACAGTTCGCTTTGAATAAAACTCCTCCAGCAAGGCCCAACCTTGGTTTTACCATTTGCCTCACCTAGCCCTTTTTCCCTTGGGTTTCTGGAGCCCGAGGGTCATCTTTATATTAGCCCCCCGGGCCAGTGCTTCTCTAAGTGTTGGTCCGAAACGAGCAACCTGCGGGGCCCCCTCGGGGAAACTCGAGGTCTGGTTTTACTCGTAGCTTGACTTATCCGGTGTTGGCCTGAGAACGAGATATGTGCAGCTCCTATCGGGATTGTCGGTGCATCGGGCGGCTTTGCTGGTCTTGTTTTACCATTGTCGAAATGTCTTGTAAACCGGGATTCCGAGATTGATCGGGTCTTCCTGGGAGAAGGTATATCCTTCGTTGATCGCGAGAGCTTATCATGGGCTAAGTTGGGACATCCCTGCAGGGCATTATCTTTTGAAAGCCGTGCCCGCGGTTATGTGGCAGATGGGAATTTGTTAATGTCCGGTTGTAGATAACTTGACACCAGATCCGAATTAAAATGCATCAACCGCGTGTGTAGCCGTGATGGTCTCTTTTTGGCGGAGTCCGGGAAGTGAACACGGTTTCTGTGTTATGTTTGACATAAGTAGGAGCTCAGGATCACCTCTTGATCATTACTAGTTGACGACCGTTCCGTTTGCTCTCTCCTCGCTCTGATTTGCGTATGTTAGCCACCATACATGCTTAGTCGCTACTGCAACCTCACCACTTTACCCCTTCCTTTCCCTTTAAGCTTTGCTAGTCTTGATACCCATGGTAATGGGATTGCTGAGTCCTCGTGGCTTCACGATTACTACAACAACAGTTGCAGTACAGGTTATGCGATGATCATGACGTGAGAGCGATGTTTGCTTGTTTTGGAGTTCTATCGCTTCTTCTTCGACCAGGGGATAGGTTCCAGGTCGGCAGCCTGGGCTAGCAGGGTGGATATTGTTTGAGCTTCTGTTCGTGTTTCATCCGTAGTCGGATGTTGATCTTATGTATGATGTGATGTTGTATTCATGTGGCATTGTATGCCTGATGTATGTATCCCCATCTATTTATGTAATGTTGATGTAATGATATCCACCTTGCAAAAGCGTTTCAATATGCGGGTCTATCCTTAGTGGTACCTTTGAGTTCCTCTTGGATATGGTCGCATATTGGGCGTGACACCACACTTCAGCTTATGTCTCAAGACCTTCAATGTGAAGCCGAAGATGATCGATGGGCGACACGCGGTGTGCGGAGGCGCTATTATAAGCAAGGGTGCCGATGCCCTATGGCCAAAGGGTTCCTTCCCGGAGGTGTCCGACCTATGGCAACGGGAGTGGTTTTACATCACAGCACCCCGAGGTACAAAGCGGGCAGCCGCCCCAGCCTTCCGCCCTGCCCTTTCGCCCCAACTGGCATCATGGGTCAACAAAGGGCTGGACCGGGGGCCAGTTAATGACGTGCTGACATTGCAAAGCCGCATCCGAGATCTCCTCAAGAGGGATATCGGTCTCGTCAAAGTAATTCAAGTAATGTTAGTTCGTCGGGTCATGCCATGCCAACGTCGATCTCTCCGTATGTGGGAGTTCAACCCGGAAGGACTGCGAACCATTCAACACTTCTTCGGCGTGACGCTCGAAGGGATGTATCGATTATTCTTAGAATCACGAATAAAGTGTCCGGACACCATCGAGGATGCAGGTCTCAACTGCAACCGTCCAGATACCCAGGTAAGTAACTCCGCGACCGAACATGCTATCATTATATTTGTCACAACATTATTCTGAAAAATTACCCTCGGCCAGTACTGGATAAGAAAGGCGGAGAGGATCAGGTGTTCGGCCCCCCTTCCCGAAGGCTCGCTGGATCCCGTACTAACCAGGATGCTGGCTCGCGCACCTTATCAAGTGCCATCAAGAGAAGACGAGGGGAGGAATAGAGAAGCCAAAAGCAGGCTTCATACATTACACATCCGACCCGGGGGAATTAGTGCCTCCGCGTCGGAGTATGATCGGGGAGGTGAATCTAGAATCCCCTCTCCCCACGGGAAGAAAAGGACCGGCCCTGAGGACTTGGAAATGGAGGTTTCCAAACGAGGGAAGAAACCTTCACCAGGGGGCCCTACCCCAGAGGGCATCCTTAGCGCGCAGCGCCCACAAGGGGGCCAGCCGTCCATCGAGCTGTAAGTGAACGAAGGCACATTAGTAAATATGCCCTGCTCTTTTCCTCAGAATAACAACCGAGACATATGTTTTGCAGTCCGGCTCATAGCCCTTCTCAACAATGTTCGTCCTCGGGGGATCTTCTTCCAGAGATGATGGAGAGCGAAACGCCCCCTCCTGCTTCCCCGCCTCATGAGACGGTCGACCCTGAGGTGTCATCGCGGATGATTTCTTCTGATCCGCAAAGGCCAGAAGGTAACTCTTCGGCCACCCGAAGTTCGGAGTTCTTGGCTCCTAAGGAGACCAATAGAAAAAGCCGGGATTGTCCGGTGTACAACCGGACACATTGATAGGTCTTCTGGAGCAAACGGCTATCTCAGAGGCACATCATACCTTAATGGTACGGTGGTTGAGAGGATTTCATCCGCAAAACGTGGGCTGAATGAAGCTTTTACGAGCCTGCTAAGAGGCTTTGAGGTACGCAAAGTAATATATATTTTTGACTGTACCACACACGCAAGGTGTGCTTTGTATAGATAATAGCCCCTGAGACTCTGGTTGCCATCTAGACGCAGCGAGCAGAGGATCATAGTCTCAGGTAATGATAGCGCTGCTTTCGTGCGCAGGCGGCTGCAGATCCGGCGGCTGACCGAACTGCTGAATTTGCCGAATTGAGGCGGCAACTTGACATGGCGGATGTGGACATCATGCTTGTTAACAAGCGGCTTGACGAGGCACAGGGTATGTATATTGGGTGGTCAGCAAATATTAAGAAGAGCATGGTGCTAGTATTTATAGTATGCTTTGACTGCAGATGGAGCTGCCGCCGTGGAGACCCTTCGGGCAGAACTTGCCCGAGCCAAGGAGCAAGCCAGGAAAAGTGATGTGGCCGCCCTGAAGGTAGCCGAAGAATTAAAAGCCGAACAGGCTGCGCATCGCCAAAGTGAGGATAAAATAGCCGACATGGCTATTGAGCTACAAAATGCCGCCTGCCAGTATGAGCTTCTCGAAAGGGAAAACCAAACAAAAACGGCTGACTTAGAGAAGGCCTTGCAAGCAGCAAAGGAAACTCGCTCTGAAATCAGAGTGACGCGGGAGGAGCTTCGGCAAGCCGGTGATATCGCGGCTGGGAAGCCCTTTTTATTGCGAACGAAGTTCGGCGATCTGAAATATGACCCTCTTGATCAATTGTGGAGCTCTGCATACACATACTTGGATTTAGCACAGAGTGCTACTGATGCGACGGAGTATTTCAAGGATCGGAAAGATCATGAGGTGGAAAGATTGTTCTGGTCGCAGTTCAGTGCTCCAAAGCATCCGCTGCTGTTGAATGAGCAAATGGCCGAGTGGGCCGAGCTCCATAGGTTGTCCGGGCTTGCCATGAAGGCTGTTGTGGGCCATCTATGGCCAAAGGAACCGAGCCGAGGTAGTTATTTTGGTTTGGTGCAACAATTTCTTCGTGTTGTGCCGCATATCAATGCTGTTAAGAGGTCGGCGTGCATAGAGGGGGCGCGGATGGGTCTTGCCCATGTTAAGACATATTGGGCGGAGATGGAGGCCACCGATGTTGCAACCAGGGGTCCGCCCAGGGGCTAGGACTCGCCCGAGCACTATTTTGAAGAAGTCCTAGAAGGTGCCCGTTTAATAGAGGCTCAGTGCTCAAAGAGTACCATGTTCCAGTGACATGTATCTTGATTGTAAAAACAATGCTTTTTTGATAATAAAGGCTATATTTATACTTTTGCCCGTAAAGTATTGTAGTGCCTCCCTCGTATGCCATTTATGTATGTATATAACCTGAAAGTTTGCAATGTCGGCTTTCAAATTTCCACGCATATAATGCGGGGGTGTTCGGTAAAGCGCGTAATCACACTTGATCCAACGTCTTGGTCCGTTAAGGAGGTGATAGCACGACGAACAAGGCAATCGTACTATATAGCTTTAACACTTTCACTTAGCCATAAGAGTTTGGCGGCGGGGCTACTATATAGCGCCTGGTATGTCTGTGCTCATCCGAATATGGTGCGTGTACATACGTGACCGGGAAACCGGTCCTTCGTTAATGCGGAGGAATCGCGAAGATTCCGCTGGGTCATCGAGTGGTTGACCAGTCTCTCGCTTTATCATGACAGTCAGTTTTCGACTTTCTCTACTGAGGTGCTCATCCAGATGAACCAGGGCACAATCACAGTAGTTCTCCCGGTGCCACCTTAGCCGATATAGCGGAACGTAAGGTAGCAAAACACGGGAGCCAGGCAAACCCAACTATTGACCAAAGACATGATTCGGAGCTGATGCATATAAGGCCAAACTCGCGACGCCGAACACTCCCGAAGGCATTCGGACTTTATAACATATACTGGGCTGAGTATCGCCCTCGATAATGATCCCTAAATTTTCGGGTACGAGCATGAATTTGGCGTGATGAAAGAGCGGCTGTGGTAAGGGTATAAATCCCAAAAACACATTGGATGCTACCCTTGTAACATCCATTTTAGATCGGCGAATAATAAGTTAGCCAATAACGCCGGTAGCCCTCTTGGTCGTGTTAAGTACTAGGAGGGTGTGAGCCAACAAGAGACAATAAAAAGGTTTACACAGGGTCTTAATTTAAAAAGAAACCTTAGGATGGGGCCCTGCTGCACGTCTGCGCCTTTGTCTCCATTGTGCCATATCCTGGAAGGGTATAGCACGGTAGTCATCTGTAAGAAAGAAAGAAAAACTCAGCTGAAAGAATCTTTTTGTGTAACCGTGCATAACGTCGGTTAAACTTAATGAGCCATGAAAATTCAATTTCTTGAGTGTGAATAGGTTCCAGCCGAACTATGGATTTTATTCGTGCGAGCAGCCCCTAGCACCACATATGGGGGTATAGCCATTAGTCAAGCTCAGGTTTATCTGGGCTGCTACAAATAGTGGTGCGCTGAACACGTCTAGCCGTGTCCGTGGTCTCAACGACCGATTAGTTACTTGGGTTGGAGAGGCCGGTCGGTGGTTCGGCTCCTCGAGCCACCACATATTCTTCCGCACACAGGGAGTGCTCTGTATTTCCGCTAACTGTGATGACGCCACGTGGACCGGGCATCTTAAGTTTAAGATAAGCATAATGCGGAACTGCATTAAAACGAGCAAAGGCCGTTCTACCGAGTAGTGCATGGTAGCCGCTTCGGAATGGAGCGATGTCGAAGATTAGTTCTTCGCTTCGTAAGTTGTCGGGAGAACCAAATACAACCTCTAGTGTTAGGGAGCCCGTGTAGCGGGCCTCTATGCCTGGTATTACTCCTTTAAAGGTAGTATTGCTTTGGCTGATTCTTGACGGGTCTATCCCTATCTTACGGACAGTGTCCTGATATATTAGATGACTACTGCCGCCGCCCATGAGGACTTAGGTGAGATGGTATCCGTCAATTATTGGGTCGAGCACCAAGGCAGCCGAACCTCCATGCCGGATACTAGTCGGATGATCCCTGCGATCAAAAGTGATCGTGTAGGCCGACCATGGATTGAATTTGGGGGCAACTGGTTCTACAGTGTATACGTCTCGGAGTGCGCGTTTGCACTTCCTCTTTGGTATGTGAGTTGCGTAAATCATGTTCACTGTTTTGACCTCTGGTGGAAATTTTTTCTACCCCCAAGTGTTCGGCTGGCGAGGTTAGTCCTCGTTTTCACTTGGCGGCTCCCTCTCCTTATGTTCGGCGTTTAGCTTGCCGGCCTACTTGAAGACCCAACATTCTCTGTTGGTCTGATTCGCAGGTTTCTCGGGGGTGCCATGAATCTGACATGATCTGTCTAGAATTTTTTTTAGGCTGGACGGTCCATCTCTGCTGCCTTTAAATGGATTTTTCGGTTGACCGGGTCGAGAGCTCCTGAATCCGGCGTTTACCGCCGTGTTGTCTGGGCTGTCTTCATTATTTCGACGCTTGTTTTTATTGCGCCGCGGCTTCCTGTTGCCGTCCCTGACTTCGGATGTGCCTGGGTCGCTGTTTTTGCTGTGGCGGGATTTAGAGCGGCGCCGCTGACGTCGGCGATTTGGTTGCTTCTTTAGAGGATTATGCTCCGTTGCATCCTTCCGTTCCTCGCTGTTGTTTTCTTTGGGTGTGTCCACCATGTATATATCATATGATGAGGTGGCTGTCTAGTGCCCTGTGGGCGGTGGTTCCCGTTCTTCTCCGGCATCGTGATTCATACCTTCGATGTCTTCGGAGTCAAAATCAAGCATGTCGGTTGAGTCATCGACAGTGGCTATTAAGTGGGTGGTGGGTGGGAAACGAATTTCTTCGTCGTCCGCTTCCCACCCAAGCCGGACATAGTTCGGCCAGGAGTCTCCAGACAGGGAGAGAGATTTCAGTGAGTTTAGAACGTCACCCAAGGGCGAGTGCTGAAAGATATCCGCGGAGGTAAACTCCATGATCGGTGCCCAATCAGGTTCGATAGGCACAAATGTGCGCGGTTCGGAGCCTATGGCCGGAGACGAGTCCGAGGGTCCGATGACACAGACCTTATTGGAGGCGAAGTCTATGTTCGGTTCTATCGCTGATGAGTGTGCGGCCTCCGAGGCGGGGTCTATCCACCCATCCTCGGATGGCACGATCTGCTCCGGATCTAAGGCCAGGGCAGCTGCAGGTGTGTTCTCCTGAACACCGTCCGATGGCAGATCTATGTCATGCTCATCGTGATCGTGACGACGCACTGGCTGCGCGCCGAATCCGTCAAGATCAAGTCTCCATGGATGTCGGCAGTGTAGTTCAAAGCTTCAAACCTCGACCGATGGCCCGGCGAGCTATCGATCTGCTCCAAATGGCTGCGAAGTTGGCTCGCGAAGCGTAGTCACGAATACGAAGATCTATCCCGGAGGAAAACCTCACCCTGGATCACATCGTTGTGGATGATTGAAGGAGCCATCAAGCCTTATGGTGACGACACAGTGGAACTCTCAATGAAAGAACCAATGTCGGTGTCAAAACCGGCGGATCTCGGGTAGGGGGTCCCGAACTATGCGTCTAAGGCTAACGGTAACAGGAGGCGGGGGACACAATGTTTACCCAGGATCGGGCCCTCTCTATGGAGGTAATACCCTACTTCCTGCTTGATTGATCTTGATGATATGAGTATTACAAGAGTTGATCTACCACGAGATCATAGAGGCTAAACCCTAGAAGCTAGCCTATGATTATGATTGTTCTCATCCTATGGATTAGACCCTCAGGTTTATATAGACACCGGAGGGGGCTAGGGTTACACAGAGTCGGTTACAGAGAAGGAAATCTACATATCCAAATTGCCAAGCTTGCCTTCCACACAAAGGAGAGTCCCACCCGGACACGGGACGAAGTCTTCAATCTTGTATCTTCATAGTCGAACAGTCCGACACAAGTACATAGTCCGGATGTCCGAGGACCCCCTAATCCAGGACTCCCTTACCCGCGCCCATGTAACATTGCCATTGAACCCCCGGGGGGCAGCCTATAAGACCCCCCGGTGCCCCTCCATGCAGAGGGTCGGTTGATTAATCTTTAGAACACACACACACACACACACACACACACACACACACACACACACACACGGAGAGGGAGCAACCTAACTGGCCTGTCTTTCTTCCTCCCCAGAACAGCTCTAGGAGCAAGCTTGTATCCACGGCAGGACTAGGGGTATTATCTCTCCGGAGAGCGCCGAACCTGGGTACGTCTCGTGTCCCTCGTGTGCTCGTACCAACCTTGCCTCTGGAGCCCACTGGTGCCCTCATGCATGTTCCTCTCTTTAGACATCCCATGGCATCTGCCGTGAGCTCACCAAGACAGACCACGACCACGTTGGCAGTAGTGCTTGCACCCCCGCATCTACGAGCAGTGCTTGCATAAGGGCATCTTCAACACTGACCCTCAATGCACACATGGTATCTCCGCAGATATAAATAACAACATATGAAATTGTAGATGATTGAAAATATTCAAATACGACAATACTCAATCAAATCTTCCTTGAACTGCTCATGAGTTGCTCGATACCGAATTTGTTTTATGAGTTTGAAGAAACTTGTCAAACGTGGATGGATTCTGGTCTAGAAGTTGGATAAGATCACTCATGTTCTCAAATTCCAGACCTGCAGCGACATCTTCACCCTTATCCTCAACTATCATGTTGTGCATGATCGGACAACATGTCATCACCTCCCACAAGGTCTTCGGATCCCATTGTTTAGAAGGTCCATGAACAACTGCAAAACGAGAACTATTGGGTGCTTAACTGAACAAGGCGACATGCTCCCCCATAGCAATAGTTGGGTGACCATGATGGGGGCTCCCCCGGGCATCACCACGCCTCTAGAGCCCGACCGCTCTATTATCAGGTGGCTCCTTGTCACATTTTTTGACCAAACCAGTGGTTTATCTCGGCAACTGAGACCTGACTCGTCTAGAGCCCTCCGCCCATGGGGTATTTAATATACGCTTGAAAAGAATGCAGGACAGGCCGCCTCCCATCCCAGATAAGCTGCGACCAGATGATCAAGGACAGATAATCCCTTTCCTTCTTAGCCAGGCGATCGACCCCGCAGAGCAGGGAGCTAGCCCGGGTACGCATGCCCTACTTTTTCGCCATTATCAGGGGAATTTTTCTCCTACCTCTGTGCCTCGGAGCCTAGACCACTCAACATACCATTAGACCGTGAAAGAAAGGCATTTTGAAATGAGCATGGTTGGACATGTAATGCCTCCAAGGAAGTGTTAATCAACGCGAGTCGTCTTCGGGCTTTGCTCAGACCACTTACGGCACGAATATGCGCCCTCGAGGGCTCCTTTGACATGTGCAATGGAAGGGTGGGCAAGGGAGCAAGGACATGGAAGAAGGTAGGACACAACAAGGAAAAAGTATGGGCACTCAATTTAAATGCAACATAATAGCTTCTGATTATTGTCGGTAAGAAGGTGGTAATAACATAATTGCTGCAACAAAAGAGGAACGAGAAATGTTATTGTTACAGAGCCCCAGACCCTAGATGATAAGGCGTTAACCCTAAAGAGCTATCATCTTCCTCCTCTTCAGACTCATTGATGACCCACAAGTATAGGGTATCTATCGTAGTCCTTTCGATAATTAAGAGTGTCGAACCCAACGAGGAGCAGAAGGAAATGACAAGCAGTTTTCAGTAAGGTATTCTCTACAAGCACTGAAATTATCGGTAATAGTTAGTTTTGTGATAAGGTAATTTGTAACTGGTAACAAGTAAGAAAAGTAAACAAGGTGCAGCAAGGTGGCCCAATCCTTTTTGTAGCAAAGGACAAGCCTGGGCAAACTCTTATATAAGGGAAAGCGCTCCCGAGGACATATGGGAATTATCGTCAAGCTAGTTTTCATCATGCTCATATAATTCACGTTCTTTACTTTGATAATTTGATATGTGGGTGGACCGGTGCTTGGGTATTGTCCTTCCTTGGACAAGCATCCGACTTATGATTAACCCCCCTCGCAAGCATCCGCAACTACGAAAGAAGAATTAAGGTAAACCTAACCATAGCATGAAACATATATATGGATCCAAATCAGCCACTTACGAAGCAATGCATAAACTAGGGTTTAAGCTTCTGTCACTCTAGCAACCCATCATCTACTTATTACTTCCCAATGCCTTCCCCTAAGTCCAAATAATGGTGAAGTGTCATGTAGTCGACGTTCACATAACACCACTAGAGGAAAGACAACATACATCTCATCAAAATATCAAACGAATACCAAATTCACATGACTACTTATAACAAGACTTCTCCCATGTCCTCAGGAACAAACATAACTACTCACAAATCACATTCACGTTCATAATCAAAGGAGTATTAATTATCATTAAGGATCAGAACATATGATCTTCCACCAAATAAACCAACTAGCATCAACTACAAGGAGTAATCAACACTACTAGCAACCCACATGTACCAATCTGAGGTTTTGAGACAAAGATCGGATACAAGAGATGAACTAGGGTTTGAGAGGAGATGGTGCTGGTGAAGATGTTGATGGAGATTTACCCCCTCCCGATGAGAGGATCGCTGGTGATGACGATTGTGACAATTTCCCCCTCCCGGAGGGATGTTTCCCCGGCAGAACAGCTCCGCCGGAGCCCTAGATTGGTTCCGCCAAGGTTCCGCCTCGAGACGGCGGCGCTTTGTCCCGAAAACTTCCTTACGATTTTTTCCAGGGCAAAAGACACCTTATACCAGAAGGTGGGCATCGGGGGGCTTCCAGGTGGCCCACGAGGCAGGGGGCACGCCTAGGGGGTAGGGCGCGCCCTCCACGCTCGTGGACAATGGGTGGCCCCCCTCTGGTGCTTTCTTCGCCCAATATTTTTAATATATTCCAAAACTGACTTTTGTGTTCAGGACTTTTGGAGCTGTGTAGAATAGGTCTCTAATATTTGCTCCTTTTCTAGCCCAGAATTCCAGCTGCCGGCATTCTCCCTCTTCATGTAAACCTTGTAAAATAAGAGATAAAAGGCATAAGTACTATGACATAATGTGAAGTAATATCCCATAATGCAATAAATATCGATATAAAAGCATGATGCAAAATGGACGTATCACTGACCTCGGGCCTCCGTGGCGGCTGCACCATGATAACCCACAAGTATAGGTGATCAATTGTAGCCTTTCTCAATAAGTAGGAGTGTCAAGCCCAATGAGGAGCTAAAGGTAGAATTTATATTCTCTTCAAGTTCTATCGACAACCGATACAAGTCTACGCACACTTACATAGAACAAGAATGAAACTACTTTGTAGGTGTTAGGATAAGTTTGCAAGGGTAAAACTAGATGTTCTCAGCAAGAATAAAAATATGAGTAATTTGGAAGATAATAAAAGTTAGTTGTTTAGTAGAAAACTTTTTCTAACACAAGAGTAGGATTTGTCCCTAGGCAATTGATAACTAGACTGGTAATCCTTATTGCAATTTTATATGAGGGAGAGGCCTGAGCTAACATACTTTTCCATACTTGGATCATATGCACTTATGGTTGGAACTCTAGCAAGCATCCACGACTACTAAAGATCATTAAGGTAAAACCCAACCATAGTATTAAGTAACAAGTCCTCTTTACTGCCATACACAACAACCCCCAGGTATAAGCTTCTGTCACTCTAGCGACCTACCATAAGCGAATTATGAACATACTGGAACACCCTACAACAGTAATCCCACATGCTTCTATGACACGGAGGGCACCATAGGATAACACCAAAATTAAACATACAACTAAAACCAATCACGATCATTAATCAACCCATAGGACAAAATGAATCTATTCAAACATCATAGGATGGCAACACATCATTGGATAATAATATGTAGCATTAAGCACCATGTTTAAGTAGATATTACATCGGGGATAAGAGGGGTGTTACACTGCTGCATAGAGGGCGAGAGAGTTGGTGATGACGACGACGAAGTTTTTGGTGTAGATCGCCGTCACAATGATTGCCCCGGCGGTGTTCAGGTGCCATCGGGTGAGAGGTGGTGTCGTGCGTACAACGATCTATGGGACCATGATGATCCCTTTGCGGTTCGACTGGGGAGATCGTCAAGCAGAAAGAGCAGATCCAGCAATCAACACAGTGGTTTACCCATGTTCGGGCCGCTGTGAAGCGTAAAACCCTACTCCTACTTTGTTGTATTAGATGTATGAGCACAAGTACAAGGAGCGCGATTGGCTGGCAAGATTGCACAGGAAGTGCAGCTACGTGTGTAATTGGGCAAAGTGTCGACCTTTGTAAAGGTAGCCATGGGCCTCCTTTTATAAGGAAAGGGGCTACCACATTGCCAAAATGGTCTTTACATAAGGTAAACAGTGGCTATAGTGCCAAATACCTAACTCTGACGGGTTAGGACAAATGCATTAAATGCACCGTGAGGTGTTACGCTAATGAAGCCTATCGGCAAGGATCGTCTCCCCTTTTGTCTCATTCGCCCAGCTACCTCATATTTCCTTGACACGCTACAGGGACAGGTGTCATTAAAATTGTATCTTCAACCGCAAGCTGCCACGCGCCCAGACAAAACTCACCTATAATTACCTACCCGCTCGACACCTATACGACAAGTGACAAGCAGGTCGCTGAGGTGGAGTGGTGGCAAGGTAGTGGGATCTTGCCGGGCTTGGAGCTTACCAGGTGTTTGTTAACTTGCTGGCAAGGAACTTGCCGACAACTCCCAAGTTTGATCTTCTGCACTCTTCTATAGTTACCAGCAACTCACAATTGCAGTTACCAGAATCCACTGACTCAAGGTTACCAGGCTCGCTATTGAGATGGTAGGCGCTAATTTCCTTTGCCAATGGATTGCCCCCCTGCAGAACAAGGGGGCCAACTTGGGACTTCCAAAATGCTACACACATCATGAGGTTGCATCCAGGCTTGAACAACAATCTGACATTTCTACAACACACGCCCCTCTGTCATCAACTGTTTAGGCCGGATGGCAAGTTCAAGCTGCCGGCACACATAATCCCTCTGTGCAACAACTCTGCTCTGGGCTCAATCATCGCCATGATGAAGGCGTGCAACACCCATGGCGTTGACGAAACTTGGGCTGAACCGCGTGCAGATCAGGTACATGAATGGTTTGACAACTTGTCGGAGAAGGCCATCAGGAAGGAGCCAGAAATCATCTGCACAACCACCGACTAGCCATAGAGGCTGGTGATTTTGGTTACTTGGTGGCTGAAACTGGTGAATAAGGAGACTTGCTAGAGGAAGATCTTACTGACCAAGGCGAGTCTGCCGGGGAGCAGGGCGAGGTTGCCGAGAACTCCAGTGACAAATATGGTCCCGAAGAGCAACCCACGAGGATCCCCATGCTCCGCCAAGGAGACCACATGCCCTCTGGAAGACCATCTCAAGCAACCTAGTGCATCCATCTTCAAGCAGCAAAGTTGCCGATAAGAAGGCGACTGGCAAGGCCCCGCAATGGCAAGGAGCTTGACGGCAGCCTGTGCGGCGTACAAGAAATACAATTGCATCAGCAAATGGAGCAACGGGCTCGTCTAGTACAACTGCTCCGACAACTCGAGTAGCAGGGTTGTCTAGACCTACTGCTGTTGCTGCCAAGCACACGAGGACTCCTACTCCACCTCCTCCTGCCAACACTAGATTGGAGGTCAATTTCGACCTCTCCACCCTGAGTGAAGGCGAAGCGTAAGAAGAGTAAGAGCTCTTGTCGCATCCTTCCATCCTTGATTTGTTAATCTCGACTTGCTTAATCTTGTCTTGTTTCCGCATAGATGCTGAAATGCTGGCACAGAGGCCGAAAAAGAGGGCGAACACCTCGATGGGCGATGATCCACTGATAACACACAATTATAGGGGATCACAACAATTTTCGGGGGTAGAGTATTCAACCCAATTTTATAGATTGGACACACGGGGAGCCAAAGAATATTTGCAAGTATTAAGGGCGCGGAAGTAAAATTTTACTTCCACTCCAGGCATGGTACTACCGTGCCACCCTGACACAGTACTACCATGGCTAGAGCGGCTGTAATCTTTTACATCCGCACCCTAGCCCGGTACTACCATGGAGTTAAAAATTACATTGTTTTATCCGCCCAATCTCATTTCTACATGTTTCATTTGGTTTTGGCCCTAGTCTTTGCAATAACCTTCCCGCTTGTCTCGTGTGTTTGTGTTGTGTGTCATAGGTGGTGGCTCCGGTTCCAATGTCCGGCGCTCAAATCCCAACCGTGACATAAGCTCCAAGCGGCTTCGCAACCAAGAAGTTCTAGAGGGGTCCAATGCCCCCACAATGCCACGTCAAGACCACAACTAGCAAATTAAAGGAGCCAAACATTGGCATGGATGAGATGCCTCTAGCCGAGTTTATCATTCGAAGGAGGCTCAACCCCTATGTGAAGGCTCGTGAGAATGCCAAAGGGATGATTTGTTCTGGACCAAGCAAGAAAATCTCATCTACCTCGATGTGATCAAGTCCAAGCAGAACATCTGTGTTCCAGTTTAGTGGATTGATATGAATCATCTGAAGAAGGACTGGGCATACTTTGATGATTCGTTGGATTTGGTGGAGCAGTTTGGCATTGAAGAGTTTATCACGTTCCACATGGACTTTGACCCGAAGATCATGGCTCAGTTCTTTGCTTCCGTCCATTTCCACACGGATGAGGAGCAGACTATGACTTGGATGACCAATGGAAAGAGGATGATTGCTAAGTGGAAGGAATTCATGGAGATGCTACACGTTCGTGATGAAGGGCTCAATGTGCCCGTTGGTGTCCGCCCTCATGCCAACCCAGAGTCCGCCAACAAGAACAAGCTTCAACCGTTCCTTGTAGAGAAGAAGTTAGCAAATGACAAGAAGTCCTGGGTGCTCAACCCCTTCCTTGACATCATGCAACAGATCTTCCGCAACACTCTCTTTCTGCGCATTGGTGATAAGGACAAGGTGCATGCTTATCTCGTGGATATGATGCTTCTTTGTGAGGAGGCACGTCGTCAAGTTCCTCAACCACTTGATGTTTCTCATATCATGTGGGTTGAGCTCTGGTTTTCCGTCTTCAATCGCAAAGTTCCTATCTATGGACCATACCTGCACCTCTTTGTCGGATTCAGGGTTCCGCAGACCCTTGAGAGGTTCGAACTCTGGGGTGCGTGCCAAGAACTCTCTCTCCCAGTCTGCCTACTCAACGATTCCAAGGCCCGGCTCGGCGAACCCAAGGGACAAGAGACACAACAGTTAATCCTGGTTAGGGCCACCTTGTGGTGTAATATGAAGGAAATATGCCCTAGAGGCAATAATAAAGTTATTATTTATTTCCTTATATCATGATAAATGTTTATTATTCATGCTAGAATTGTATTAACCGGAAACATAATACATGTGTGAATACATAGACAAACATAGTGTCACTAGTATGCCTCAACTTGACTAGCTCGTTTATCAAAGATGGTTATGTTTCCTAGCCATGGACAAAAGAGTTGTCATTTGATTAACGGGATCACATCATTAGGAGAATGATGTGATTGGCATGACCCATTCCGTTAGCCTAGCACTTGATCGCTTAGTATATTGCTATTGCTTTCTTCATGACTTATACATGTTCCTCGTAATTATGAGATTATGCAACTCCTGCTTACGGAGGAACAATTTGGTGCTACCAAACGTCACAACATAACTGGGTGATTATAAAGGAGTACTACAGGTGTCTCCAAAGGTACATGTTGGGTTGGCGATTTCGAGATTAGGTTTTGTCACTCCGATTGCTCTGGAGAGGTATCTCTCGCCCTCTCGGTAATGCACATCACTTAAGCCTTGCAAGCATTGTAACTAATGAGTTAGTTGCGAGATGATGTATTACGTAACGAGTAAAGAGACTTGCCGTAACGAGATTGAACTAGGTATTGAGATACCGACGATCGAATCTCGCAAGTAACATACCGATGACAAAGGGAACAACGATGTTGTTATGCGGTTTGACCGATAAAGATCTTCGTGAGAATATGTGGGAGCCAATATGGGCATCCAGGTCCCGCTATTGGTTATTGACCGAAACGTGTTTCGGTCATGTCTACATAGTTCTCGAACCCGTAGGGTCCGCACGCTTAAGGTTTCGGCGATGCTTTATTATGAGTTTATGAGTTTTGATGTACCGAAGGAGTTCGGAGTCTCGGATGAGATCAGGGACATGACGAGGAGTCTCGAAATGGTCGAGACGTAAAGATCGATATATTGGATGACTATATTCGGAGTTCGGAAAGGTTCCGAGTGATTCGGGTATTTTTCGGAGTACCAGTGAGTTACGGGAATACGGGAGAAGAAGTATATGGGCCTTTTTGGGCTTTATGGGAGAGGGAGAGGCAGGCCGCGCGCCCCCCCATTGACTAGTCCGAATTGACTATGAGGGGCGGCGCCTCCTTCCTTCTCTTCCCTCTTCCCCTTCCTTGTCTCCTACTCCTACTACTTGGAAGGACTCCTAGTTGATTAGAAAGGGGGAATCCTACTCCGGTGGGAGTAGGACTCCCTAGGGCGCGCTTATAGAGAGGGCCACCCTCCCTCCTCCACTCCTTTATATACGGGGCAGGGGCACCCCATAGACACACAAGTTGATCTACGGATCGCCTTAGCCGTGTGTGTGCCCCTCCACCATATTCCACCTCGGTCATATCGTCATGAGTTTAGGCGGCCCTCGCGCCGCAGAACATCATCATCGCCACCACACCGCCGTTTCGACGGAACTCATCCCCGACACTTTGCTGGATCGAGTCCGGGATCGCCATCGAGCTGAACGGTGCTGAACTCGGAGGTGCCGTGACGCTCGCTGCTTGGATCGGTCGGATCATGAAGACGCATTTACTACATCAACCGCTTTGTCATAATGCTTCCGCTTACGGCCTACGAGGGTACGTGGACAATACTCCCCCCTCTCATTGCTATGCCATCACCATGATCTTGCGTGTGCATAGGAATTTTTTTGAAATTACTACGTTCCCCAACATAATACCCTACTCCAGCTTTGTGGTGGATTGCCTCGAGGGGTTGAGGATGAACTAGTACATTGTGGGAACGGCCTCAGGAGGTCAGGTGTTCTTGAGCTCGATGAGCTGGTGAGGTGGTCAGGGTGGAATCGATCTGTCCCCTCTATGGTGGCGGCTAAGTCCTATTTATAGTGGCCTTGGTCCTCTTCCCAAATGTAGGCGGGGAGGGATCCCACAACAGCTAAATTTGAAGGGAGACAACTAGTACAAGCTATCCTAACAAAAGTAGTCTTCGCCTGCAAAAGGCTCTGGTGGTGACGTTGCGGTGGGCTCCATGATGACCTCCGTCCTGGCAATCTTGGTCTTGTTGCACCGATATGGAAACCTTTGCTTGATTCCTCGAGACTCAGCGCCTGCACTTGCCTCCTTAGCACCGAAGAGGAAACTGGTACACTACGCCTGTCGGTGTCAAAACCGGCGGATCTCGGGTAGGGGGTCCCGATCTGTGCATCTTAGGCTGATGGTAACAGGAAGCATGGGACACAATATTTACCCAGGTTCGGGCCCTCTCGATGGAGGTAAAACCCTACTTCCTGCTTGATTAATATTGACGATATGAGTAGTACAAGAGTAGATCTACCACGAGATCGTAGAGGCTAAACCCTAGAAGCTAGCCTATGATGATTATGATTGTAACTGTGATCGACCTTCTAAGGACCAACCTCTCCGGTTTATATAGACACCGGAGAGGGCTAGGGTTTACACGGAGTCGGTTACAAGGAAGGAAATACAATATCCGGATCGCCAAGCTTGTCTTCCACGCAAAGGAGAGTCCCATCCGGACACGGGACGGAGTCTTGAGTCTTGTATCTTCACGCACCTATAGTCCGGCTGTCCGGACACTCCCTAATCTAGGACTCTCTCAGTAGCCCCTGAACCAGGCTTCAATGACGATGAGTCCGGCGCGCAGTCTTGTCTTCGACATTGCAAGGCGGGTTCCATCTCCGAATACTCCAAAGTAATTATTGAACACTTAGACCATGTCCGGATCTGCGAGATGATCCTCACATAGCATTGCAGGGAACATAGCATAAATCTGATCTGCTGGCAATCTTCGTACGTCGTGCCCTTGCATCATGGCCCGGTCCAATACGAACTGGCGTTTCTTGCCCCGCCTCGACTCGCGTTGCGAGGTGGTTTTATTGGCACGTCCTGCCAAAGCAGAGATCATGTTCCTCTTATTACGGGATCTTCCATCAATATGGGCGTGCGTAATCCCACGACGACCGTTGGCATGACTCTGTGTGCTTTTAGATAAGCCTCAAGCGGTCACGCTGAGGACTTTTGATATTCACCCCCTTTATAAAGGGGCCGAGGCCTATGCCTCTTTTCCACCTCCCTCGCGCCTTCTCGCACCTCAAGTTCTAACACCCGAGACCTAAGCTCCAACCCCAGATCCTCCAATATGTCTGGATCCAACCCTCAAGGCCGGTGGTAGGCCTCCTCGATCCAAGAGGAGGACATTACGAGGCTTAGGGAGGTTGGATATCTGACTGCCGACATCCAGCACAGGCTTCCTGCCCCAGGGCAGGTCATCCCTACGCCGGAGCCCAATGAGAGCGTCGTGTTTGTTCCTCACTTCCTCCGCGGCTTGGGCCTCACCCTCGATCCCTTTGTGAGGGGGCTCATGTTCTATTACGGGTTGGATTTTCATGATCTAGCTCCAGACGCTATCCTCCATAGCTCGTCATTCATCATTGTGTGCGAGGCTTTTCTCCACGTCACTCCACACTTCGGCTTATGGCTCAAGACCTTCAATGGGAAGCAGAAGATGATCAAGGGGCAACATGTGGAGTGCGGAGGTGCCATAACAAGCAAGAACGCCGACGCCCCATGGCCAGAGGGTTCTTTCCCAGAAGTATCCGATGTATGGCAGCGGAGGTGGTTTTATGTTATGGCTCCTAGAGGCACAAAGTGGGTGGCCGCCCCCCGAGTTCCGCTCGGGCCCTCCATCACAATTGGCGTCGTGGACTGACGTAGGACGGAATTGGGGCCCCGCCAGTGACGTTCCAATACTGCAGAGCCGTATCCTGGGAGCTTCTTGAGAAGGACATTAACCTTGTCAGCATAATTCAAGTAATGCTAATCCGACGGATGTTGCTGTGCAAACGCTGGCCTCTCCGGATGTGGGAGTTCAGTCCAGAGGGTCCGCAGACTATTAAGCACTTCTTCGACCTGAAGCTTGAAGGGATGTGTAAATTATTCTTCGGACCACAAGTAAAGTGTCCGGACACCACCGAGGATGCGGGCCTAAGCTACAATCGCCTAGATGCCCAAGTAAGTAACCTTGAAACCGGATACTTTGTTTTTATTTGTCATAGTCATTATTCTTAAAACCCTCCGTGGCCAGGAATGGCTCAGCAAGGCGGAGAGAATTAGGTGTTCGGCGCCACTTCCCGAAAGCTCGCCTGGTCCAACCGTTGCCAAGATGCTTGGCCGGGTGCTCAGCAAAATGCCCTCAGGGAAAGACGAAGGAAAGCATAATGAAGCCGAACTTCACACACTACGTACCCGGACCGGGGGAATTGCTTCCTCCCCAAGGGAGGATAGTCGGGGAGTGGAACCCAAGGCCACCTCCCCGCGTGGGAAGAAAAGGGCCACCTCTGAAGACCTGGAGACATAGATGCCCAAATAGGGGAAGAAAGTGCCGCCGGGGGGCTCTGCCCCGACGGGCGTCCTTACCATGCCATGCCCACCAACATGCCAGCCCTCAACTGAGTTGTAAGTTAATCGTTAATTCGAAGGTACTGTGTTTCTCCAAGATCAATAACCAGGATTCGTCTTTTGCAGTCCTGCTAGCAGCTCTTCTCGACAGAGTTCGTCTTTGGGGGATCTTCCTCCGGAGATGATGGAGAGCGAGACCCCACCCACCTCTCCGCCTCATGAAGCGGGCGACACCGAAGTGTCATCACGGAGGAGTCCGGATCTACTGAAGCCGGAGGCTAATACGTCAGCCGCCCTGAGCCCGGAGCGTCTGGCTCCCACGGGGGGTGATGAGAAGGGTCCAACACAGTTCGATGTCCGCCGCATATACCGACAGTTTTCGGAGTGAGCTGCGCCTCCTGAGGAGCATCCCTCATTAATGAGCACAGTGCTCAAGAAGATTTCATCCGCTACAAGCGGTTTGAATGAAGCATTTACGAGCCTGCTCAGAGGCTTTGAGGTATGTAGTGAAAAATACACTATGTTTGGCTGTAAGGCACGCGCTAGGTGTGCTCCATATGGATAGTAGCCCTTGAGACTCTGGTTGCCCGCCCTAGGTGGCAAACGGGGATCATATAGTAATGACTACGCTGTACATATGCGCAGGTATATAAGGGTCCGGCAGCTGACCAGTCTGCTGAAGTTGCTGAGCTAAGGAGGCAGATTGGATCTTTTGATGCCGATATCACGCTGGTGAGCGCGCGGCTGGACGAGTCACAAGGTATGTGCTCTGCTTTCCTTATTATGTTGTATAGGAAAATATGAGAGGGGCATAATATTAATGCAATGTGTTTGTAGTGCAGATGGTGCTGCTGCCCTGGGGCCAGGCCAAGGAACAAGCTCGGGTTAGCAATGCGGCTTCCCTAAAGGCGGCCGAAGAATTGAGAGCCGAATAGGCTGCTCATCGCCGAAGCAAGGAAAAGATAGCCGAAATGGCTGTGGAGTTGAAAAATGCCGCCGACCGGTATGAACTCCTTGAAAAGGAGAATAAGACTAGCTCGGCCGAACTGAACAAGGCACTTAATGCCACCAAGGAGATGCGGATAGAGGTCAGGGGTGTGTGGGAGGAGCTTCAACAGGCCGGTAAAACCGTGGCTGGGAGCTCCTACTTACTGCAGACGAAGTTTTTGGATCCGAAGTATGCTCCCCTGGATGGATGCTGTAGTCCTGCAGATGCGTATGTGGACTTGGCAAAGAGTACAGCTGATGCAGCCAAGTTTTTCAAGGATCAAGGTGATAAAGAAGTGGAGAAGCTTTTCTGGTCGCAATTCAATGCTCCCGCGCGCCCGCGCCGTTAAGTGAGAAGATGGCTGCTGTACCGGAGCTTCATAGGCTGTCCGGGCTTGCAATGCGGTTCGAATAGACCATCTTTTGGTCAAGGGGCCTAAGCCGACAAGCATTTTGGTTGGTGCAACACCTTGGGGCCGGCCTCGATCGACGCCATGAGAAGGTCGGTGCATAGAGGGTGCACGAATGGCTCTTGCCCGCAGTTTATTGGATGATATGGAGGCCACCATTGTAGCGACCTGTAATCCGACGGAGGCAGATCCGCCGAGCACTACTTGGAGCAGTAATGTATGTGCCCGCTATTAGGGACGCAGTGCTCAAGAATATATTGCTCGAGTGACAAAGAGAATCATTGTAAAAACAATGTTATTTTGATTATGAGGCTATATTTATACTTTGTGCCCGAAAGTATTATTCGTGGCCTCCCAGTGCGCCGCTTTTATGTCTATGTGTAATTCTGAAAGTTAGCAAATATTGGCTTCAGCCCCACGCATACAATGCAGGGGTGTTCGCGAAAAATATGCATAATCACACTTGTTCCAACGCCTTGGTCCATTAAGGAGGTGATCACACGCCTAACTAAGCAACCGGACTATATAGCAGTAACACTTTCACTTAGCCATAGGAGTTTGACGGGGGGCTACTATGTAGCCCCTAGTACTTTTATGCAGCATTTGAATACGGGCGATATGTACTTGGCCGAAACGCCCTTCGTTAATGCGGAGGAATCCTAAAGATTCCGTAAGTCTTCGAGTGGTTGAACAGCCTCGCAACAGATCATGACAAATGCTTTCGCTTTCTAGTGAGGTGCTCATCCGAATAACCAGGGCACAATCGCAGAGTTCTCCTTGGCCGCTTTAGCCGATAAGAACGGAACGTAAGGCGGCAAACCCAGGAGCCGGGCAAACCCAACATTTGACCAAAGACATGATTCAGAGCTGATGCATATAAGGCCAAACTCGTGACGTCAAACACTCCCGAAGGTATTCAGACTTTATAGCAGAAAATGGGCTGAAAAATGCCCATTCATTATAAACCCTGTATTTCCAGGTACGTGAATTAGTCTGTCGTGGTGAAATGCCAATAACGGCAGTATCCTCTGTGGGTATGGAACCCATGGGATGTTTAAACAACAAGAGGCAATAGAAAAGGTTTACACAGGGGTTTAATCTAAAAAGAAACCTTTTGAGCAGGGCCCCGCCGCACGCCTCGCGCTTTTGTCTCTCAAGCAGCCGATCCTGGAAGGGTATCGCGCGAATGTTGTCTGTAAAAAACAAAACTCGTGTAGGAGAGTACAACGTAAGTATGCGATGGATAGTAAAAGTGTGAGATATTGGCCTGCCAATAAGGTTGAGCCAAGTGTGGGGCTATATTAAGTATTTATAGCCCCTAGTGTCCTCTATGGGATTACATATACGGTGTCCTGGTTCAGTTTTATCTGGGCTGCCGGACTCGTCTAATCGTGTCTGTGGCTGTCGGTGTCAAAACCGGCGGATCTTGGGTAGGGGGTCCCGATCTGTGCGTCAAGGCTGATGGTAACATGAAGTAAGGGACACAGATGTTTACCCAGGTTCGGGCCCTCTCGATGGAGGTAAAACCCTACTTCCTGCTTGATTAATATTGAAGATATGAGTAGTACAAGAGTAGATCTACCACGAGATCGTAGAGGCTAAACCCTAAGAGCTAGCCTATGATGGTATGATTGTAATTGTGATCGGCCTTCTAAGGACCAACCTCTCCGGTTTATATAGACACCGGAGAGGGCTAAGGTTTACATGGAGTCGGTTACAAGGAAGGAAACACAATATCCGGATCTCCAAGCTTGTCTTCCACACAAAGGAGAGTCTCATCTGGACACGGGCCGAAGTCTTGAGTCTTGTATCTTCACGCTTCAATAGTCCGACGTTGTACATAGTCCAGCTATCCGGATACCCCCTAATCCAGGACTCCCTCAGTAGCCCCTAAACCAGGCTTCAATGACGATGAGTCCGGCGTGCAGTATTGTCTTTGGCATTGCAAGGCGGGTTCCTTCTCCGAATACTCCAAAGTGGTTATCGAACACGTAGACCGTGTCCGGATCTGCAAGATGATCTTCACATAGTATAAATCTGATCCACTGGCAATCTTCATCCATCGTGCCCTTGCATCGTGGCCTGGTCCAACGCGAACTGGCGTCTCTTACCCTACGTCGACTCGTGTTACGAGGCAGTTTTATTGGCACGCCCCGTCGGGGCGTAGATCGCCTCTTATTACGGATTTTCGACAATATGGGCGGCGTGACACCACGACGGTCGCTGGTATAACTCCGTGTTTTAGATAAGCCTCGACGGTCACACCGAGGACTCTTGATATTCACCTCTTTATAAAGGGTCGAGGCCTATGCCTCTTTTCCACCTTCCTCATGCCTTCTCGCACCTCGAAGTTCTAACACCAAACCTAAGCTCCAACCCCCTGATCCTCCAATATGTCCGGATCTCGACCTCAAGGCCGTGGGTGGCCTCCTCGATTCAAAAGGAAGACATTGCGGCTTAGGGAGGTCGGATACCGACCACGACATCCAAAGACAAGCTTCGGGCGCTCGGGAACGGGGTACCTGACTTGTTCGCTTATGCCCGCGGGTGGGTTTCAAGGAGTGGCCCAAGACGCCCATCTTCATCAACACATGCTCAAGACTCGCGAGGGGCTGGATTGCTGGGCGGACGACAGAGGCTTCCTTGGGCATGGCCTCATCAGGCTGGCTCGCGAGGAGCCGGAGAGATCAAGGCGGGGTACCTCGCGAGGTGCTCATGACGCAAGCCATGACGACCAAGGCCAGGCGGGCGCCGGCCTGCGTAAAGTCCTTGTTTCCTCTTTGGTGCAAAGGGGGCAAGCGCAGGCGAGGGTATCAAGCAAAGGCAACCATTTCGATGCAACACGACCAAAACCAACAGGACGGCAGAACAGAGGTCATTATGGAGCCCAAGCCGGCATCATCGTTAGGGTCTTTGGCAGGCGAGGACCAACTTTAGTCAGGATAAGTGTACCAGATGTTCCCCTTCAAAATGGCGAATTGTTGCGCCTCTTCCCGCCACGACTTCGGCGCTGGAGCTCCTCGCACTACCGTCCCTGCTGACGACCTTACGACGAGTGGCTCGCCTCAAGATCACCGAAGCCTCGCAAATACCATTGGGCTCTCGACCATCCTCTCATCGCAGATCACCGCCTGCTGCTGGCGACGAGCCCGGGCGCCACCGCCTCAAGAAGGCGCTTGGTTCTAAGGCGCGGGCCCTGGTGGAACCCACTCCGTCCGCGCCAAGACAAAGAAGAGAACAGCTGCCAAGAGATCCTCGTCCCCAAGAAGCCGCCAGGTGCTCCCAGACCGCCCGCACGAACGCCAAGACCGCTCCAACAAGATTAAGACTCCGCTGCACTCGGGCGGCAGCGCAGAGACCCGCAAGATCAAGCTTCCATCACCAAAGGTCTCCCGCTGCCACCGCAGCTGCCGCGGTTTTCTCCGCCGAAGGCGCAAGCGGCTTCGCCGCAAGTTCAAGCCAAACCTGCCCCCACGCCACGATGGCACGGCCGACCTCGCTGAGTTCCTCCAGCTCACGAGCTGGCATCAAAGCCGCTAACGGCGACGAGAAGGTCATGGCGAACTGTTCCCCATGGCGCCAAGGACGACGCCCGCACTGCCTCAACCGGCTCCTCGCACGATATCCTCCCGACGAGATGCGACTTATTCATTGCCAACTCTGCAGCACCCGCGACCGCCCCGACCATGAGCGATTTGTGCCAGATCAAGCAGCAGCCGGAGAGACCCCGCAGAAGTTCATCCAGCGCTCAACAACGCTTTGCCTTAAGATCCCCAAGGTGTCTAAGGAGGCCATCATCTCAGCCTTCTCCGACGGGCGACGTGACGCCAAGATGAAGGAGGAGCTATGATCCATGAGGACCGTGCACCTCCTCGAGCTGTTCAACCCGCGACTAAGTGCACTAGGGCTGAGGAAGGGCGCTTTCCTCCTCGAGCTGCCACCACCGACCTGAAGAGAAGAAGCCCAAGGCCAAGGACTGAAGCGCAAGGGGCTGCTGCTTATGCAGAGCTGACACCAAGCAAGGCAGGATCAGCCTGAGTCATCCAAGGGCAGCCGATATCGCAGGTACCACGCACCTCCACACCCACAACACTAACGAATGCCAAGAGCTCAGGCCAGGCGAGACGTTCAGCAGCGGCCGACGCCTGAGAGCAGCGACCGGGCTATGGCCGAGGATGAGGAAGAGGTGGAGGACGATGGAAGACTGTGGCCTCGCCAAGGGTGGCGGACTGCCTCGCGAGGACCGGCCGGGTGACCAGCCTCGTGAGGAAGGTTGAGAGACCCACCGCGAGGGGGGGGTTGAGGATCAGCCTCGCGAGGATCGCCTGCAAGGCACCATGCCTCCTCCTCCGCCACCACAGCCGAGGAGGAATGAAGACCATCACCAGATGAGGGAGTTGAGGCTTCAGAGCCGCGCAAGCAATCGCTTGTATCTTGGGTGGTGCTCAAGCCCCGACTCTTAGCGATCTTCAAGCAGCTTGCTCGCCGGTTAATGCAGTCCTCCCTGCTTGAGGCCACACGCCTCCCTGTGGTCGGGCGGCGCTATCACGCTCAACTCAGCGGATCAGCTCAAGCGCGCAGCCACAGCCGAGTCCTCCCGCTGCTTTGTTCCCCAATCATCAAGAATGTGCAAGTCACCAGACCTCATCGATGGCGGAGCAGGTTCAATGTCCTATCCGCCGAGACGCTCAACAATCTCCAAGTTCCTCACATCAGCCGCAGCCACCAAGCTCTCTCAGAGTCACTAATGGTTCCACGGTTCTGATAGGGCAGGTCCGCCTTCCTGTTACCTTCGGGAAGCATGACAACTACCACACCGAGCTCATCGACTTCGACATCGCTCACATTCGCCAACCGTACAATGCCATCCTCAGGTACCCAGCCTTGGCCAAGTTCATGGCCGTGGCTGATCACGGCTACAATGTCCTCAAGATGCCAGGAAGCGGTGGAGTCATCACGGTGCCTTGTGAAGAGAGAGACGCCGTGTGTTCTCTGGAACGTGCTTTCCAAGCCACATCAATTGAAGACCCAGATCACAGGAACGGGAGGCTTCCCGAGGCTGCTCCTAAGAAGAAGAAGACATCGCCTGGCCCGACCTCGGGAGGCAGCCCCTCGTGGTCCGTGGTCTGCTCAGGGCACCTCCTTCGTCGCATAGGAAGGCGCACCCGGCGCCCTCCTCGAGCAAGGCTTGGGGGCTCTCTCCTGGAGGGCCATCGACTTTGCCAGGATCACGAGGGAGGCGCTCGGACACCACTTGGAGGCGTTCTTCAACGCACATTTCCCTCAGGAAGGAGCAAGGCAAGGAGGGCCAAACCCTCGGGAGTTTGTTAGCGAGATCATTCAGGAGCTGCACGAGTCAAGAGTCATGAGTGGCAGCCGCCGCTTATCCACCATAGCTCCCCATCCAGGCAAGGATGGTGGGCTGCACGTCTGCATCGACATACCAGGATTCAACCGAGCCGCCTCGTGAGCGCCTCCGCCCTCATGCGTGGACGCCAGGAAGGTCCACCCCACAGCCACGCTCAGATTCCTTATGGCTTCACCAATGCGCGCCAAGCTGCCGCCGCCTCATGAGGAGCGCCCCGAGGCTGAAGCGCCAGCATTCCGCAGTCCCCGGGCGGAGATGGAGATGGTCCGCGAGAGCCGCCAGCGCCTCCGGAGCCTGCCAAGGCCCTGGGCCTCGGGGCTCAGGAAGATCGGCTTCCGCAGCTGCGCGCCGTCCGCTACTTCAGCATCCCTTCATCTTCAACATTATCAGTGACATCCTTCGAAGTTTCATTTTCAGCCGAGCGCCTCTGTGGCTGCATCATTCCTGTGCCGCGGGTCCGCCCTCGTGACATGTATCCCTTTAGTTCATGTTTTCAGCTTATTTTATTGGGGCGCCGGGCTGCATCATCCCAAAAGTCACTCGGGCCCCACCCAAAGAAGGGTCGCCTTTTTTCGCGCCTATCTAAATGGATTTGCTCCTTCATGATTAACGTGCTTGATTAATCACCCTCTCGATTGACAACAACTGATGGAGCTGCTCCCTCACGGCATGACGCTTGCGCATGGATCCGTCCCTGCAATGTTGACAAACCTGGATGGCCGAAGCTCGGCGGCAACTCATTGGCGCCACTCACCAAGCCTTGAGTGCCTCGTCACCTTCCTAGAGCAATCAGCAGCTGGCGGGCAATTGTAACGGCAAACCTCGCTTTCATGATGAACTCGCAGATCGCGAAGAGCAGCGCCGGGCGAGGCCTCCGCAGCCCTCCTTCGCTTCTCGCCCATGTGAATCGCTTGCATGTTAAAGGGGGGTACCGAGCATCGCGACTATGGGCTCTCATCGTTTTCTAGCCTCACCTTCGCCTTTGTCCACGGCATCGCGACCTGGCATACCAGCGACGGCTGAGCCCGCTCGAGGGCCGGGACCTGAGGACGTAGAGCACGAGGGGGAGCAAATTTGAGAGGGAAGAGGCACGTGGGGACCTCGCTAGGCAACTCCTCGGCTGTCAACGCGCGGGCCCGGCGCTGCGCCAAGGAGTGGTTTCTGACCCCCGAGATAAGTCATCCTCCGGAAACACTAGCTATCGCAGCACCAACCTCGCACCTAATGCAGTTCTGTTTTGGCGACGTCGCGCTCCTTTCTCACCGAACGATGGCTGCTTGAGCGCTAAAGGGGACCTCCTGAGCATCGCGACTCAGGGGGCTTTATCGACCCCGGTCGCCACCTCCGCCTTGACCACGGCATCACGACCTGGCATACCAGCGACGGCTGAAGCCTGCCTTGGGACCGGGACCTGTTAGCGCAGAGCGTCAAGTCCTCGCGAGGTTCAAAAGGAGGAACTAAGCTAAGACGGGACGAGCATCCCTCACCGCTTCATGATAAGGATCATATTAACAACTGGAACTACAAGCACCTTACAAACCCCCGCGGGGTGTGTTCTTCGATTCCTCGCAGGGAACAAAAGGAGCAAATCCTAAGGAGTGCTAACTACGCGCACCTCCGCAGGAGACGCCATCATTAATAGTGGGCCGTCCGCCACCGGCGCCAACCCCATACAGATCAGTGGCGACGGCGGCCTGACGAGCTCGCCCTGCTCTGAGAGCGACGCAAGCTCGGGGGCTCGTAGCTGTCGTCGCTCGTCTCCGAGGTCGCGAGGAGCTCGGCGGAGTCGCTGGATCCTCCGACACCTCCGCTGCCTGAGGAGCTGCTGGGGAAGCGGTTGACGAGCCTAGTCCTCACCGTGGCAGGCCCCGCCGCTTTTCTCGTGGCAGACTCCAGCCGGGCCCCTCCGTCAAGACCTTGAAGAACATCAGGGAGGCGCCGTCGTACTCGAGGTGGATTGCGAGGGCGCCACCCGTCCTGCAGACCCGGGCGATCTCGCCCCAGCCACGGGTCAGGTAGATCCTGCCCGGAGCGACGACCTTGACCTCCGCTTCGGTTGCAGGGGTACTGCATTCATCATGCTGCAGCCAAAGTTCGATAGGTCCCCTCGGTGGGATCTCGAAGGCGAAGGAAGGAGGGAGGCAAATCCAGGACCGAGGAGGCATGGCAGCGTGAAGCACAAGCTCGCGAGAAGAGCCCACGGCGTGAACTCTAGGAGGAACGACGCGCACCGCCGTGATTCGCCAGCGGCGACGGCGCCTCTGGCGATGCAGCTCGGCGCCAGCGCCTTCAGGACCATCGATTCAAGCATACAGGGGCAATGGGAATCCCGGCGGTGGCCGCTTGAACCATGGCCTCGACACCTCCTGCTAGGCACCCCCTTCCCCGTGGCAGGAGACGATCCGTTTCTTCGGAGGAAGCAGGACAGACTCTTCGGGGCCTTCCTTCTTCTTCGCCGAAACCGACGGATCGGGTGCCATTGGCGAGGGAGGAGCAAGGACGAAGAGGAAGACGAAGAGTAGCGGAAGAGATGGACCGAAGGGCTCGTGCTGCCCGCATATATAGCTGAGGAAGGCCAACCGTCGACTTCCATGATCACAGGTAATCATGACCCGTTTTGCATGCAAGGACTTGTCAACTCGTGCAGTTCCGAGGCTTTGCGGGGAGCCAGACGCCCACGCCCAATCAATCACAAGCAAGCGCCTAAGGTCATAGTTATTGGGGCTCAAGGGCGCTTTGCACTTGCCTTCGCTTCTACGCTAAGCCAAGTCCAAGCGCTGCTTGGGCCCGGGCTACTGCCGCATTCTCGGGAACGGGGTACCCAGACTTGCTCGCTCATGCCCGCGGTGTGGCTCAAGGAGGGCCCAAGATGGCCCATCTTCATCAACACATGCTCAAGACCCTCACGAGGGGCCAAGCCTCGCGGGGCGGACGACAGGAGGCTTCCTTGGGCACGGCCTCATCAGGCTGGCTTGCGAGGAGGCGGAGAGATCAAGGCGGGGTACCTCGCGAGGTGCTCATGACGCAAGCCATGACGACCAAGGCTAGGCGGGCGCCGGCCTGCGCAGAGTCCTTGTTTCCTCTTTGGTGCAAAGGGAGCAAGCGCAGGCGAGGGTATCAAGCAAAGGCAACCATTTCGGTGCAACAAGACCAAGACCAGCAGGACGGCAGAACGGAGGTCATTGTGGAGCCCAAGCCAAGGCCATCGCTGTGGTCTTTGGCAAAGCGAGGACCAACTTTAGTCGATAAGTGTACTAGATGTTCCCTTCAAATGGCCAATTGTTGGTGCCCTTCCCATTAATATTTGGGAGAGGCCTGTGGCCTCTCGCCTATAAATAGGACTAGCCACCCACAGGGTAGAGAGATCGGATCCAAGGCATCTGCATCTGGAGATAGAGAGAGAGAGGCGATTGAACTCCCCTTAGCAGTTCATCGCCCTAGCCAAGAACAAACCCTCGCGAGGCTGTTCTTCCTTGTACTGTTCATCATCAGCCCCCGAGGCAATCCACACACCACAAACTGGAGTAGGGTATTACACCACAATGGTGGCCTGAACCAGTATAAATGTCATGTCCCTTGTGTTGTTCTCCGTGTAGTTTTAGATCCTTGCGAGGCGACGAGACACAGGTAGGCAGAAGGTGTGATCTCTGCGTGCACCCCAGAGTTCGAACCTTAAGGGTCTGCCGGAACCCGAAATCCGACAGCTTCCTGCTCCAGGGCAGGTCATCCCTACACCGGAGCCCAATGAATGCGCCGTGTTTGTCCCTCACTTCCTCCGCGGCTTGGGCTTCACCCTCGATCCCTTTGTGAGGGGGCTCATGTTCTACTATGGGTTGGATTTCCATGATCTGGCTGCAGACGGTATCCTCCATATCTCGTCGTTCATTATCGTGTGCGAGGCTTTTCTCCACGCACCCCACACTTCGGCTTATGGCTCAAGACCTTCAATGTGAAGCCGAAGATGATCGAGGGGCGACATATGGAGTGCGGAGGTGCCGTAATAAGCAGGAACGCTGATGCCCCATGGCCAGAGGGTTCCTTCCTAGAAGTATCCGATGTATGGCAACGGAGGTGGTTCTATGTCACTGCTCCCAGAGGCACAAAGTGGGTGGCTGCTCCCGAGTTCCGCTCGGGCCCTCCGTCACAACTAGCGTCTTGGACCAACGTAGGACGGAATTGGGGGCCCGCTGGGGATGTACCAGTACTGCAGAATCACATTCGGGAGTTTCTTGAGAGGGAAATTAACCTCTTCAGCATAATGCAAGTAATGTTAATCCGACGGATGTTGCCGTGCCAACGCTGGCCTCTCCGGATGTGGGAGTTCAATCCGGAGGGTCCGCGGGCTGTCAACCACTTCTTCGGCTTGAAGCTCGAAGGGATGTGCAAATTATTCTTCGGACAGAAAGTAGAGTGTTCGGACACCATCGAGGATGCGGGCCTAAGCTGCAATCGCCTAGATACCCAAGTAAGTAGCCTTGATACCGGACACCTTGTTTTGAATTTGTCATAATTGTTTATTTTGAAAATCATCCGTTGACAGGAATGGCTCAGCAAGGCGGAGAGAATTAGGTGTCCGGCGCCACTTCCCGAAGGTTCGCCTGGTCCCACCATGTCCAAGATGCTTGACCGGGTACTCAGCAGAATGCCCTTAGGGAAGGATAAGGGGAAGATTGAAGAAATCGAACTCCACACGCTACGCACCCGAACCGGGGGAATTGTTACCTCCCCTAGGGAGGATAGTCAGGAAGGGAAGGCTAAGGCCTCCTCCCTGTGCGGGAGAAGAGGGCCTCCTCCGAAGACCTGGAGACGCAGATGCCCGAGCAAGGGAAGAAGGTATCACCAAGGGGCTCTGCCGCGACGGGCATCCTCACCGAGTTATGCCCGCCAACGGGCCAGCCCTCCACCGAGCTGTAAGTCAATCGTTAATTCAAGGTACTGTGGCTTCTCCTAGATCAAGAATTAGGATTCGCTTTTTGCAGTCCGGCTAGCAGCTCTTCTCAACAGAGCTCGTCTTCGGGGGATCTTCCTCCGGAGATGATGGAGAGCGAGACCCCACCTACCTCTCTGGCTCATGAAGCGGGCGACACCGAGGTGTCGTCACGGAGGAGTCCGGATCTGTCGAAGCCGGAAGCCAATGCGTCAGCCGTCGTGAGCCCGGAGCGTTTGGCTCCCACGAGGGGCGATGGGAAGGGTCCGGCATAGTTCAATGTCCGCCGGACGCATCGACAGCTTATCGAGCGCATGCGTGTTTGGAGGAGCACTGCTCATTAATGAGCGCGGTGCTCAAGAAGATTTCATCCGCTACAAGCGGTTTGAATGAAGCATTTACAAGCCTGCTCAGAGGCTTTGAGGTATGTAGTGAAGAATACACCATTTTATGGCTGAGAGGCACGAGCTAGGTGTGCTCCATATAGATAGTAGCCCCTGAGACTCTGGTTGCCCGCCCTAGGCCGCAAACGGGGGATCATAAACCAATGATTGCTTTGTAAATACATGCAAGTAACCGTGGGTCCGGCCGCCGACCAGTCCGTTGAAGTTGCCGAACTAACGAGGCAGATTGGATCGATTGATGCCGATATCACGCTGGTGAATGAGCGGCTAGACAAATCACAAGGTATGTGCCCTACCTTCCTTTGTATAGGAAAATATGAAGGTGGCATGATATTAATGTAATATGTTCGGACTGCGGATGGTGCTGCTGCAATGGAAGCCCTGAGGGCGGAACTTGCCCATGCCAAGGAGCAAGCTCGGGCTAGCGATGCGGCTGCCCTAAAGGCGGCCGAGGAACTGAGAGCCGAACAGGCTGCTCATCGCCGAAGCGAGGAAAAGATAGCCGAAATGACTTTGGAGTTAAAAAATGCCGCTGACCGGTATGAGCTCCTTAAAAAGGAGCATAAGGATAGTTCGCCGATCCGACAAGGCAATCGAATGCTACCAAGGAAATACGGATCGAGCTCGGGGTGCGCGTGAGGAGCTTCAACAGCCGGTAAAATTGCGGCTAGGGGCTCCTACTTGCTGCGACAAAGTTTTTGATCCGGCACGCCCTCGATGGGCGCCTGAGTTCCGCGGACGCTGCATGCGGATTTGGCAAAGAGTATACCGACGCCGCCAAGTTCTTCGATGATCGTGGTGATAAGGAAGTGGAGAAGCTTTTTTGGTCGCAATGCAATGCTCCCACTCGCCTGCTACCGTTAAGTGACAAGATGGCTGCTGTAGCGGAGCTTCATAGGCTGTCCGGGCTTGCAATGCGGTTCGTAATAGACCATCTTTGGTCAAGGGGCCTAAGCCGGACAGCTACTTTGGTTTGGTGCAACACCTTTGGGCCGTGCTCTCGATCGATGCCATGAGGAGGTCGGCATGTATAGAGGGTGCACGGATGGCTCTTGCCCGCGTTAAAGCCTATTGGACGGATATGGATGCCACCATTATAGCGGCCTAGGATCCGGTGGGGGGCCAATATCCAGCCGAGCACTACTTGGCGTTGGTCACAGAGGGTGCCCGCCTTATAGAGGCGCAGTGCTCGAAGAATGTCTTGTTCGAGTGATGAATCGAATCATTGTAAAAACTATGTTTATTTTGATTATAGGGCTATATTTATACTGTTTGCCTGAAAAAATGATTGTGTCCTCGTATATCAGTATATATATATATATATATATATATATATATATATATATATATATATATATATATATATATATATATATATATATATATATATATATAGACGGTCTATTCTCGCTAATATTAGCAGAATAACTATTCTACACACCACTTCAAGACCGCACATCGAACGAATCAGACCGCATCTTCTTGACGATTTAGCACCGCAATATAGACTAGTGAATCAAGGCCGGAAAAAACTGTACGCACTGTTTTTTCGTTACTGTTTTCGCTCTAACTTTTTGATTGTTTATCGGAACGGGGTGTATAATATACCGTTGAAAAGCTATGGATTAGGCGCAACTTCGCTATGTTGAACACTTTCCGAGATTCCTCGCGGTTTAAGAGCAGTTTCAAAAACGGCGCGACGGATGACGAGTGGCAGCAAGTGTTTTTTCGCGTTTTTTTCTAAACCGCTTGTCGGAATGAAGCAAATGATACGCCGTTGGATAGATATCATCGAGGCGCATCTTTTTCATATATAAATGTTTCTCTAATTCGTTACGGTTTAAGAGCAGTTTCCGGGACCTGCGCATCGCTGGTCTTGGGGAGGGACGTCGGAGAGCCGAGAGTCGGAGCACCGGCTGGCAGCAAGACTCATGGATCCGGCAAAAGAGTGATGGAAGGGGGCGGGTCCAGGTGCCTAGGCACGGTGGCGCGCGGTGGTCGTCAGGTTTTGGCTGGGGGAGTGGCGGCGCTGTGGGTTTGGGGAAGGGAAGCGCGCCGGTCGGGATGGAGACGAGGCACCGCAGCCATGGCTAGTCACTGGCGCGGGCCTACGGGGTGGGGCGGCGCGGGGAGGTAGCCGGCGAGGCGGGCTGTTGGTGTTGGCCTGGGCCGAGAGGGACATGGGGGCGGCGGAGGGGAGTGGGGAAGAAGATGGAGGTGAGGCGGCGTGGGGATGTGGCAGGGAAGGTGGGGGCGTGGGGGAAGAAGGTGGAGTGGGTGGGGTGGATAAGGTGCGGGGAGGGGTTAGGTTTTGATTTTGTTTGTCTCGACACAGTGTTAGCAGAATAAGCTTTTTTGTTAGCAGAATAAGGTCTTAAGGGTGTTATTAGAATAGACCCACCCTATATATATATATACCGGGTGTAGTTACTCCCACTTTTGTTTCATACGTTCTAGGTAGTATCTATCATATGAGAGAGTATGTACGCATAGTATGTAGTATGTAAGAATGTTTAGGTAGTATATATACTATTTTCAGGTAGTATGTAGTATATTTTGAGCATACTCCTTTATACGTATAAATATGTACGTATTTCACAAATATTATAAAAACATGGGCTAACATGCAATTTTTTCACATAACTCGCTTTGGAGTATCTTAGATATGGTATGTGAACATACTAAAAATAATAAAGTAGAGTATATACTACCACATGGTAGTATATGAGAAATGGGTGTAACTACACCCAGTAGTAGGATGCATTTTCCCTATATATATAGGGTGGGTCTATTATGATAACACCCTCTAGAGTCTTATTCTGCACACCAGACCCTTATTCTGCTAACACTTTGACCGTACCGTCCCGCGAACCGAACCACCCCACTACCGCAAACCAAACCGCAACAAAGCCCACCCCACCTCCCTCTTCCCCCGATCCAAATCCCCACCTCCCTCCACCTTCCCCGCCGGAGCCACCGCACCCACCATCTTCCTTGCCGCCCCACACCACCTTCTTCCTTGCCAAGGCCCCCATACCCGACCTTCTTCCCCGCCGACCCTACCACACCGCACCTTCTTCTTTGCAGGGGCCCCCGCACCCTCACCTTCTTCATCATTGGCTCCTGCAATCCATGCGCCAAGAACTGTGGAGTCCACCACCACCTCCGATCCACCGCCGGCTGCCCAGAGGTTGCGCCACGTCCGCCTATACCTACCCCAGCCATGAGACCTCCCTATTCGATATTCCCCGCCTCCGCCTGACCAGCCGCTCCGCCTCCAAGACGCCAGCCAGCGCCGGATCCGCCATCATGAGACCCTCGCCGCCAACAACCGCCTACCATGCCAGATCTGGCTGCCCATCCCTCAACCTCTCCCTGATGACGACGCAATGGCGAGCGGGAGTTGCAGTCCGACTCCACGAGGCACTGTCCACGGCGAGCGGCGCTCCATGCCTCCCCCCAGGCGCTCCCTCGCGCTCCTCCCTTGCTCAACCGGCGACGAGGAGCTCGCCGTCCCACTCCTCCTAGCGCGCCGAGCCGCCGCGCCCCCTCCCGCGCCGCCCTTCCCGTGGTCCTGGACCTCTCTCTGCCTGGCCTACATCGGATCTAGTGAGATCCGCGCTGTACCGAGCTTCCACCGCCGGATCCCATTCGCCTACTTCCCTCGGGCCTGTTCTAGGTGAGGTGAGGTCGCTGTCGAGCCTCCTCTGTCATCAACGACGGGCTCCTTCTCCCCTGTATGTGTTGGCCGGTGAGATCCACCGGCGCTCACTTCACTGGTTTGATAATTTCTGAAGAGAAAAAAGAAAGTGCAAATGAAGTACGCTATGGTTTGCCATTAAGGTTCATTTACTTATTTTTGCACGAAAGAGATGAAATCCTGCAGTTCTATTGGATGTCCCATTACTCAATTTTGTTGTTGTTGAAAAGTGCACTTCATTAGTTCGTTGTAAAAACTACAGACCGCTTTGGCGTGCTTTGTCTTCGTGGAGGCTGCAGTTTTGCCTTAGTGCACCGTTGAATTTCGTGTAGTTCGGCTAGTGGAGAGTGTGCACATTCTGTATGCGTGTGTAGCTATGTATAACAATCGGATAGATGTGTATCTTTTGAAGCTCAATTTGTTCTCTGACGTGGTTCGCTATAAAACTCCTCTCTTATCCACTTGGTAAACACAAAACAAAACATCTCAAAAGAAGCTCGTTTCTATATTAGTGGTAGTGTTGCGGTTCATTTTCGCGAGTGTTGCGGTCCAATCTCGTTCAAAAAAAAAGTTGAAAAAAGACAACAAAAACTTCTGCGAGAACGTTTATGTCCGACCAAAAGAAATCATGAAGTTCACTTGACTGCCTGCTTCAGTGCAGTTTCCATTTGAAGCAGTGCGTTCTTCTGTCCGATGAAAGGTCCACTCGCTTGGTCAACGCACGTAAGAAATTAATAAGTATGAAAAAAAGACAACACGAACTCATGAGGTTCACTTTGGGTAGTGTTACAGTTCATTTTCGGAAGTGTTGTGGTCCACTCTCGTTCGGAAAAAAGTTGAAAAAAAGACGACAAAAACTTGTGCGAGAAAGTTTATGTCCGACAAAAAGAAATGATGAAGTTCACTTGACTGTCTGTTGCTGTGCGGTTTTCAATTTGAAGCAGTGCGTTCTTCTGTCCGACGACGATTTTGGTGTCGCGAAAAAACAGAGTGTCCGCTTTTCGTTAATTTTGAAACTGCTTTTAAACAGTAAGGAATTAGAGTGTGTTCTACATGAAAAAGTTGCGTCTCGTCGATATCTTTCCAACGGCGTATGATTTGAATTATTCCGACCAGCCGTTCGTAAAAATTTCGCGAAAAAACAGTCGCTGCCTCTCAAAGTCAGCCGCACGATTTTCAAAATTAACTTAAAACCGTAAGGAATCTCAAAACCATTTCAACATATGAAAGTTGCGCCTTGTCTGTAGCTTTCCAACGGCGTATCATATGTCTCATTTCGACAAACGGCTCAAAAACTGGAGCAAAAACAATACCGAAAATTTCAAAAAATTTGAAAAACAGAGTTTCGCGAATTAGTAAATTTGAAACTGCTCTTAAACCGTAATGAATTAGAGAAAAATTTATATATGAAAAAGATGCGTCTCGACGATATCTATCCAACGGCGTATCATTTGCTTCATTCCGACAAGCGGTTTAGAAAAAACGCGAAAAAATGCTCGCTGCCACTCGTCATCCGCCGCACTATTTTCAAAACTACTCTTAAACCGTGTGAAACCTCGAAAAGTGTTCAACATGTTAAAGTTGCGCCTAATTCATAGCTTTTCAATGGTATATTACACACCTCAATCCGATAAACGGTTAAAAAATAAGAGCGAAAACAGTACCGAAAAAACACCGCATGCAATTTTTCTCGAAATGAAGTTCACTAGTCTCTATTGCGCCTCGCCACAAAATGATGCAAAGGCGCTCATTGAGCTGCAGGAAGTGGTGTGCAGAATAGTATATATATATACTATTCATCATCCAGGATGTAGAATAAGTTATTCTTCACCCGAGGTAATCTTACGATCGCTTTCTTAATAAATTACATTTAGAATATAAATATCTACATGCATATTGATTCAATATGTAAAATTTGGTATATAAAAACAAAAATATAGGTTATAAGATCAGAAAATCACAATTTATGTCTGTTTTACACTATGTTTTTAAATTCGTAATTTTACGTAACATAAAATATTTTCTACGGCGAGTACGTAGTTTCTTATGTTCTCTTTTATGTATGAAATAAACAAAATTTATGAAACGTAAAAATATGATGTATTGATGTCAAAATAGAGAGGGGGTGAAGAATAACTATTCCTCACCCAGGGTGACGAATAGCGCTATATATATATATATATATATATATATATATATATATATATATATATATATATATATATATAATCCAAAAGTTAGCTGTCGTTGGCTTCAGCCCCCACGCATACAATGCGGGGGTGTTCGCGAAAAATATGCTTAATCACACTTGATCCAACGTCTTGGTCCATTAAGGAGGTGATCGCACGTCGAACTAGGCAACCAGACTATATAGCTGTAAGACTTTCGCTTAGCCACGTGAGTCTAACGTTGGGGCTACTATGTAGCCCCTGGTACCTTCGCTTGCATCCGAATACGGGCGCGTGTGTACATGGCCGGGAAATGGCCCTTCGTTAATGCGGAGGAATCCTAAAGATTCCGGTGAGTCTTCGAGTGGTTGATAAGTCTCTCGCAGATCATGACACCGCCGCTTTCTAGTGAGGTGCTCATCCAGAATAACCAGGGCACAATCGCAGTAGTTCTCCTTTGGCCACCTTAGCCGATAATAACGGAACGTAAGGCGGCAAACCCAAGGGCCGGGCTAACCCAACATTTGACCAAAGACATGATTCGGAGCTAGTGCATATAAGGCCAAACTCGTAACGCCGAACACTCCCGAAGGTATTCGGACTATATAATAGACGATGGCTCAAGAATGTCCATTCATTATAAACCCTGTGTTTCCAGGTACGTGCATTAATCTATCGTGGCGAAATGCCAAAAACGGCAGTATCCTCTGTGGGTATGGAACCCATGGGATGGTTAAGCAACAAGAGGCAATAGAAAAGGTTTACACAGGGGCTTAATCTAAAAAGAAACCTATTTAACGGGGCCCTGCTGCACGTCTGCACCTTTGTCTCCGTTGTGTCGTATCCTGGAAGGGTATCGCGCGAACGTTGTTTGTGGAAAAAGAAAACTCATAGGAGAGTACAATGTAAGTGTGCGATGGATAGTAAAAGTGTAAGATGTTGGCCTGCCAATAAGGTTGAGCCAAGTGTGGGGCTTTATTAAGTGTTTATAGCCCCCTGTATCCGCTATGGGATTATATATACGGTTCCCTGGTTCGATTTTATCTGGGCTACCGGACTCGTCTAACCGTGTCTGTGGTCTTAATGACCAGTCATGTTTTTTTGGTATTGGAGGCCACTTATAGTCCGGCCGCTAGGGCCGTTGCGTGTTCCTCTGTGCGTGAAGAGCACTTTGTTATTCCGCTAACGGTGATGACGCCACATGGACCGGGCATCTTGAGTGTAAGGTAGCCGTAGTGCGGCAATGCATTGAAGCGGGCGAAGGCCGTTCTTCCAAGCAATGCGTGATAGTTGCTCTGGAAGGATGCGATAATGAAGAGTAGTTCTTTGCTTCTGGAGTTGCCTGGAGAGCCGAATGTTACCTCCAGTATGACTGAGCCCCGGCTGTAGGCTTCAACGCCTGGTATGACCCCTTCAAAGGTGGTGTTGCTTTGACTAATTCTGGATGGGTCTATCCCCATCCTGTGGACAGTGTCCTCATATATTAGATTGAGACTGCTGCCGCCATCCATGAGGACGTGAGTGAGATGGTATACGTCGATTATTGGGTCAAGCACCAAGGCCTCTGATCCTTCGCGCCGAATACTAGTTCGGCCGTCCAAGCGGTCAAAGGTGATTGGATAAGACATCCAGTAGTTAGGTGTAGGTACGATGGGCTCTATATCGCACGCGTCTCTATGCGTGTGTTCGTGCCTTCTCATGGATGTACGAGTTGCGTGGATCATGTTCACTGTTTTAACTTCTGGAGGGAAATTTTTCTGCACCCAAGTGTTTGGCTGGCGAGGTTCATCCTCGTCTTCACTTGGTGTTTCCCTTCCCTTGTGTTCGGCATTTAATTTGCCGGCCTGTTTGAAGACCCAGCACTCTCTATGCGTGTGGTTCACAGGCTTGTCAGGGGTGCCATGAATTTGGCATAGTCTGTCCAGACTCGCTCTGCACCGGACGGTCCTCTTTGCTTCCTTTAGATGGCTTCTTTTCTCGATCAGTCCAGAGCCCCGAATCCGGCATTAACCGTTGTGTTGTCCGGGCTCTCTTCCTTGTTTTGGCGTTTATTTTTATTACGCCGTGGCTTCCCGTTGCCATCCCTTATTTCGGATGTGCTGGGGTTGCTGGTGCCTTTATGGGCTAGCCAGCTATATTCACCTGCGCAAAAGCGGGTCATAAGGCTTGTTAGGTCTGCCATTGTCCTTGGCTTTTCTTGGCCGAGGTGTCTGGCGAGCCACTCATCGCAGATGCTGTGTTTGAATGCCGCTAAGGCTTCGGCATCTGGACAATCGACAATTTGATTCTTCTTAGTGAGAAATCTGTTCCAAAGCTTGCGGGCGGACTCTTCGGGTTGTTGGATTATGTGACTTAAATCGTCAGCATCCGGAGGCCGGACATAAGTCCTTTGAAAATTGGCCCTGAAAGCGTCCGCGAGTTCCTCCCAACTCCCAATTGAATTTTCGGGGAGGCTTTTCAACCAGTGTCGAGCTGGTGCCTTCTGTTTGAGGGGAAGGTATTTGATCGCGTGAAGGTCATCCCCACGAGCCATGTGTATATGCAGGATAAAGTCCTCGATCCGCACTTCGGTCCGCTGCTCCGTCAGATGCCTCTATGTTCACAGGTTTAAAGCCCTGTGGAAATTCATGGTCCAGTACCTCTTCGGTAGCACAGGGGGTGATCAGCCCCTCTGTATCTGGACGTGCTGTGGCATGTCGTCAGCTGTTGTTGTGTCCGGTGTTTATTCCAAACTGGTATTTGATTGGCATAATCGTTTTGATGACCATAGTCCCTCGCCGGGGTGTGTCCTTTAGTCCCGTAGATGGACCTAGCTGCGCTAGTTTTTGTATCCAGGTGCTCATGTAGATCGTGCACGGCATCGGTAGCCGCTTTGTTGTGGTTGTGGAGTGGTACGTTGGGCCTCCTGGTCGTATTACTCTTTGGTGGAACGGCCTCGTCATCGAATTCTGGCAGTAGCTTGCGTTTTGGATAGCTCTTTGTATGGCGATCGTCGCCATATCTTTCGGTTGAGCGTTTCCTGTGCGGCCTTGAGCTGTTGCTTCTGCTTCTTTAGACTTCTCGCTGTGGCCATAAGCTTTCTGTCGAGGTTATCTCGTTCCACGCATTCTTCCGGAATGATGAATGCATCATCGTCCGGACTGTCTTCTTGTCCTGGGCCGGTTTGATGAACTCGTCCCTCTGGATCATTGTCCTCGGGCGTCTGCTCCGAATTGTGTTCGGCGTGACCTGGTTCGTCCTGCTCCATCGTTGGTTCCGTATGGTCATTGTTGCCTTCGGGGTTGACCAGAGTATCGATCCTTCTGGCGCTCTTGCTGATATTTTTACTATTGCTGGACTTGGAACGGCGTCTGCGCTGTTGCTTTGGCTTTTTCCCGGGGGTTTTATCTTTCGGATTGTCACCGTCATCCTCCTTGGGCGTATCCACCATGTATATGTCGTGTGACGAGGTGGAAGTCCGGTACCCGTTAGATTCTGAATCTTCTCCTGCATCGTCGTCCATATCGTCGATGCCTTCGGAGTCGAAGTCAAGCACATCGGTTAAATCATCAACCGTGGCTATGAAGTGGGTGGTGGGTGGGTAACAAATTTCTTCGTGGCCTGCTTCCCACTCGAGCCGGACATAGTTCGGCCCGGAATTTTTTGTCAAAGAGAGAGTTTTTAACGAATTCAGCATGTCGCCAAAGGGCGAGTGCCGACAGATATCCGCAGCGGCGAATTCCATTACCGGAGCCCAACCAGGTTCGGCGGGCTCAGGAGTGCGCGGACAGGAACCAACATTCGGATGAGAATCCGGGGGTCCAAAATCGCAGGCCACCTCAGAGGTGAGACCCGTGTTCGGCTCCATCGCCGATGAGTGTGCGGCCTGTAGGGCGAGGTCCACCCCTCCGTCCTTAGGCAATGCAACTTGCTCCAGGTTTAGATCCCGAGCTTTGTCTGACATCAGGTTTAAGCCGTGCTCGTCATGATTGTTCGGTGCTCCTGGCGCAGGACCAAATCCGTCAAAGATCAAGTCTCTGCGAATATTAGCTGTGTAGTTCAAGTTTCTGAACCTAACCTGGTGGCCGGGGGCGTAGCCGTCGATCTGCTCCAGATGGCCAAGTGAAATGGCCCGCAGTGTGAAGCCGCCAAACACGAAGATTTGTTCGGGGAGAAAAGTCTCCCCCTGGACCGTGTTGTTGACAATTGAAGGCGCCATCGAGCCCCACAACGACGACACAGAGGAACTCTCAATGAAAGCACCAATGTCGGTGTCAAAACCGGCGGATCTCGGGTAGGGGGTCCCGATCTGTGCGTCAAGGCTGATGGTAACAGGAAGTAAGGGACACAGATGTTTACGCAGGTTCAGGCCCTCTCGATGGAGGTAAAACCCTACTTCCTGCTTGATTAATATTGAAGATATGAGTAGTACAAGAGTAGATCTACCACGAGATCGTAGAGGCTAAACCCTAAGAGCTAGCCTATGATGGTATGATTGTAATTGTGATCGGCCTTCTAAGGACCAGCCTCTCCGGTTTATATAGACACCAAAGAGGGCTAGGGTTTACGTGGAGTCGGTTACAAGGAAGGAAACACAATATCAGGATTGCCAAGCTTGTCTTCCACACAAAGGAGAGTCCCATCCGGACACGGGCCGAAGTCTTGAGTCTTGTATCTTCATGCTTCAATAGTCCGGACGTTGTACACAGTCCGACTTCCCAGATACCCCCTAATCCAGGACTCCCTCAGTGGCCTTAATGACCAGTCATGCTTTCTGATGTTGGAGGCCACTTATAGTCCAGCCGCTAGGGCCTTCGTGTGTTCCTCTGCGCGTGAAGAGCACTCTGTGTTTCCGTTAATGGTGATGACACCATGTGGACCGGGCATCTTGAGTGTAAGGTAGGCATAGTGCGGTAATGCGTTGAAGCGGGCGAAGGCCGTTCTTCCAAGCAATGCATGATAGCCGCTTTGGAAGGGTGCGATGGTGAAGAGTAGTTCTTCGCTCGAGTTGCTCGGGAGCCGAATGTTACCTCCAAGATGATCGAGCCTCGCCAGAGGCTTCAACGCTCGTATCACCCCTTCAAAGGTGGTGTTGCTTTGGCTAATTTGGATGGGTCTATCCCCATCCTGCGGACGTGTCCTCGTATATTAAGTTTGAGACTGCTGCCGCCGTCCATGAGGACGTGGGTGAGATGGTATCCGTCCATTATTGGGTCAAGCACCAAGGCCTCTGATCCTCCGCGCCGAATACTAGTTAGGCAGTCCATGTGATCGAAGGTGATCGGACAAGCCATCTAGTAGTTAGGTGTGGGTACGATGGGCTCTATATCGTACGCGTCTTTGAGCGCACGTTCATGCCTTCTCGTGGATGTGTGAGTCGCGTGGATCATGTTTATCGCTTTAACCTCCGCGGAATTTTTTCGCCCCCGTTGTTCGGGGCGAGGTTCATTCTCGCCTTCACTTGGTGTTTCCTTCCCTTGTGTTCGCATTTAATTTGCCGGCCTGCTTGAAGACCCAAAGACTCTCAGGCGTGTGGTTCGCAGGTTTGTCGGGTGTGCCATGAATTTGGCACAATCTGTCCAGACTCGCTCGCACCGGACGGTCCTCTTACCGCTTTTAAATGGCTTCTTTTGTTGATCGGGTCGAGAGCCCCGAATCCGTGATTGATCGTTGTGTTGTCCGGCTCTCTTCCTTATTTTGGAGTTTGTTTTTATTACGCCGTGGCTTCCCGTTGCCGTCCCTTATTTCGGATGTGCTTGGGTCGCTGGTGCCTTTACGGGCCAACCAGCTGTCTTCACCCGCGCAAAAGCGAGTCATAAGGCTTGCTAAGGCTGCCATTGTCCTTGGCTTTTCTTGGCCGAGGTGTCTGGCAAGCCACTCGTCGCGGATGCTGTGTTTGAATGCCGCTAACGCTTCGGCTTCCGGACAATCGACAATTTGATTCTTCTTAGTGAAGAATCTATTCCAAAGCTTGCGGGCGGACTCTCCGGGCTGTTGGATTATGTGACTTAAATCGTTCGCATCCGGGGGCCGGACATAAGTCCCTTGAAAATTGGCCCCGAAAGCATCCTCGAGTTCCTCCCAACTCCCAATTAAATTTCCGGGGAGGCTCTTCAACCAGTGTCGAGCTGGTCCCTTCAACTTGAGGGGAAGGTATTTGATGGCGTGGAGATCATCCCCATGAGCCACGTGAATATGCAGGATAAAATCCTCGATCCAGACCCCTGGGGTTGTCGTTCTGTCGTATGCCTCTATGTTCACATGTTTAAAATCTTGTGCAAATTCATGGTCCAGTACTTCTTCGGTGAAGCACAGGGGGTGAGCAGCCCCTCTGTATCTGGACGTGCTGTGGCATGCCGTCGGCTGTTGTTGCGTCCGGTGTTTATTCCGAACTGGTATTTGGTTGGTATGATCGTTTTGGTGACCATAGTCCCTGCCGGGGTGTGTCCTTTAGATCCGTAGATGGACCTGGCCACGCCGGCTTTCTTATCCAGGTGCTCACATAGATCGTGCGTGGCGTCGGTAGCCGCTCTGTTGCGGTTATGATGCGGTACATCTGGTCTCCTGGTCGTGTTATTCTTTGGTGGAACGACCTCGTCATCAAATTCTGGCAGTAGCTTGCGTTTTGGATAGCTCTTTGTATGGCGATCGTCGCCGTATATTTTTCAGTGTCTAGCACTTTATTCCATCTGCGATTGAGCGTTTCCTGTGCGGCTTTGAGCCATTGCTTTAGCTTCTTTAGACTTCTCGCTATGGCCATAAGCTTTCTGTGGAGGTTATCTCGTTCCACGCGTTCTTCCGGGATGATGAATGCATCATCGTTCGGACTGTGTTCTTGTCCTGGGGCGGTTTGATGAACTCGCCCCTCGGGATCATTGTGATCGGGCGTCTGCTCTGAACTGGGTTCGGCGTGACCTGGCTCGTCCTGCTCCATCGCTGGGTCCATGTGGTCGTCGTTACCTCCGGATTTTACTGGTATGTCGATCTTTCTGGTGCTCTTGTCGCTATTTTTACTGTTGCTGGACTTTGAGCGGTGTCTGCGCCGTCATTTTGGCGTTTGCCCGGGGGTTTTATCTTCCGGATTGTTGCCGTCGTCCTCCTTGGGCGTATCCACCATGTATATATCGTGTGACGAGGTAGTAGTCCAGCGCCCCAGAGATTCTAAATCTTCTCCTGCATCGTCGTCCATACTGTCGATGCCTTCAAAGTCGAAGTCAAGCACGTCGGTTAAATCATCAACCGTGGCAATGAAGTGGGTGTTGGGTGGGCAACGAATTCCTTCGTCGTCTGCTTCCCACTTGAGCCGAACATAGTTCGGCCAAGAGCCTCCTGACAAAGAGAGAGACTTTAATGAGTTCAGCATGTCGCCAAAGGGCGAGTGCTGGAAGATATCCGCAGCGGTAAACTCCATTACCGGAGCCCAACCAGGCTCAGCGGGCTCGGGAGCGCACGGACAGGAACCTACAACCGGATACGAGTCCGGGGGTCCAGAGTCACAGGCTTCCTTAGAAGCGAGGCATGTGTTCGGCTCTACCGCCGATGAATGTGCGGCCTGCGGGGCGGGGCTTATCCCTCTGTCCTTAGGCAACGCAACCTTCTCCGGATTTAGGTCTGGGGCTACTACAGGGGTGATATCCCTAGCATTGTCCGACAACAGGTCTAAGCCGTGCTCATCGTGACTGTCCGATGCTCCTGGCACAGGCCCGGGTCCGTCGAAGATCAAGTCTCCGCAAATATCCGCCGTGTAGTTCAGGTTTCCGAACCTGATCTGGTGGCCAGGGGCATAGCTGTCGATCTGCTCCAGATGGCCAATCGAATTAGCCCGCAGTGCGAAGCTGCCTAACACAAAGATCTGTCCGGGGAGATAAGTTTCACCCTAGACCGTGTTGTTGACGATGATTGAAGGAGCCATCAAGCCTTGCAGCGACGACACAGAGGAACTCTCAATGAAAGCACCAATGTCGGTGTCAAAACCGGCGGATCTCGGGTAGGGGGTCCCGATCTGTGCATCTTAGGCTGATGGTAACAGGAAGCAAGGGACACAATGTTTACCCAGGTTTGGGCCCTCTCGATGGAGGTAAAACCCTACTTCCTGCTTGATTAATATTGACGATATGAGTAGTACAAGAGTAGATCTACCACGAGATCGTAGAGGCCAAACCCTAGAAGCTAGCCTATGATGATTATGATTGTAATTGTGATCGGCCTTTTAAGGACCAACCTCTCCGGTTTATATAGACACCGGAGAGGGCTAGGGTTTACACGGAGTCGGTTACAAGGAAGGAAATACAATACCGGATCGCCAAGCTTGTCTTCCACGCAAAGGAGAGTCCCATCCGGACACGGGACGGAGTCTTGAGTCTTGTATCTTCACGCTCCTATAGCCCGGACGATGTATATAGTCCGACTGTCCGGACACCCCCTAATCCAGGACTCCCTCAACGCCCGCTGGCGCCCGCCTGGCCTTGGTCGTCATAGCTGATGTCACATGAACCTCGCGAGGTGCACCTTGCATAGATATCTCCGCTTCTCGGGAGCCAGCCTAGCGAGGCCGACCCCCAGGGAGGTCTTGGTGTCGTCCGCCTCGCGAGGCTTGGCCCCTTGTGAGGGTCTTGAGTTTGTTGTTGCTAAAGCTGGGCCGTACCAGGCCATTGACGGAGCCATGCCGTGGGCCGCAAGCAAGCAAGTCTAGGTACCCCCGTTCCCAGGACGCCGATAGTAACCCCCGGGTCCAAGGCGCGCTTCGAACTTGGCTTCGAGGCGAAGCCAAAGGGCAAGTGCGGAGCGTCGTGGGCCCCAACCGCCTGCGGCCTCGTTTGACGCGTGGCGTTCGATGGGACGTGGGCGTCTCCGCTTCCCCATGCTGCCTCAACTACTGTTCGACTTGATGAGACTCTGCTGCATGTAGAGAAAAACCATCATTATGTGCGACCGTGGAGGCCGGCGGTTGGCCTCCTCTTGGCTATAAATGAGGAGAGGGGCGGAGCCCCCTTTTCTCATCTCCTTCTTCTCGCTGCCCGCTCTCTCTTCTTCCTCTTTGCTTCGCCGTCTTGCCGCGGTTCCCATGGCGCCGATCAGGAGTTTTCTGCAGCGGAGAAAGGAAAAACTCCCCGCGAAGAGCAGGGGCCGCTCCCGCCAAAGAAAAGGCTGAGCCACCCCCGCGACGCCAGCGATAGGCCAGTGGTGGTGCGGCCTTGGTACTAGCGACCTTCGTCCGGCTTCCCGCTTCCTTTGTACGCCCAGGCGCAAGGCTCCGGAGGAGGCGGCAGCGCCCCGCGCCATGCCAGCCACGGTCGCAGTGGCCAGGCTGAGGTTGCGCGGGCTGCTGGCCCATGAACCCACGCTGAAGGCTCATTGCATGAGTTCGTGGTGTGGGTAGCAATGCCCCCGTGCATGTGGATTCAGCTCCCACGATTCTTCACCGAGGAGATGCCACCGAGGGGGGCCACTCGAGTTGTGGCTACAGCATGCCGGGTGCTGCAATATGGCCACGGGGGCGGAAGTCGACGTCGTCCCCCTGGGCAAGATCTTCATGACCCAAGGATGGGGCAAGGTCGCTCGCGCCTGCCGCGCAGAGGGGGCCCTCGCCATCCATTTTCAGTACAACTGTGCCTCCGCGCTGTTCTTCAAGGTCTTTGACAAGGAGGGTTGCCGCCTGGATTGCTGCCCCGGAGGAAGCCACCAGCATGGCACGACAGCATGCATTGAGCTTGTTCCCGGCCCTGCCGCTAGCTCCTCCAGCAGCAGCGACAGCTCCTGGGAGTCCAGTGATTCTCCCGAGCCTAGCAAGTCCCCGGAGTCGAGCGGCGACAGCTACATGCCTCCGAGCTCTCGCCGTGCCCGGAGCGTGGCAGCGACATCCGCTCGGCATCATCGATGACCTGGATGGGGTTGGCGTCGGCCTCTCGTGGCCCACTGTTGATGATGGCGTCGATGGTGATGCCCGTAGTCAGGGCTCCCTTGAGGTTTTTTTTTCCTTCTTTTGTTCCCTGCGAGGATTCGAGACAAAACCCCGTGGGGGTATGTAAAGAACCTGTGATGCTTTTGCCCCGATGTTTATTACTCTTAGTATAAGGTCGCAGCTGTGTGTCCTGCGTCGGCATTGTTCCCCCTTTTCATTCTCGCGGTAGCTTAGCACTCTACGCCGGCAGTTCCCAGTCCCCAGGCAACCTTCGGCCGTCGCTGGTGCTACGTCTTGACCTTGCGTTGGTTTTCCTTGAAGAGGAAAGGGTGATGCAGCAATAGTAGTGTAAGTATTTCCCTCAGTTTTTGAGAACCAAGGTATCAATCCAGTAGGAGGCTCCTCAAAAGTCCCACGCACCTACACAAACAAATAAAGAACTCACAACCAACGCAATAAAGGGGTTGTCAATCCCTTCACGGCCACTTGCGAAAGTGAGATCTGATAGAGATAGTATGATAAGATAAATATATTTTTGGTATTTTATAATATAGATTAGAAAAGTAAAGATGCAAATAAAAGTAGATTGAAAGCTTATATGATACAAGATAGACCAGGGGGCCATAGGTTTCACTAGTGGCTTCTCTCAAGATAGCATGAGTATTACGGTGGGTGAACAAATTACTGTCGAGCAATTGATAGAAAAGCGAATAATTATGAGATTATCTAGGCATGATCATGTATATAGGCATCACGTCCGCGACACGTAGACCGACTCCTGCCTGCATCTACTACTATTACTCCACACATCGACCGCTATCCAACATGCATCTAGAGTATTAAGTTCATAAGAACAGAGTAACACATTAAGAAAGATGACATGATGTAGAGGGATAAACTCATGCAATATGATATAAGCCCCATCTTTTTATCCTCGATGTCAACAATACAATATGTGCCTTGCCACCCCTATTGTCACTAGGTAAGGACACCGCAAGATTGAACCCAAAGCTAAGCACTTCTCCCATGGGAAGAAAGATCAATCTAGTAGGCCAAACCAAACTGATAATTCGAAGAGACTTGCAAAGATAACTCAATCATACATAAAACAATTCAGAGGAGATTCAAATATTTCTAATAGATAAACTTGATCATAGACCCACAATTCATCGGATCTCGACAAACACATCGCAAAAAGAGTTACATCGAATAGATCTCCACAAGAGAGGGGGAGAACATGGTCTTGAGATCCAAATAGAGAGAAGAAGCCATCTAGCTAATAACTATGGACCTGAAGGTCTGTGGTAAACTACTCACAACTCATCGGAAGGGCTATGCTGTTGATGTAGAAGCCCTCCATGGCCGATTCCCCCTCCGGCGGAGCGCCGACGAAGGCTCCAAGATGGGATCTCGCGGATATAGAAGGTTACGGCGGTGGAAATTGTTTTTTGTTGGCTCCCTGGATGTTCTCGGGGTACGTGGGTATATATAGGAGGAAGAAGTAGGTCGGTGGTCACCGAGGCCCACGAGATAGGGGCGCTACTGTAGGGGTGGGCGCGCCTCCACCGTGCCGTGGCCGCCTTTGCTTCTTGGCTTGCACTCCAAGTCCCATGGATCACGTTTGTTCCAAAAATCACGCCTCAAGGTTTCATTCCGCTTGGACTCCGCTTGATATTCCTTTTCTTTGAAATATCAAATAGGCAAAAAAACAGCAATACGGGCTGGGCCTCCTGTTAGTAGGTTAGTCCCAAAAATGATATAAATGTGTAAACTAAAGCCCATAAACATCCAAAAGGGGTAATATAATAGCATGGAACAATAAAAAATTATAGATACGTAGGAGACGTATCAAACATCCCCAAGCTTAATTCCTGCTCGTCCTCGAGTAGGTAAATGATAAAAACAGAATTTTTGATGTGGAATGCTACCTAGCATAATTCTCAATGTAATTTTCTTTATTGTAGCATGAATGTTCAGATCTAAATGATTCAAAATAAAAGTTCATATTGACAAAAGAAATAGTAATACTTCAAGCATACTAATCAAAGTGATCATGTCTTCTCAAAATAACATGGCTAAAGAAAGTTCATCCCTTCAAAATCATATAGTTAGGCTATGCTTCATTTTCGTCACACAAAAATGTTCCCAAATTCTATACCCCCGATGACAAGCCAAGCAATTGTTTCGTACATAAATAATCTCGAACTTTTTCAACCTTCATGCAATACATGAGCGTGAGCCATGGATATAGCACTATGGGTGGAATAGAATATGATGATGGGGATTGTGTGGAGAAGAAAAAAGAGGAGAAAGTCTCACATTGACGTGGAAAATCAATGGGCTATGGAGATGCCCATCAATCGATGTCAACATGAGGAGTAAGGATGGCCATGCAACGGATGCACTAGAGCTATAAATGTATGCAAGCTCAACAAAAGGAAACTAGTGGGTGTGCATCCAACTTGCTTGCTCACGAAGACCTAGGGCATTTTGAGCCATCATAGGAATATACAAGCCAAGTTCTATAATGAAAATTTCCCACTGGTATATGAAAGTGACAACATATGAAACTCACTATATGAAGAACATGGTGCTACTTTGAAGCACAAGTGTGGAAAAGAGATAGTAACATTGCCCCCTTTTTATTTTATTTTCTTTCTTTGGGCCTTTTTTGGCCTTTCTTTTTTTCTTTTTGGGACAATGCTCTAATAATGATGATCATCACACTTTTATTGATTTACAACACATGAATTACAACTCAAAACTAGAACAAGATATGACTCTATATGAATGCCTCCGGCGGTGTACCGGGATGGGCAATGAAGCAAGAGTGACATGTATGAAAAATTATGCAAAGTGGCCTTGCCACAAATACGATGTCAACTACATGATCATGCAATAGCAATATGACAATAGTAATGTGTGTCATGATGATAAACGAAACGTTGGAAAGTTGCATGGCAATATATCTCGGAATGGCTATGGAAATGCCATAATAGGTAGGTATGGTGGCTATTTTGAGGAAGATATAGGGATGTTTATGTGTGATAGAGCGATCATATCACGGGTTTGATGCACCGCTAAGTTTGCACCAACTCTCAAGGTGAGAAAGGGCAATGCACGGCAATCAAGAGGCTAGCAATGATGGAAAGGTAAAAGTGCGTATAATCCATGGACTCAACATGAGTCAAAAGAACTCATATACTTATTGCAAAAATTTAGAAGTCATCAAAAACCAAGCACTACGCGCATGCTCCTAGAGGGATAGATTTGTAGCAAAACACCATCGCTCGTCCCCGACCGCCACTCATAAGGATGCACAATCCAAGGACACTTCATGTTTCAAATTTGTTCCACAACTTTAACCATACGTGCATGCTACGGGACTTGATAACTTCAACACAAGCATTCTTTAAATTGATAATTACCCAAATAGCATGACTTTAATATCACTACCTCCATATCTCAAAACAATTATCAAGTATCAAATTGATCATAGCATCCAATTCACTTCCTATGATAGTTTTTATTATACCCAACTTGGATGCCTGCCATTCTAGTACCAATTTTATAACCATAGAAAATACCATGATGTTCTAAGATACTCTCAAAATAATATAAGTGAAGCATGAGAGACTAGCAATTTCTACAAAATTAAGCCACCGTCATGCTCTAAAAGATATAAGTGAAGCACTAGAGCAAAAACTATCTAGCTCAAAAGATATAAGTGAAGCACATAGAGTATTCTAATAAATTCTAATCAAGTGGGCTTATCCCAAAAGGTGTGTACAGCAAGGATTATTGTGGAAAACTAAAAATCAAATACTAATATCATACACGACGCTCCAAGCAAAACACATATCTTGTGGTGAATAAAAATATAGCTCCAAGTAAAGTTACCAATGAACGAAGACGAAAGAGGGGATGCCTTCCGGGGGCATCCCCAAGCTTAGGATTTTGGATATTCTTGAATATCTTGGGGTGCCATGGGCATCCCCAAGCTTAGGCTTTTGCCACTCCTTATTCCATAGTCCATCAAATCTCTACCCAAAACTTGAAAACTTCACAACACAAAACTCAACAGGAAATCTCAGAAGCTCCGTTAGTGAAAGAAAACAAAACCACCACATAAGGTACTGTAATGAACTAATTATTTATTTATATTGGTGTTGAACCTACTGTATTTCAATTTCTCTATGGTTCATACCACTTAATACTAGCCATAGATGCATCAAAATAAGCAAACAACACGCGAAAAACAGAATCTGTCAAAAACAGAACAGTCTGTAGCAATCTGTAACTAACGCAAACTTCTGGAACTCTAAAAATCCTACCAAAATAGAAAGTCCTGGGCAATTTGTCTATTGATCTACAGCAAAAAGAATCAACGCAAAATTACGTTTCTGTGATTTAACAAAACTAATGTCATGCGCGCAAAGTTTCTGTTTTTCTGCAGAATCAAATTAAGTATCGCCATAGGTTATCCTATAGGTTCTACTTGGCACAAACACTAATTAAAACATAAAAACATATCTAAACAGAAGGTAGAAGCAAAATATATTACTAAACAGAAGCAAAATCAAAAAACACAAATAAAACTGGGTTGCCTCCCAACTAGGGCTATCGTTTAACGCCCCTAGCTAGGCATAAAAGCGAGGATAGACCTAAGTAGTGCCATCTTTGGCACTCAATTCCTCAATAGAGCACTTATAATTTTTAGGGGTCTCTCCCTTTTTAGCAACGATCGAACCTTTAGGCAAAAATTCAATAGATTCATTTGTAGCAAAAGGTTCCTTAATGATTGAGAGACAATTGGGATGAACACTTATTGATTTGAGATCCGCATCTCCCTTACTAGAAGATTCACCCTTATTTTTAGGAACATAAATAAATTTGGAAGTTTTGGTAGGAGGTTTTGGAGTGTTTTTCATGGAAGAATACGCCGACCCTAAGTTGGTAATGATATCCTCAAGTTTACCGATTCTTGCAGAATCTAGATTTATTTTTTCATTAACTATAGGTTCTTTTTCTTTAAAAAAATTCAGAGTAACTCCAACCCTAGATCCATATTGGGTAATGTGATTATGAATCTTTTTATCCAAATTTTCAATCAACTCAACAGTGGCAACTTTATTTTCAATAATTTCAAGTCGTTGCATCACATGTTCCAAAGTTAAAACAGTTCCATTAACCAAAAGAGGTGGTGGGCCAAACAAATCTAACATAGCATTATAAGCATCAAACGTATGGCTACTCAAGAAATCCCCTATGGTAACGGTATCAAGAATGCATCTATTCCAAGGAGTAATGCCTCCATAAACATTGTGAAGAAGTATAGAAGTAGAAAGCTTCCTAGTAGATTTATTTTGAGCATTGCAAATTCTATGCCAAGCATCTTTTAAATTTTCTCCCTCCCTTTGCTTAAAATTAAGAATTTCATGTTCGGGAGTGATAACAAGGATAGGAGGACTAGCCATTACGACAAGGTAAACGATCTAACACACGAGCAAACAGAAAAAGGCAAGCGAAAGAGATAGGAGAAGATTGGGAAAGAGATGGCGAATAAAACGGCAAGGGTGAAGTGGGGGAGAGGAAAATGAGAGGCAAATGTCAAATAATGTAAATGTGAGGGAGATGAGTTTGTGATGGGTACTTGGTATGTCTTGACTTGAGCGAAGACCTCCCCGGCAGCGGCGCCAGAAATCCTTCTTGCTACGTCTTGAGCTTGCTTTAGTTTTCCTTGAAGAGGAAAGGGTGATGCAGCAATAGTAGCGTAAGTATTTCCCTCAGTTTTTGAGAACCAAGGTATCAATCCAGTAGGAGGCTCCTCAAAAGTCCCACGCACCTACACAAACAAACAAAGAACTCGCAACCAACGCAATAAAGGGGTTGTCAATCCCTTCACGGCCACTTGCGAAAGTGAGATCTGATATAGATAGTATGATAAGTTAAATACATTTTTGGTATTTTATAATATAGATTGGAAAAGTAAAGATGCAAATAAAAGTAGATTGAAAGCTTATATGATAAAAGATAGACCCGGGGCCATAGGTTTCACTAGTGGCTTCTCTCAAGATAGCATAAGTATTACGGTGGGTGAACAAATTATCACGAGCAATTGATAGAAAAGCTTAATAATTATGAGATTATCTAGGCATGATCATGTATATAGGCATCACGTCCATGCGACAAGTAGACCGAGTCCTGCTCAGCATCTACTACTATTACTCCACACATCGACCGCTATCCAAAGATGCATCTAGAGTATTAAGTTCATAAGAACAGAGTAACGATTCGTAAAGATGACATGATGTAGAGGATAAACTCATGCAATATGATATAAACCCCATCTTTTATCCTCGATGGCAACAATACAATACGTGCCTTGCAACCCCTATTGTCACTGGGTAAGGACACCGCAAGATTGAACCCGAAGCTAAGCACTTCTCCCATTGCAAGAAAGATCAATCTAGTAGGCCAAACCAAACTGATAATTCGAAGAGACTTGCAAACATAACTCAATCATACATAAAAGAATTCAGAGGAGATTCAAATATTTCTCGTAGTAAACTTGATCATAAACCCACAATTCATCGGATCTCGACAAACACACTGCAAAAAGAGTTACATCGAATAGATCTCCACAAGAGAGGGGGAGAACATGGTATTGAGATCCAAAAAGAGAGAAGAAGCCATCTAGCTAATAACTATGGACCCAAAGGTCTATGGTAAACTATTCACAACTCATCAGAGGGGCTATGGTATTGATGTAGAAGCCCTCCATGGTTGATTCCCCCTCCGACGGAGCGCCGGCAAAGGCTCCAAGATGGGATCTCGCGGATACAGAAGGTTACGGCGGTGGAAATTGTTTTTCGTTGGCTCCCTAGATGTTCTCCGGGTACGTGGATATATATAGGAGGAAGAAGTAGGTCGGTGGCTGCCCGAAGGGCCCACGAGATAGGGAGGCACGCCCTATAGGGGTGGGCGCGCCCTCCACCCTCGTGGCCGCCTCGGCTGCTTCTTGGCTTGCACTCCAAGTCCTCTGGATCATGTTTGTTCCAAAAATCACGCTCCCGAAGGTTTCATTCCGTTTGGACTCTGTTTGATATTCCTTTTCTTCGAAATACTGAAATAGGCAAAAAAACAACAATACGGGATGGGCCTCCGGTTAGTAGGTTAGTCCCAAAAATGATATAAATGTGTAAAATAAAGCCCATAAACATCCAAAAGGGGTAATATAATAGCATGGAACAATCAAAAATTATAGATACGTTGGAGACGTATCAAACATCCCCAAGCTTAATTCCTGCTCGTCCTCGAGTAGGTAAATGGTAAAAACCCAATTTTTTATGTGGAATGCTACCTAGCATAATTGTCAATGTAATTTTCTTTATTGTGGCATGAATGTTCAGATCCAAATGATTCAAAATAAAAGTTCATATTGAAAAAAGAAATAGTAATACTTCAAGCATACTAATCAAAGTAATCATGTCTTCTCAAAATAACATGGCTAAAGAAAGTTCATCCCTACAAAATCATATAGTTAGGCTATGCTTTATTTTCGTCACACAAAAATGTTCCCAAATTCTATACCCCCGATGACAAGCCAAGCAATTGTTTCGTACATAAATAATCTCAAACTTTTTCAACTTTCACGCAATACATGAGCGTGAGCCATGGATATAGCACTATGGGTGGAATGGAATATGATGATGGGGATTGTGTGGAGAAGACAAAAAAGGAGAAAGTCTCACATTGACGAGGAAAATCAACGGGCTATGGAGATGCCCATCAATTGATGTCAACATGAGGAGTAGGGATTGCCATGCAACAGATGCACTAGAGCTATAAATGTATGCAAGCTCAACAAAAGGCGGCATTGCCAGAGCAAGGCTGCGAGAGTCGAAAATTCCAGACAACGGCGTCGCACTACACGAATAGGCGACTTATCTTAATGAGCCTCCTGAGGTGATTCCTCACGCAACGCCTGATTCGTGCTTCTGCGGCGGTGCTACTAGGTAGGGCTCACGTCGGCCTCCCCTTTTCTCGCTCATCTGAGTGCTCTGCATCCCCGGGTCCCAGCTCTCGAGCGAGGCTCAGCCGCCACTGGTATGCCAGGTCGCGATGCCGTGTTCAAGGCTGGGGGGTGAGGGCTGGAGAGTCAGTAGGAGCTCTCGAGGCGCGATGCTCGGGAGCCCCCGTTTTAACGCACAAGCGAATCTCGTGAAAAAGGGGCAGCTGGCGGGGCCACCCGTAGCTCAGCTCTAGAGATTCCTGCGAGTTAGTCTGAGGGGAGAATATAACTCATAATCACGTTTGCTATCCTGCCGCTGTTCTTTTCGCAAGAAGATGAAGGCACTGAGAATCTGGTGAGGTGACGTGCGTGGGACAAGCCACGAGCCAGAGCTCGATCTCTCAGGTTTTCAGCGTTGCAGGGACGGACTCGAGCACAAGCGTTATGCCAGCATATGTAGCCCTCGTTGTGGGATGAGCAGGAGGCCTATTAGCAACACGGGAGGCCGCGAAGGGCAATAGGCAAGCAGGTGACAACATAAATCATCCTATAGAAGGAAGTAAAGCTAGTTCTGATAGATGCAAGAATGATACATGCCGCAGGGACGGACCCACGCAGCCTGGGAATGATGCAGCCCGAGGGGCGCCCCCAACAGAGCAAATCAAAGATGCAAAAGGATACACGTCGCATGGATAGGCCCATGCGATATGGGGAAAAGGCAGCCCGAGGGGCGCCCCCAACTGAATAAATCAGAAAATGTCATCTGGCACCATTGCTGAAGAGATGTTGGAGTAGATGAAGACATGTGCTGAAGAAGTCGCTCCTCATGAGCCGTCTGGGTCTTGAACCTCGGGAGGCTCTAGGTGCTCAAGGGGATCGCGAAGAACCATCGCCATCTCTGCCAGGACCGCCTGGTGCCTGGCCTCCCGAGTCGCCATGACTCTCCGCATGTGGCACTGGAAGGTAACAGCCGCGTTCAGCTGGCCAAAAGGCATGCAAACGTAGCTGTGAGGGGGACCCTCGCACCAGCCAACACGCGACGGCCAGAAGCACTACTGAGATGCAGCCCTGTTGAGTCCTGGGATGTCGACACAGACGCGCAACTCGCTGTCCTCGCCAGGACGAGAAGTGATACGTCTCCGTCATATCTATAATTTTTGATTGTTCCATGCCAATATTCTTCAACTTTCATATACTTTTGGCAACTTTTTATACTATTTTTTGGGACTAACATATTGATCCAGTGCCCAGTGCTAGTTCCCGTTTGTTGCATGTTTTATGTTTCGCAGAAACCCAATATCAAATGGAATCCAAACGAGATAAAAACGGACCGAAAATTATTTTCGAATATTTGTGATTTTCCGGAGGAAGAATCAATGTGAAATGGTGCCCGAGGTGGCCACGAGACAGGGGGGCACGCCCTCCCCCCTGGGCGTGCCTGGGACCCTCGTGGGCCACCCGTAAGGCGGTTGACGCGCTTCTTTTTCAGCAAGAAAGCTAATTTTATGAGAAAAATCTGGGCGAAAGATTCACCCCAATCGGAGTTACGGATCTCCAGATATAAAAGAAACGGTGAAGGGGAAGAATCAAGGAACGTAGAAATAGAGAGAGAGAGATCCAATCTCGGAGGGGCTCTCGCCCCTCCCAAGCCATGGGAGCCAAGGACCAGAGGGGGAACCCTTCTCCCATCTAGGGAGAAGGTCAAGGAAGAAGTAGAACAAGGGGGGCTCTCTCCCCTTGCTTACGGTGGCGCCGGAACGCCGCCGGGGGCCATCATCATCACTGCGATCTTCATCAACAACTTCACCGCCTTCATCACCAACTCTTCCCCCCTCTATGCAGCGGTGTAATTCCTCTCTTACCCACTGTAATCTCTACTTAAACATGGTGTTCAACGCTATATATTATTTCCCAATGATGTATGGCTATCTTATGATGTTTGAGTAGATCCGTTTTGTCCTATGGGTTAATTGATGATCGTGATTGGTTTGAGTTGCATGTTTTATTATTGGTGCTGTTCTATGGTGCTCTCCGTGTCGCGCAAGCGTGAGGGATTCCCACTGTAGGGTTTGCAATATGTTTATGATTTGCTTATGGTGGGTGGCGGAGTGAATGTAGCACGCACCGAGTAAGTAGGTTGTTTACGTATGGTATAAAGGGGACTTGATACTTTAATGCTATGGTTGGGTTTTACCTTAATGATCTTTAGTAGTTTTGGATGCTTGCTAGAGTTCCGATCATAAGTGCACATGATCCAAGAAGAGAAAGTATGTTAGCTTATGCCTCTCCCTCAAATAAAATTGCAATAGTGATTGCCGGTCTAGTTATCGATTGCCTTGGACAAATAACTTTCTTGTAATAAAAAAAGCTCTCTACTAATACTTACTTTATTGCATCTTTATCTAAACAGCCCCTAGTTTATATTTACGTGCTCTTTATTATCTTGCAAACCTATCCAACAACACCTACAAAGTACTTCTAGTTTCATACTTGTTCTAGGTAAATCGAACGTCAAGCGTGCGTAGAGTCGTATCAGTGGCCGATAGGACTTGAGAGAGTATTTGTTCTACCTTTAGCTCCTCGTTGGGTTCGACACTCTTAGTTATCGAAAGAGGCTACAACTATCCCGTATACTTACAGGTTATCAAGACCTTTTTCTGGCGTTGTTGCCGGGGAGTCATAGCGTGGGGTGAATATTCTCATGTGTGCTTGTTTGCTTTTTCACTAAGTAATTTTTATTTGCTGTTCTAAGTTGTTCTCTATATTTAGTTATGGATATGGAACACGAAATACCAAAAAAAATTGGTGCACTTTCTACTCATGGAGATGGGGAACCTCCTAAAACCCTCGATGCTCGCTATGTTCAAAATATTATGTACTACTTTGATAATCCTGAGAAAACCTCATTCAATTATGTAATGGGAGTAACGTTGGATCAACGTGAATACTTTAGGGATTATCGCTTGACACAAAAAGGGAAACTATTATGGGATCAAATTAATATGTTGCATTGGTATGCTCAGGATCTATGCTTGAGATATGATTATAATTGTTGCTCTAGGATGAAGGCTCCACACCTTCCCTTTTCATGCAAATTTAATGATAATGAAACCTTAGCTTCTTATGCTAATGGTAGATATGATTACTATGATGTTGAACGAATTGAAGAATTTGTTGCTTTTAAGGCTGCTTATGAAATTGAATCTTTGTTTGAAAAGTATGAAGCTTTAGATGATGATGTTTATAGGCCTGAAAATTTTGTTATATTGAAATATTACTATGACAATTATGAATATAATTCCGATATTGACGCTTTTATTGAGAAAGTCTCCGCTGTCCAAGAAGAGACTAATATTTTGCAAGAAGCTACGGAAGAAGAAATTGATGAAACTGTGAGCTCATTGGATGAAAAAGATGATGAGGAGAGCGAAGAACAAAAGGAGGAAGAGCGGATTGATCACCTATGCCCACCTTCTAATGAGAGTAACTCTTCAAATCATACATTGTTTAATTCCCCTTCGTGCTTACCGAAGGATGATTGCTATGATGATTTCTATGATCCCGTTGATTCTCTTGAAATATCCCTTTTTGATGATGCTTGCTATGCTTGTGGCCAAGATGCCAATATGAATTATGCTTATGGAGATGAACTTGCTATAGTTCCTTATGTTAAACATGAAATTGTTGCTATTGCACCCACGCATGATAGTCCTATTATCTTTCTGAATTCTCCCGACTACACTATATCGGAGAAGTTTGCACATAGTAAGGATTATATTGATGGGTTGCCTTTTACCATTGCACATGATGATTTTGATGAATGTAATATGCATGTTCTTGCTGCTCCTACTTGCAATTATTATGAAAGAGGAACTATATCTCCGCCTCTTTATGTTTCCAACACGATAGAATTGCAAGAAACTGCTTATACTATGCATTGGCCTTTACTTGGTGTGCATGAATTGTTCTTTTATGACATGCCGAGGCATAGAAAGAGAGTTAGACTTAGTTTTTGCTTGATATATGTTACTTTGTGCTCACTACTAAATTACAAATCATTGTTAATTAAAATTGGCTTTGATATACCTTGGGATCCGGGTGGATTCTTTACTTGAGCACTAAATTCCTAGCTTAATGGCTTTAAAGAAAGCGCTGCCAGGGAGACAACCCAGAAGTTTTAGAGAGTCATTTATTTCTGTTGAGTGCTTTTATATAGTTTAAAAACAAAAAAATAAAGAGGGGAACCTAAAATTTTTCAACAAGGAAAGTGAAAGTGAGAAATACAAGCATTGTTGAAGTGGGAGCTAGCCTTGAACTTTGTTCATGCTCACGAAAACTTTCTGAATCTTGATTACAGAAACTTTTCAACAAAAATAATTATTCCCTTGTAAAATTCCATTGTATTATAAAAATAATGTGCCAAGGTTTGCCTTTAGGATGTTTACAATGCTTGCTGGTTTGTACGGTGCAGGACAGAAACTTTGGCTGTAGTGCGCGATTTTACATTTTTAACTGGAAAGTCAAATGGTTCTGATTATTTCTGCCAAGTCTTGCAGTACAAATTTTTTATTTTTCCTAATTTTGGTAGAATTTTTGGGGTACCATAAGTATGGTGAATGTTCAGATTGCTACAGACTGTTCTGTTTTTGACAGATTCTGTTTTTGATGCATAGTTTGCTTGTTTTGATGAATCTATCAATTTATATCCATGGATTAAGCCATGAAAAAGTTATATTACTGTAGCTAAATTGAAAAAACAAAATATGAATTGGTTTGATACAGTACTTAGAGTAGTGATTTGCTTTATTATACTAACGGATCTTACCGAGTTTTCTGTTGAAGTTTTGTGTGGATGAAGTGTCTAGTCGAGGATGTCTCGATATGAGGAAAAGGAAGAGAGGCAAGAGCTCAAGCTTGGGGATGCCCGAGGCACCCCAAGTAAATATTCAAGGAGACTCAAGAGTCTAAGCTTGGGGATGCCCCGTAAGGCATCCCCTCTTTCTTCAACAAGTATCAGTATGTTTTAGTATTCGTTTCGTTCATGCGATATGTGCAAGTCTTGGAGTGTCTTTTGCATTTAGTTTTCTTTTATGCACCATGCTGGTATGAGATAGTCCTTGGTTGATTTGTAGAATGATCATTGCACTTCACTTAAATCTTTTGAGTATGTCTTTATAGAATGCTTCATGTGCTTCACTTATATCATTTGAAGTCTGGATTGCCTGTTTCTCTTCACATAGAAAACCGCCATTTGTAGAATGCTCTTTTGCTTCACTTATATTTGTTAGAGCATGGGCATATCTTTTGTAGAAAGAATTAAACTCTCTTGCTTCACTTATATCAATTTAGAGAGATGACAGGAATTGGTCATTCACATGGTTAGTCATAAAATCCTACATAAACTTGTAGGTCGCTGAATATGATATGTTTGATTCCTTGCAATAGTTTTGCAATATAAAGATGGTGATATTAGAGTCATGCTAGTGGGTGGCTGTGTATTGTAGAGACACTTGTGTTGAGGTTTACAAGTCCCGTAGCATGCACGTATGGTAACCGTTGTGTGACAAATTTGAAGCATGGGGTGTTTCTTTGATTTTCTTCCTTATGAGTAGCGGTAGGGGACAAGCGATGGTCTTTTCCTACCAATCTATCCCCCTACGGGCATGCATAGTAGTACTTTGCTTCGAGGGCTAATAAACTTTTGCAATAAGTATATGAGTTCTTTATGACTAATGTGAGTCCATGGATTATATGCACTTTTACCTTTCCATCATTGCTAGCCTCTTCGGTACCATGCATTGCCCTTTCTCACCTTGAGAGTTGGTGCAAACTTCGCCGGTGCATCCAAACCCCGTGATATGATACGCTCTATCACACATAAGCCTCCTTATATCTTCCTCAAAACAGCCACCATACCTACCTATCATGGCATTTCCATAGCCATTCCGAGATATATTGCCATGCAACTTCCATTATCATCATATACATGACTTGAGCATTCATTGTCATATTGCCTTGCATGATCGTAAGATAGCTAGCATGATGTTTTCATGGCTTGTCCGTTTTTTTGATGTCATTGCTACGCTAGATCATTGCACATCCCGGTACACCGCCGGAAGCATTCATAAAGAGTTATATCTTTGTTCTAATATCGAGTTGTAAGTAAATAAAAGTGTGATCATCATCATTATAGAGCATTGCCCCATGAAAAAAGAAAAAGAAAAAAAGAAAGAAAAAGGAAAGGCCAAAGAAGCCTAAATAAAAAAAAGGGGGCCAAAGAAGCCCACCCAAAAAGAAAAAAAGGAAAAGAAAAAAAGTAAAAAAAAATAAAACGAAAAGGGGCAATGTTACTATCCTTTTTCCACACTTGTGCTTAAGAGTAGCACCATGTTCTTCATATACAGAGTCTCCTATGTTATCACTTTCATATACTAGTGGGAATTTTCATTATAGAACTTGGCTTGTATATTCCAACGATGGGATTCCTCAAATGCCCTAGGTCTTCATGAGCAAGCAAGTTGGATGCACACCCACTTCATTTCAGTTTGAGCTTTCATACACTTATAGCTCTTAGTGCATCCGTTGCATGGAAATCCCTACTCCTCGCATTGACATCAAGTTATGGGCATCTCCATAGCCCGTTGATTAGCCGTGTTGATGTGAGACTTTCTCCCTTTTTGTCTTCTCCACATAAACCCCCACCATCATATTCTATTCCACCTATAGTGCTATATCCATGGCTTGCACTCATGTATTGCGTGAGGGTTGAAAAAGCTGAAGCGCGTTAAAAAGTATGAACCAATTGCTCGGCTTGTCATCGGGGTTGTGTATGATGGGAGCATTTTGTGTGACGAAAATGAAGCATGGCCAAACTATATGATTTTGTAGGGATAAGCTTGCTTTGGCCTTTCTGTTTTGAAAAGACATGATTGCTTTATTGGTACGCTCGAAGTATTATTGTTTTTATGTCAAATGATAGATTATTGCTTTGAATCACTCGTGTCTTAATATTCATGCCATGATTAGACATATGATCAAGATTATGCTAGGTAGCATTCCACATCAAAAATTATCTTTTTTATCATTTACCTACTCGAGGACGAGCAGGAATTAAGCTTGGGGATGCTGATATGTCTCCATCGTATCTCTAATTTTTGATTGTTCCATGCCAATATTCTTCAACTTTCATATACTATTGGCAACTTTTTATACTATTTTTTGGGACTAACATATTGATCCAATGCCCAGTGCTAGTTCCTGTTTGTTGCATGTTTTATATTTCGCAGAAACCCAATATCAAACGGAATCCAAATGATATAAAAGCGTACGGAAAATTATTTTGGAATATTTGGGATTTTCCGGAGGAAGAATCAACGCAAAACGGTGCCCGAGGTGGCCACGAGACAGGGGGCGCACCCTCCCCCTGGGTGCGCCTGGCACCCTCGTGGGCCACCCATAATGCGGTTGACGCTCTTCTTTTGCCGCAAGAAAGCTAATTTTACGAGAAAAATCTGGGCGAAAGATTCACCCCAATCGGAGTGACGGATCTCCGGATATAAAAGAAACGGTGAAGTGGCAGAATTAGGGAATGCAGAAACAGAGAGAGACAGAGAGATAGATCCAATCTCAGAGGGGCTCTCTCCCCTCCCAAGCCATGGGAGCCAAGGACCAGAGGGGAAACCCTTCTCCCATCTAGGGAGAAGGTCAAGGAAGAAGAAGAACAAGGGTGGCTCTCTCCCCCTTGCTTTCGGTGGCGTCGGAATGCCGCCGGGGGCCATCATCATCACCGCGATCTTCATCAACAACTTCACCGCCTTCATCACCAACTCTTTCCCCCGCTATGCAGCGGTGTAACTCCTCTCTTACTGTAACGCCCCAAGACCGGAGCTTCAGAAGACTTCCAGCTACTCCGAGTTTCGTCGTGTGATTTGTTTTGTTTGTGCATTCATCATGCCATCTCTAGCATTGCATCATGTCATCATCCAACCCTTTTTAAAACTCAACTAAATAAATGGCATGGATCTTTGATCCATTTAAATCAAGGGAATTCACATTGTGATTCTCTTTAAAACATATCCTCTCGATATTTAGAGAGCTATAGTAAATATTCCATTTATTTGGAATTAACCATAACCCACTTGCAAATAATTCCCCATGCCTTTGTTATCTCACGTCTTGACCTCAAACTTTGTCCAATAAGTCATTTCGTCATTTTCCAGAGCCCCACCTAAATCCTCAACATTTTTGGACCTTCCTTTTATCAAGTCCTAGTTCAAACCCATTTGAATTAAATTCAAATGAGTTTGAATTTAAATCTTTCAATTATGCCTCTTTCCATTCTTCTTAGAACAAGCGCATTTTTGCGAGTTCGGGAAAATTATCCCCTTGCCCAAATTCTTGTCCACTCATTTCTTTTCTCTCCTTTTCTTTCTTTGCTTTTCTGTTTTTGTGAGGAGGTGTAGAAGTGAGGAAGAGCGAGAGCCCAACCAGCCCAGTCGGCCACCTGGTCCTCCTCAGAATCAAGGCCCATAGGCCCACCAGGCGTCCTTGACCTAAACCTAGCCCCCGCCTCGATCCCCCTCTCCTCTCGCTTCTCCACCCAGCGCCAGAGGCTCTCCTCGATCCCGCATCTCCCTCGACCCCTCTCTCTCTCTTGTTCCCCTGCTGCGCCGTCGCAGAGAGAGGGAGCAGAGCCACCCGCCTCGCTCGGATCCAGCCCAAGTTCCCCGCGCCCTCGCCTCCGGCGGCCGTCTCCGCTCGTCCGCACCCCTGCCTCGCCATGGGCGCGTCTCCCTGCTGGTGGAGCCCCACGTCCCCGTCGCCAAGTTCCCCGCCCCAGTGCCGCTCCATCGCTGCGCCCGAGGCCGCGGCTTCCTCGTCCCGGTCCATGGGGGACTCGTCGGACCAGCAGCTCTCCGCCCCGCGCCTCCTTCCTCCGCGCCAAGTCCGCCCGTCGTCCCCATCTCCGGCCTCCTTTGCATCGCCCTGCTGCCCTGCTTCGAACGACGACGAGCGTTCGCCCACGCACCTTCAGGTCCCCTGCCTCCACGCCGTCCCTGACCACCAAGCCGCTGCGCCGTCGCGTTTCCTCGACCACGTCGGCTCCTTGCCGTTCCGGACGGATCCGGCTGCATCCGGCCATCTCCGAAGGCCTCTGGGTTCGCCAAGTACCCAACCGACAAGACCACATGGACGGCTACCTGCGGATGGTTTTTGTCATGTTCAACGACGACCCGTGAAGCACATGGGGACATCAAGTTCCTCTCCGAACGTGAACGACTACACCCGTTGATGCGACAAGTACCCCGACAACGTGTACGACTACGTCCGAGGTGGATTTCGTCAAGTACCCCTTCGGATGCGCCAACTACTTCATCTACGAAACGTGTACAACTACCGCCGCCGCCGTGTACCACTACTTCCCACTACGACACGAGTACAACTACTTCCCACGATGACCCGTGAACGTCTACTTCCATCGACGAACTCGAACCGCTCCGAAAATGCACGCTTCAAAGGTATACCACCGAGACGACGCCCGTGAACGAATGCATGCTTGGTTATGAGATGCTCGAGTTTTGCACCGTGATCGAATTGTCCTTGCGACGCCCCTCTTTTGCCATGCCACCGACACGTGGGAACCCAGTATCCGGGATCACCCCACCATCTTGCATGACTCGCTCACGCTCACTTCCTTTTGTATCGGTATCTCCGTGAGCTACCCAAACCGATATGTTGCCGTGGCACCATTTTCGTTTTGCCGCCGTGGTACCCTTTTCGTTCCGCCATGGCGACAAATGCTCCTTATCATGCTCATGTTAACGTATTCATAAAAATTGCATAAAACTGGTGCATGTCATCCGCATCATGATAACAGCATTTAAATGCTTAAAATTTGTTGTTGCATTAAATTGCTAAGTGACATGGGGACTTTCCGGAATTGTTGTTTGTTGTTTCCGGCCTCATTTAAAATTGCCTAGCTAGGTAGTTTAATTATGCTTCACCTCTTGCCATGTTAACCAACATTTAATCTTGTCGTGTTCATACCCGAGAGAGAACTAAATAATTGATGTGGTGTTTCGTCAATATGCAACTCGTTGCATATTGAGCTCCACTTAATTTGTAGTGTTGTTTGTTTGCACTTTGCCATGCCATGCCTCATTAAACCGGACATGCATCATACTTGTTTGTGCACCATGCCATGATTATGCTTGTGTGTTTACCATGTTGTTTGCTTCTTTCCGGTTTGCTTCTCTCGTTAGCTTCGGTTTTGTTCCGGAGTTGTGAGGATTCGTTCGACTACGTGTGGTTGTCTTCTTCATGGACACGTTCTTCTTCCTTATGGATTTCGTGCAAGATGACCGCTACCTGGATCTCACTACTATCATTGCTATGCTAGTTGCCTCGTTCTTTCGCTATGCTGCGCTACCTATTACCTGTTTATCAAGCCATCCCAAATTGCCATGAACCTCTAACCTTTGACACCATTCCTAGCAAACCGTTGTTTGGCTATGTTCCTGCTTTGCTCAGCCCCTCTTATAGCGTTGCTAGCTGCAGGTGAAGTTGAAGATTGCTCCTTGGTGGACAGGGTTTTTGTTGGGATATCACAATATCTCTTATATTTATTAATGCATCTATATATTTGGTAAAGGGTGGAAGGCTCGGCCTTATGCCTGGTGTTTTGTTCCACTCTTGCTGCCCTAGTTTCCGTCATACCGGTGTTATGTTCCCGGATTTTGCGTTCCTAACGCGGTCGGGTGATTTATGGGACCCCCCTGACAGTTCGCTTTGAATAAAACTTGTCCAGCAAGGCCCAACATTGACTTTTACCATTTGCCTCACCACCACCTACTTTTCCCTTGGGAGTCGCTCTCTCGAGGGTCATCTTTATTATAGCCCCCCCGGGCCAGTGCTTGTCTAAGTGTTGGTCCGAACCGAGCAGCCTGCGGGGCCACCTCTTGGCAACTCGAGGGCTGGTTTTACTTGTAGCTTGACTTATCCGGTGTTGCCCTGAGAATGAGATATGTGCAGCTCCTATCGGGATTGTCGGCGCATCGAGCGGCTTTGGTGGTCTTGTTTTACCATTGTCGAAATGTCTTGATGTACCGGGATACCGAGTCTGATCGGAGTGTCTTGGGTGAAGGTCTATTCCTTCGATGATCGCGAGAGCTTGTCATGGGCTAAGTTGGGACACCCCTGCAGTGTATAAACTTTCGAGAGCCGTGCTCGCGGTTATGTGGCAGATGGGAATTTTTTAATGTCCGGTTGTAGACAACTTGACACTTGATGCGAATTAAAACGCATCAACCGTGTGTGTAGCCGTGATGGTCTCTTCTCGGCGGAGTCCGGAAGTGAACACGGTTTCGTGTTATGTTTGACGAAGTAGGTGTTCGTGATCACCTCTTGATCATTGCTAGCTTCACGATCGTTCCTTTGTTTCTCTTCTCGCCTCATTTGCGTATGTTAGCCACCATATCATGCTTAGTCGCTGCTGCAACCTCACCACTTTACCCCTTCCTTTCCCATTAAGCTTTGCTAGTCTTGATACCCATGGTAATGGGATTGATGAGTCCTCGTGGCTCACCAGATACTTCCAAAACCAGTTTGCGGTGCCTATGTTACCGAAAGGTGTGACGCAACCAAGCTCAAGGAGGAGCTCGATGAAGATCTTGCCCTTTGTGTTGTTTCGTTCTAGTTGATCAAGAGTGGAGCCCAGTTGGGGTCGATCGGGGACCTTTTGTCGCATTTGGGGTTCTTCTTTTATTTTGATTCGTAGTCGGACCTTGATTGTATCTCGGATGATGTAATGCTTTATTCATGTAATTGTGTGAAGTGGCGATTGTAAGCCAACTATGTATCTCTTTCCTTATGTATTACATGGGTTGTGTGAAGATTACCTCACTTGCGACATTGCTTTCAATGCGTTATGCTCTAATTCGTGCTTCGACACGTGGGAGATATAGCCGCATCGAGGGCGTTACAAGTTGGTATCAGAGCCTTCCCCGACCTTAAGAGCCCCACTGCTTGATCGTTTTTAGCGGCCGAGTTGTGTCTAGAAAAATGTTTTGAGTCATTTAGGATTATATATATCGGAGAGTTAGGAATTCTTTTTACTCCTCAGTCCCTTCGTCGCTCTGGTGAGGTCTCCTGACGTAGAGTTTTGACTCTTCTCTTCTCAAATTTCACTAAATTTTTTTTTAGGATCACGCGGGTATCTTGGAATCATTACGATGGTTTTATGATGAGAACATTGTCTTGGTGCCTCCCGTCAGCAGGGGTTTTTTTAGTGGAGGTGTCCCGGGGAGTTGAGCTCTGAGGTGTTGTCGTCATAATTTTATCGTTGCAGTTCTGGAATACCTGAGTTTAGTACGCCGACATCAAAAATCTCTTTTATGCAGTTGTTGGTGAGATAACCCCGCTAACCCAGTACTGAGGTGAGTACGGGAGTATTGCCATGACTCGTATAACGGATGCTTTTCGAAGGTTGAGGTACACGATTTCCGAAGGTTTCTTGGTTATGTGTTGACGGATGGATACAGCTGGATGTAGGGATTGTTAGTTTGGGTGAGATATATTGCTTCCCCTGTATCCCCAACACTAGATTGCATAACCAGAAAGTTTCGGGAGTTTATAGGTGGGAATTCAAGTAGCTCCTAGAATATCTTTCCGACAGATGCATGATATGGGATTGGGTAAATCTCTATCATATGTATTTGTTCCGGCTTATTCTGCAAGCCAAATCCTTTGTTTTGTTTTAATTGTGGTATTCGAGTTGCTTCAATGTCAAGTGTTGATTCCATACCTTTCCGAAATGGTGTTCTCATACTCCGATGTGAATACCAATCCTTTTGATCATTGAGGTTGTCATGTTAATTCTTTTCCAACCGGTGCGCTTCTCTCGAGATGATCCCATCATTTTCAACACCTGCAAGATCATTTCTAAGTTTTCTCAACGGTGTTTGTTTCATCCGTCCCAAGTTGCCCTTGTTTTTTCCCGCCCACCCACCCTTTTTCCTCAAGGGCTAAGATTTCTTTACCAAGTATCCATGTATTCATGTGAAGTTTCTCCATTCTTTTCCGTCAATGTTCTTACCCGGTGGTTCTCAAGAAGATGTTCTACTAGTTCGCCATTCCTCATTCCTTTCTCTTCTCCGGCGGATTCAAGTCAAGTTTTGTTGATCATACCTTTTTCCTCATTTCAATGTCTTTTCTTGCCGGTGCATCTCATAATCGTTCACCTCTCTCTATTCTTATCCGGAGTGCTCAAGATATCTCAGAAGATTTGTGTTTCCATTCTCAATCCGTTCAAGATATTTCGAGGTTGTTATCTCATTCAAGCTATTTAATTCAACCGGTGCAATTTCTCTTTAAAATCATTTCCAACGGTGTTTTTCTTTTGAGTGGGCCCTAACCCACAGGTGATTCTCTTTAAAACATATCCTCTCGATATTTAGAGAGCTATAGTAAATATTCCATTTATTTGGAATTAACCATAACCCTCTTGCAAATAATTCCCCATGCCTTTGTTATCTCACGTCTTGACCTCAAACTTTGTCCAATAAGTCATTTCGTCATTTTCCGGAGCCCCACCTAAATCCTTAACATTTTTGGACCTTCCTTTTATCAAGTCCTAGTTCAAACCCATTTGAATTAAATTCAAATGAGTTTGAATTTAAATCAACTTGTAACGCCCTCGATGCGGCTATATTTCCCACGTGTCGAAGCACGACTTAGAGGCATAACCGCATTGAAAGCAATGTCGCAAGTGAGGTAATCTTCACACAACCCATGTAATAAATAAGGGAAAGAGATACATAGTTGGCTTACAATCGCCACTTCACACAATTACATGAATAAAGCATTACATCATCCAGATACAATCAAGGTCCGACTACGGAACCAAAATAAAAGAAGAACCCCAAATGCGACAAAAGGTCCCCGATCGACCCCAACCGGGCTCCACTCTCGATCAACTAGAACGAAACAACACAAAGGGCAAGATCTTCATCGAGCTCCTCCTTGAGCTTGGTTGCGCCACCTGCTTCGTAACATAGGCACCGCAAACTGGTTTTGAAGTATCCGTGAGCCACGAGGACTCAAAGAATCCCATTACCATGGGTATCAAGACTAGCAAAGCTTAATGGGAAAGGAAGGGGTAAAGTGGTGAGGTTGCAGCAGCGACTAAGCATGATATGGTGGCTAACATACGCAAATGAGAGCGAGAAGAGAAACAAAGGAACAGTCGTGAAGCTAGCAATGATCAAGAGGTGATCCTGAACACCTACTTACGTCAAACATAACACAGAAACCGTGTTCACTTCCCGGACTCCGCCGAGAAGAGACCATCACGGCTACACACACGATTGATGCGTTTTAATTCGGATCAAGTGTCAAGTTGTCTACAACCGGACATTAACAAATTCCCATCTGCCACATAACCGCGGGCACGGCTCTCGAAAGTTTATACCCTGCAGGGGTGTCCCAACTTAGCCCATGACAAGCTCTCGCGATCATCGAAGGAATAGACCTTCACCCAAGACACTCCGATCAGACTCGGTATCCCGGTACATCAAGACACTTCGACAATGGTAAAACAAGACCAGCAAAGCCGCTCGATGCGCCGACAATCCCGATAGGAGCTGCACATATCTCGTTCTCAGGGCAACACCGGATAAGTCAAGCTACGAGTAAAACCAGCCCTCGAGTTGCCAAGAGGTGGCCCAAGAAGTTGCTCGGTTCGGACCAACACTTAGACAAGCACCGCCCGGGGCTATAATAAAGATGACCCTCGAGAGAGCGACTCCCAAGGGAAAAGTAGGTGGTGGTGAGGCAAATGGTAAAAGTCAATGTTGGGCCTTGCTGGACAAGTTTTATTCAAAGCGAACTGTCAGGGGGTTCCCATAAATCACCCGACCGCGTTAGGAACGCAAAATCCGGGAACATAACACCGGTATGACGGAAACTAGGGCGGCAAGAGTGGAACAAAACACCTGGCATAAGGCCGAGCCTTCCACCCTTTACCAAATATATAGATGCATTAATAAATATAAGAGATATTGTGATATCCCAACAAAAACCCTGTCCACCAAGGAGCAATCTTCAACTTCACCTGCAGCTAGCAACGCTATAAGAGGGGCTGAGCAAAGCAGGAACATAGCCAAACAACGGTTTGCTAGGAATGGTGTCAAAGGTTAGAGGTTCATGGCAATTTGGGATGGCTTGATAAACAGGTAATAGGTAGCGCAGCATAGCGAAAGAACGAGGCAACTAGCATAGCAATGATAGTAGTGAGATCCAGGGTAGCGGTCATCTTGCCTGAAATCCCGCAAGGAAGAAGAACGTGTCCATGAAGAAGACAACCACACGTAGTCGAACGAATCCTCACAACTCCGGAACAAAACCGAAGCTAACGAGAGAAGCAAACTGGAAAGAAGCAAACAACATGGTAAACACACAAGCATAATCATGGCATGGTGCACAAACAAGTATGATGCATGTCCGGTTTAATGAGGCATGGCATGGCAAAGTGCAAACAAACAACACTACAAATTAAGTGGAGCTCAATATGCAACGAGTTGCATATTGACGAAACACCACATCAATTATTTAGTTCTCTCTCGGGTATGAACACGACAAGATTAAATGTTGGTTAACATGGCAAGAGGTGAAGCATAATTAAACTACCTAGCTAGGCAATTTTAAATGAGGCCGGAAACAACAAACAACAATTCCGGAAAGTCCCCATGTCACTTAGCAATTTAATGCAACAACAAATTTTAAGCATTTAAATGTTGTTATCATGATGCGGATGACATGCACCAGTTTTATGCAATTTTTATGAAAACGTTAACATGAGCATGATAAGGAGCATTTGTCGCCATGGCGGAACAAAAAGGGTACCACGGCGGCAAAACGAAAATGGTGCCACGGCAACATATCGGTTTGGGTAGCTCACGGAGATACCGGTACAAAAGGAAGTGAGCGTGAGCGAGTCATGCAAGATGGTGGGGTGATCCCGGATACCGGGTTCCCACGTGTCGGTGGCATGGCAAAAGAGGGGCGTCGCAAGGACAATTCGATCACGGTGCAAAACTCGAGCATCTCATAACCAAGCATGCATTCGTTCACGGGCGTCGTCTCGGTGGTATACCTTTGAAGCGTGCATTTTCGGAGCGGTTCGAGTTCGTCGATGGAAGTAGACGTTCACGGGTCGTCGTGGGAAGTAGTTGTACTCGTGTCGTAGTGGGAAGTAGTGGTACACGGCGCGCGCGTAGTTGTACACGTTTCGCAGATGAAGTAGTTGGCGATCCGGCGGGGTACTTGACGAAATCCACCTCGGACGTAGTCGCACACGCTTGTCGGGTACTTGTCGATCAACGGGTGTAGTCGCTCACGCTCGGAGAGGAACTTGATGTCCCCATGTGCTTCACGGGTCGTCGTTGAACATGACAAAAACCATCCGCAGGTAGCCGTCCATGTGGTCTTGTCGGTTGGGTACTTGGCGAACCCAGAGGCCTTCGGAGATGGCCGGATGCAGCCGGATCCGTCCGGAACGGCAAGGAGCCAACATGGTCGAGGCAACGCGACGGCGCAGCGGCTTGGTGGTCAGGGACGGCATGGAGGCAGGGGACCTGAAGGTGCGCGGGCGAACGCTCATCGTCGTTCGAAGCAGGGCAGCAGGGCGATGCAAAGGAGGCCGGAGATGGGGACGACGGGCGGACTTGGCGCGGAGGAAGGAGGCGCGGGGCGGAGAGCTGCTGGTCCGGCAAGTCCCCCATGGACCGGGACGAGGAAGCCGCGGCCTCGGGCGCAGCGACGGAGCGGCGCTGGGGCGGGGAACTTGGCGACGGGGACATGGGGTTCTAGCAGCAGGGAGACGCGCCCATGGCGAGGCAGGGGTGCGGACGAGCGGAGACGGCCGCGGGAGGCGAGGGCGCGGGGAACTTGGGCTGGATCCGAGCGAGGCGGGTGGCTCTGCTCCCTCTCTCTGCGACGGCGCAGCAGGGGAACGAGAGAGAGAGAGGGGTCGAGGGAGAGATGCGGGATCGAGGGAGAGGCCTCTGGCGGCGCTGGGTGGAGGAAACGAGAGGGAGAGGGGGATCGGGCAGGGGGCTAGGTTTAGGTCGAAGGACGCCGGCTGGGCCTATGGGCCGCAGTTACAGGAGGACCAAGTGGCCGACTGGGCTGGTTGGGCTCTCGCTCTTCCTCACTTCTACACCTCCTCACAAAAACAGAAAAGCAAAGAAAGAAAAGGAGAGAAAAGAAATGTGCTGACAAGAATTTGGGCAAGGGGATAATTTTCCCGGACTCGCAAAAATGCGCTTGTTCTAAGAAGAATGGAAAGAGGCATAATTGAAAGATTTAAATTCAAACTCATTTGAATTTAATTCAAATGGGTTTGAACTAGGACTTGATAAAAGGAAGGTCCAAAAATGTTGAGGATTTAGGTGGGGCTCCGGAAAATGACGAAATGACTTATTGGACAAAGTTTGAGGTCAAGACGTGAGATAACAAAGGCATGGGGAATTATTTGCAAGTGGGTTATGGTTAATTCCAAATAAATGGAATATTTACTATATCTCTGTAATTATCGAGAGGATATGTTTTAAAGAGAATCACCATGTGAATTCCCTCGATTTAAATGGATCAAAGATCCATGCCATTTATTTAGTTGAGTTTTAAAAAGGGTTGGATGATGACATGATGCAATGCAAGAGATGGCATGATGAATGCACAAACAAAACAAATCACACGACGAAACTCGGAGTAGCTGGAAGTCTTCTGAAGCTCTTGGGGCGTTACACTTACCCATTGTAATCTCTACTTAAACATGGTGTTCAACGCTATATATTATTTCCCAATGATGTATGGCTATCTTATGATGTTTGAGTAGATCTGTTTTGTCCTATGGGTTACTTGATGACCGTGATTGGTTTGAGTTGCATGTTTTATTATTGGTGTTGTCCTATGGTGCTCTCTGTGTCGCGCAAGCATGAGGGATTCCCTCTGTAGGGTTTGCAATATGTTTATGATTTGCTTATGGTGGGTGGCATGAGTGAACAGAAGCACAGACCCGAGTAAGTAGGTTGTTTGCGTATGGGATAAAGGGGACTTGATACTTTAATGCTATGGTTGGGTTTTACCTTAATGATCTTTAGTAGTTGCGGATGCTTGCTAGAGTTCCAATCATAAGTGCATATGATCCAAGAAGATAACGTATGTTAGCTTATGCCTCTCCCTCAAATAAAATTGCAATAGTGATTGCCGGTCTAGTTATTGATTGCCTTGGACAAATAACTTTCTCGTAACAAAAAGCTCTCTACTTATACTTACTTTATTGCATCTTTATCTAAACAGCCCTTAGTTTATATTTAAGTGCTCTTTATTATCTTGCAAACCTATCCAACAACACCTACAAAGTACTTCTAGTTTCATACTTGTTCTAGGTAAAGCAAACGTCAAGCATGCGTAGAGTCGTATCAGTGGCCGATAGGAATTGAGAGAGTATTTGTTCTACCTTTAGCTCCTCGTTGGGTTCGACACTCTTACTTATCGAAAGAGGCTACAACTATCCCGTATACTTGAGGGTTATCAAGGAGCTGCGCCAGGTGGTGGGCGGCGGTCGCCGCGCAAGCTCCTCGGTCGCCTTGGTGATGAACTCCTGAGTGAAGGAAATATGCCCTAGAGGCAATAATAAAGTTGTTACTTATATTTCCTTATATCATGATAAATGTTTATTATTCATGCTAGAATTGTAATAACCGGAAACTTAGTACATGTGTGAATACATAGACAAACAGAGTGTCCCTAGTATGCCTCTACTTGACTAGCTCGTTAATCAAATATGGTTAAGTTTCCTAGCCATAGACATGTGTTGTCATTTGATGAACCGGATCACATCATTAGAGAATGATGTTATGGACAAGACCCATCCGTTAGCTTAGCACCATGATCGTTTAGTTTATTGCTCTTGCTTTCTTCATGACTTATACATGTTGCTATGGACTATGAGATTATGCAACTCCCGAATACCGGAGGAACACTTAGTGTGCTATCAAACGTCACAACGTAATTGTGTGATTATAAATATGCTCTACAGGTGTCTCTGATGGTGTTTGTTGGCTTGGCATAGATCGAGATTAGGATTTGTCACTCCGTGTTTCGGAGAGGTATCTCTAGGCCCTCTTGGTAATGCACATCACTATAAGCCTTGCAAGCAATGTTACTAATGAGTTAGTCACGGGATGATGCATTATGGAACGAGTAAAGAGACTTGCCAGTAACGAGATTGAACTAGGTATGATGATACCGACGATCGAATCTCGGGCAACTAACATACCGATGACAAAGGGAACAACGCACGTTGTTATGCGGTTTGACCGATAAAGATCTTCGTAGAATATGTAGGAGCCAATATGAGCATCCAGGTTCCATTATTGCTTATTAACCGGAGAAGTGTCTCGGTCGTGTCTACATAGTTCTCGAACCCGTAGGGTCCGCATGCTTAACGTTTGATGACGATTTGTATTATGAGTTATGTGATTTGATGAATGAAGTTTGTTCGGAGTACCGGATGAGATCACGGACATGACGAGGAGTCTCGAAATGGTCAAGAGGTTAAGTTCATATATAGGACGATGGTATTTGGACACCGGAAGTGTTCCGGATGTTACCGAGTCACCGGAAGGCGTTCCGGGCAACCCCCGACAAAGATATGGGCTTAATGGGCCAAGTAAGGGAACACACCAGCCCACAAGGGGCTGGTGCGCCCCCTATAGGGCCAGCCACGTGGGGAGAAAGGGAAAGGAGAGGAGGAAAAGGAAAGTATGAAGTAGGACTCCTACTTCCTTCTCCTCCCCGTCCTTCCTTTCCCCCTTGTCCAAATATGGTAGGGGGGGGGGGAATTGGACTAGGGGCCCAAGTAGGATTCCACCTACTTGGGCGCGCCCTAGGCTGCCTCCCTCCCTCTCCCTCCTTTATATACATGGGGAGGGCACCCCTAGAACACACATCAATTGTTCCTAGCTGTGTGCGGCGCCCCCCTCCACAGTTAAAACCTCGGTCATATCGTCGTAGTTCTTAGGCGACGCCCTGTGTCGGTAACTTCATCATCACCATCACCACGCCGTCGTGCTGACAGAACTCTCCCTTGGCCTCAGCTGGATCTAGAGTTCGAGGGACGTCATCGAGTTGAACGTGTGCAAATCGCGGAGGTGCCATGCATTTGGTACTTGATCGGTTGGATCGCGAAGACGTTCGACTACATCAACCGCGTTACTTAATGCTTCCGCTTTCGGTCTACAAGGGTATGTGGACACACTCTCCCCGCTCGTTGCTATGCATCTCCTAGATAGATCTTGCATGATCGTAGGAAGTTTTTTGAAATACTGCATTCCCCAGCAGTGGCATCCGAGTCAGGTCTATGCGTAGATGTTATATGCACTAGTAGAACACAAAGAGTTGTGGGCGATTATAGTCATACTGCTTACCAACCTGTCATACTTTGATTCGGTGGTATTGTTGGATGAAGCGGCCCAGACCGACATTACATGAGCATGTTCATGAGACTGGTTCTACCGACGTGCTTCTCACACAGGTGGCTAGTGGGTGTCTGTTTCTCCAGCTTTAGTTTAATCGAGTGTGACTACGCCCGGTCCTTGTTGAAGGTTAAAACAACACACTTGACAAAAAATCGTTGTGGTTTTTGATGCGTTGGTAAGAACGGTTCTTCCTAAGCCCGTAGCAGCCACGTAAAATTTGTAAGAACAAAGTAGAGGACGTCTAACTTGTTTTTGCAGGGCATGTTGTGATGTGATATGGTCAAGACGTGATGATATATAAATTCTTGCATGAGATGATCATGTTTTGTAAAAGTTATCGGCAACTAGCAGGAGCCTTATGGTTGTCGCTTTATTGTATGAAATGCAATTGCCGTGTAATTGCTTTACTTAGTCACTAAGCGGTAGCGATAGTCGTAGAAGCAATAGTTGGCGAGACGACAATGATGCTTCGATGGAGATCAAGGTGTCAAGCCGGTGATGATGGTGATCATGACGGTGCTTGGGAGATGGAGATCAAAGGCACAAGATGATGATGGCCATATCATATCACTTATTTTGATTGCATGTGATGTTTATCCTTTATGCATCTTATTTTGCTTAGTACAGCGGTAGCATTATAAGATGATCCCTCACTAAATTTCAAGGTATAAGTGTTTTCCCTGAGTATGCACCATTGCGACAGTTCTTCGTGCCGAGGCACCATGTGATGATCGGGTGTGATAAGCTCTATGTTCACATACAATGGGTGCAAGCTAGTTTTGCACATGCAGAATACTCGGGTTAAACTTGAAGAGCCTAGCATATGCAGATATGGCCTTGGAAGACTGAGATCGAAAGGTCAAACGTGAATCATATAGTAGATATGATCAACATAGTGATGTTCACCATTGAAAGCTACTCCATCTCACGTGATGATCGGACATGGTTTAGTTGATATGGATCACGTGATCATTTAGATGACTAGAAGGATGTCTATCTAAGTGGGAGTTTTTAAGTAATATGAGTAATTGAACTTAAATTTATTATGAACTTAGTACTGATAGTAATTGCATATCTATGTTGTAGATCAATTGCTCGCGTATAGCTTCCCCGTTTTATTTATGATATGTTCCTAGAGAAAAAGTTGAAAGATATTAGTAGCAATGATGCGGATTGGATCCATTATCAGAGGATTATCCTCATTTCTGCACAGAAGAATTATGTCCTTGATGCACCGCTAGGTGACAGACCTATTGCAGGAGCAGATGCAGACATTATGAACGTTTGACAAAGCTCGGTATGATGACTACTTGATAGTTTAGTACACCATGCTTTACGGCTTAGAACCGGGACTTCAAAGACATTTTGAACGCCACAGAACATATAAGATGTTCCAAGAGTTGAAATTGGTATTTCAAACTCATGCCCGAGTCGAGAGGTATGAGACCTCTAACCAGTACTTTGCCTACAAAATGGAGGAGAATAGCTCAACCAAAGAGCATGTGCTCAGAATGTCTGAGTACTACAATCGCTTGAATCAAGTGGGAGTTAATCTTGATGAGATAATGATTGATAAAATTATCTAGCCAATATCACCAAGTTACTAGAACTTCGTGATGAACTATAATAAGAAAGGGATGACGAAAATGATTCCCGAGCTCTTCGCGATGCTGAAATCAGCGAAGGTAGAAATCAAGAAAAGCATCAAGTGTTGATGGTTGACAAGACCACTAGTTTCAAGTAAAAGGGCAAGGAAAGAAAGGGAACTTCAAGAAGAATGGCGATAATCCACAAGTATAGGGGATCGCAATAGTTTTCTAGGGTAGAGTATTCAACCCAAATTTATTGATTCGACACAAGGGGAGCCAAAGAATATTCTCAAGTATTAGCAGTTGAGTTGTGAATTCAACCACACCTGGATTACTTAGTATCTGCAGCAAAGTATTTAGTAGCAAAGTAATATGGAAGTAACGGTAACAGTGGCAAAAGTAACAGTAGCAGTTTTGTAGTAATTGTAATAGTGGCAACGGTAAAGTAACTAAGCAAAGAGCAATATGTGAAAAGCTCGTAGGTGCTACGTCTTGAGCTTGCCTTGGTTTTCCTTGAAGAGGAAAGGGTGATGCAGCAATAGTAGCGTAAGTATTTCCCTCAGATTTTGAGAACCAAGGTATCAATCCAGTAGGAGGCTCCTCAAAAGTCCCACGCACCAACACAAACAAACAAAGAACTCGCAACCAACGCAATAAAGGGGTCGTCAATCCCTTCACGGCCAAATGCGAAAGTGAGATCTGATAGAGATAGTATGATAAGATAAATACATTTTTGGTATTTTATAATATAGATAAGAAAAGTAAATATGCAAATAAAAAGTAGATTGAAAGCTTATATGATAAAATATAGACCCGAGGGCCATAGGTTTCACTAGTGGCTTCTCTCAAGATAGCATAAGTACTACGGTGGGTGAACAAATTACTGTCAAGCAAATGATAGAAAAGCGAATAATTATGAGATTATCTAGACATGATCATGTATATAGGCATCACGTCCATGACAAGTAGACCGACTCCTGCCTGCATCTACTACTATTACTCCACAGATCGACCGCTATCCAGCATGCATCTAGAGTATTAAGTTCATAAGAACAGAGTAACACATTAAGAAAGATGACATGATGTAGAGGGATAAACTCATGCAATATGATATAAACCCCATCTTTTTATCCTCGATGGCAACAATACAATACATGCCTTGCAACCCCTATTGTCACTGGGTAAGGACACCGCAAGATTGAACCCAAAGCTAAGCACTTCTCCAATGGGATCTCTAGTAGGCCAAACCAAACTGATAATTCGAAGAGACTTGCAAAGATAACTCAATCATACATAAAACAATTCAGAGGAGATTCAAATATTTCTCATAGATAAACTTGATCATAGACCCACAATTCATCGGATCTCGACAAACACACCGCAAAAAGAGTTACATCGAATAGATCTCCACAAGAGAGGGGGAGAACATGGTATTGAGATCCAAAAAGAGAGAAGAAGCCATCTAGCTAAAAGCTATGGACCCGAAGGTCTGTGGTAAACTACTCACAACTCATCGGAGAGGCTATGGTGTTGATGTAGAAGCCCTCCGTGGTCGATTCCCCCTCCGACGGAGCACCGACGAAGGCTCCAAGATGGGATCTCATGGATCTGTAAGGTTCTGATGGTGGAAATTGTTTTTCGTTGGCTCCCTGGATGTTTTTGGGGTACGTGGGTATATATAGGAGGAAGAAGTAGGTCGGTGGCCGCCCGAGGGGCCCACGAGACAGGGGGGTGTGGCCTCCACGCTCGTGGCCGCCTCAGCTGCTTCTTGGCTTGCACTCCAAGTCCTCTGGATCACGTTCGTTCCAAAAATCACGCTCCCGAAGGTTTCATTCCGTTTGGATTCCGTTTGATATTCCTTTTCTTTGAAATACTGAAATAGGCAAAAAAACAATATGGGTTGGGCCTCCGGTTAGTAGGTTAGTCCCAAAAATGATATAAATGTGTAAAATAAAGCCCATAAACATCCAAAAGGGGTAATATAATAGCATGGAACAATCAAAAATTATAGATACGTTGGAGTCGTATCAAGCATCCCCAAGCTTAATTCCTGCTCGTCCTCAAGTAGGTAAATGATAAAAACAGAATTTTTGATGTGGAATGCTACCTAGCATAATTCCAATGTAATTTTTTTTTATTGTGGCATGAATGTTCAGATCCAAATGATTCAAAATAAAAGTTTCGTATCGACATAAGAAATAGTAATACTTCAACCATACTAATCAAAGCAATCATGGCTTGTCAAAATAACATGGCTAAAGAAAGTTATCCCTACAAAATCATATAGTCTTGCTGTTGCTCTATCTTCATCACACAAAGTATTTAATCATGCACAACCCCGATGACAAGCCAAGCTATTGTTTCATACTTTAGTAATCTCAAACTTTTTGAACTTTCACGCAATATATGAGCGTGAGCGATGGACATAGCACTATATGTGGAATAGAATGGTGGTTGTGGAGAAGACAAAAAGGAGAAGATATTCTCACATCAACTAGGCGTATCAACGGGCTATGGAGATGCCCATTAATAGATATCAATGTGAGTGAGTAGGGATTGCCATTCAACGGATGCACTAGAGCTATAAATGTATGAAAGCTCAACGAAAGAAACTAAGTGGGTGTGCATCCAACTCGCTTGCTCACGAAGACCTAGGGCATTTTGAGGAAGCCCATCATTGGAATATACAAGCCAAGTTCTATAATGAAAAATTCCCACTAGTATATGAAAGTGACAACATAGTAGACTCTCTATCATGAAGATCATGGTGCTACTTTGAAGCACAAGTGTGGTAAAAGGATAGTAGCATTCTCCCTTCTCTCTTTTTCTCTCATTTTTTCTTTTCTTTTTTTCCTTCTTTTTTTTTCTTTTTTTCTCGTTTTTTTTCTTTGGCCTTTCTTTTTCTTTTCTTTTTGGCCTTTCTCATTTTTTTGTAAAGTCCGAAGTCTCATCACGACTTGTGGGGGAATCATAGTCTCCATCATCCTTTCCTCACTGGGACAAGGCTCTAATAATGAAGATCATCACACTTCTATTGATTTACAACTCAAGAATTACTACTCAAAACTAGAACAAGATACGACTCTATATGAATGCCTCCAGCGGTGTACCGGGATATGCAATGAATCAAGAGTGACATGTATGAAAATTATGAAGGTGGCCTTTCCACAAATGCGATGTCAACTACATGATCATGCAAAGAGCAATATGACAATGATGATGCGTGTCATATAAACGGGACGGTGGAAAGTTGCATGGCAATATATCTCGGAATGGCTATGGAAATGCCATAATAGGTAGGTATGGTGGCTGTTTTGAGGAAGGTATATGGTAGGTGTATGATACCAGCGAAAGTTGCGCGAAACAAGAGAGGCTAGCAATGGTGGAAGGGTGAGAGTGCGTATAATCCATGGAATCAACATTAGTCATAAAGAACTCATATACTTATTGCAAAAATCTACAAGTCATCAAAAACAAAGTATTATGTGCATGCTCCAAGGTGGATAGATTGGTAGGAAAAGACCATCGCTCGTCCCCGACCGCCACTCATAAGGAAGACAATCAATAAATAAAATTGTGCTCCAACTTCATCACAAAGCGGTTCACCATACGTGCATGCTATGGGAATCACAAACTTCAACACAAGAACTCTTGAAATTCATAATCACCCAACTATCATGACTTTAATATAACTACGTCCATATCTCAAAACAATTATCAAGTATCAAATTGATCATAGCATCCAATTCACTTCCTATGATAGTTTTTATTATACCCAACTTGGATGCCTACCATTCTAGGACCAATTTTATAACCATAGCAAATACCATGCTGTTATAAAAGACCCTCAAAATAATATAAGTGAAGCATGAGAGACTAACAATTTCTACAAAATTAAGCCACCGCCATGCTCTAAAAGATATAAGTGAAGCACTAGAGCAAGAACTATCTAGCTCAAAAGATATAAGTGAAGCACATAGAGTATTCTAATAAATTTCAATATAGTGGGCTTCTCCCAAAAGATGTGTACAGCAAGGATGATTGTGGTAAACTAAAAAAGCAAATACTAATATCATACACGACGCTCCAAGCAAAACACATATCATGTGGCGAATAAAAATATAGCTCCAAGTAAAGTTACCAATGAACGAAGACGAAAGAGGGGATGCCTTCCAGGGGCATCCCCAAGCTTAGGCTTTTGGCTACTCTTGAATATCTTGGGGTGCCATGGGCATCCCCAAGCTTAGGCTTTTGCCACTCCTTATTCCATAGTCCATCAAATCTTTACCCAAAACTTGAAAACTTCACAACACAAAACTCAACAGCAAATCTTATAAGCTCCGTTAGTGAAAGAAAACAAAACCACCACAAGAGGTACTGTAATGAACTCATTCTTTATTTATATTGGTGTCAAACCTACTGTATTTCAAGTTCTCTATGGTTCATACCACTTAATACTATCCATTGATGCATCAAAATAAGCAAACAACACACGAAAAACAGAATTTGTCAAAAACAGAACAGTCTGTAGCAATTTGTAACTAACGCAAATTTATGGAACTATACAAATCCTACCAAAATAGGAAGTCCTGGGCAATTTGTCTATTGATCAGTAGCAAAAAGAATCAACGCAAAAGCACCTTTCTGTGATTTAACAAAACTAATTTCGTGCGTGCAAAGTTTCTGTTCTTCAGCAGAATCAAATTAACTATCACCATAGGTTATCCTATAAGTTCTACTTGGCACAAATACTAATTAAAACATAAAAACACATCTAAACAAAATGTAGATGCAAAATTTATTACTAAACAGAAACAAAAACAAAAAACACAAATAAAATTGGGTTGCCTCCCAACTAGCGCTATCGTTTAACGCCCCTAGCTAGGCATAAAAGCGAAGATAGATCTAAGTAGTGCCATATTTAGCACTCAATTCATAAGTAGCTCGCATGATAGATTCATAAGGTAATTTGATCTTCTTTCTTGTAAAGTGCTCCATGCCTTTCCTCAATGGAAATTGGAATCTAATATTCCCTTCCTTCATATCAATAATCGCGCCAATCGTTCTAAGGAAAGGTCTACCAAGAATAATAGGGCATGAAAGATTGCAATCTATATCAAGAACGATAAAATCTACGGGCACCAAATTTCTATTTGCAACAATGAGAACATAATTGATCTTCCCATTGGCTTTTTAGTGGTGGAATCCTCAAGGTGCAAATTTAAAGAGCAATCATCAAGATCATGGAAACCTAGAATATCACATAAAGTTTTCGGAATCGTGGAAACACTAGCACCCAAATCACACAAAGGAAAACACTCATGATTTTTAATTTTAATCTTTATAGTAGGTTCCCACTCATCATTAAGTTTTCTAGGTATATAAACTTCCAAATTAAGTTTTTCATCATAAGATTGCATCAAGGCATCAACGATATGTTTGGTAAAGGCTTTACTTTGACGATAAGCATGAGGAGAATTAACAACGGATTGCAACAAGGAAACACAACCTTCTAAAGAACAATTATCATAATCAAATTCCTTGAAATCCGAGATAGTGGGTTCAATGCTATTTAAAGTCATGACCTCTCCAATCCCACTTTTACCAAATTTAGCATCAAGATCTAAAAACTCTGAATTATTGGGACGCCTTCTAACTAAAGTTGACTCATCTCCAGTCCCATTATTATTAAGATCATATTGCAAAACAAAGATCTAACAGGGGACACATCAATAACTTTAAGATCTTCATCATTATTTTCATGGAAACTAGAAGAACACGCCTTTACAAAGCAATCTTTCTTAGCACACAATCTAGCGGTTCTTTCCTTGCACTCATCAATGGAAATTCTCATGGCTTTGAGAGACTCATTGATGTCATGCTTAGGAGGAGTAGATCTAAGTTTAAGAGAATCAACATCAAGCGAAAGTCTATTAACGTTCCTAGCCAAATCATCAACTTTGAGCAATTTTTCTTCAATAAAAGCATTAAAATTCTTTTGAGAAATCATAAATTATTTCACACTATTCTCAAAATCAGACGGCATCTTATTAAAATTACCATAAGGATTATTGTAGGAATTTCCATAATTATTAGAGGAATTACTAGGGAACGGTCTAGGATTAAAGTTTCCTCTATAAGCATTGTTTCCAAAACTATTCCTACCAAAACAAATTCACATCCATAGATTCATTATTATTCTCAATCAAAGTAGACAAAGGCATATCATTGGGATCAAAAGGAGCACTCTTAGTAGCAAATAATTTCATAAGTTCATCCATCTTTCCACTCAAAACATTGATTTCTTCTATAGCATGCACTTTTTTACTAGAAGATCTTTCGGTGTGCCATTGAGAATAATTAGCCATATTATTATCTAGAAGTTTTTTAGCATATCCTAACGTGATTTCCATAAATGTGCCTCCCGCGACCAAATCTAAAAGATTTCTAGAAGCAAAGTTCAAACCAGCATAAAATTTTTGTATGATCATCCATAAATTGAAACCATGAGTAGGGAAATTGCGAATCATCAATTTCATTCTTTCCCAAGATTGGGCAACATGCTCATGATCAAGTTCTTTAAAATTCATAATATCGTTCCTAAGAGTGATAATCTTAGCGGGAGGAAAATACTTAGAGATAAAAGCATCTTTGCACTTGTTCCAAGAATCAATACTATTTTTAGGCAAAGACGAAAACCAAACTTTATCACGATCTCTAAGTGAAAACGGAAATAACTTCAATTTAACAATATAATTATCTGTATCTTTCTTCTTTTGCATATCACAAAAATCAACAAAGTTGTTTAGATGAGTAGCGGCATCTTCACTAGGAAGGTCGACGAATTGATCTTTCATAACAAGATTCAGCAAAGCAGTATTGATTTCACAAGACTCAACATCATTAAGAGGAGCAATCGGAGTACTACGGAAATCATTATTATTGGTATTGGAGAAATCACACAATTTGGTATTATCTTGCGCCATGGCAACAAGTAATCCACCACACAAGCAAACCGAAAAAGGCAAGCGAAAAAGAGAGGAGACGATTTGGAAAGAGAGGGCGAATAAAACGACAAGGGTGAAGTGGGGGAGAGGAAAACGAGAGGCAAATGGCCTATAATGTAAATGCGAGGGAGATGAGTTTGTGATGGGTACTTGGTATGTCTTGACTTGAGCGAAGACCTCCCTGGCAACAGCGCCAGAAATCCTTCTTGCTACGTCTTGAGCTTGCGTTGGTTTTCCTTGAAGAGGAAAGCGTGATGCAGCAATAGTAGCGTAAGTATTTCCCTCATTTTTTGAGAACCAAGGTATCAATCCAGTAGGAGGCTCCTCAAAAGTCCCATGCACCTACACAAACAAACAAAGAACTCGCAATAAAGGGGTAGTCAATCCCTTCACGGCCACTTGCAAAAGTGAGATATGATAGAGATAGTATGATAACATAAATATATTTTTGGTATTTTATAATATAGATAAGAAAAGTAAAGATGCAAATAAAAGTAGATTGAAAACTTATATGATAAAGGATAGACCCGGGGGCCATAGGTTTCACTAGTGGCTTCTCTCAAGATATCATAAGTATTACGGTGGGTGAACGAATTACTGTCAAGCAATTGATAGAAAAGTGAATAATTATGAGATTATATAGGCATGATCATGTATATAGGCATCACGTCCGTGACAAGTAGACCGACTCCTGCCTGCATCTACTACTATTACTCCACACATCGACCGCTATCCAGCATGCATCTAGAGTATTAAGTTCATAAGAACAGAGTAACGCATTAAGAAAGATGACATGACGTAGAGGGATAAACTCATGCAATATGATATAAACCCCATCTTTTTATCCTCGATGGCAATAATACAGTACGTGCCTTGCAACCCCTATTGTCACTGGGTAAGGACACCGAAGATTGAACCCAAAGCTAAGCACTTCTCCCATGGCAAGAAAGATCAATCTAGTAGGCCAAACGAAACTGATAATTTGAAGAGACTTGCAAAGATAACTCACTCATACATAAAAGAATTCAGAGGAGATTCAAATATTTCTCATAGATAAACTTGATCATAAACACACAATTCATCGGATTCCAACAAACACACTGCAAAAAGAGTTACATTGAATAGATCTCCACAAGAGAGGGGGAGAACATGGTATTGAGATCCAAAAAGAGAGAAGAAGACATCTAGCTAATAACTATGGACTCGAAGGTCTGTGGTAATCTACTCACAACTCATCGGAGAGGCTATGGTGTTGATGTAGAAGCCCTCCATGGTCGATTACCCCTCCGGCGGAGCGCCGACGAAGGCTCCAAGATGGGATCTCGCGGATACAGAAGGTTACGGTGGTGGAAATTGTTTTTCGTTGGCTCCCTAGATGTTTTCGGGGTACGTGGGTATATATAGGAGGAAGAAGTAGGTCGGCGGCCGCCCGAGGCGCCCTCGAGGCCGGGGGCGCGCCCTGTAGGGGTGGGCGCACCCTCCACCCTTGTGGCCGCCTCGGCTGCTTCTTGGCTTGCACTCCAAGTCCTCTGGATCACGTTCGTTCCAAAAATCACGCACCCAAAGGTTTCATTCCATTTGGACTTCGTTTGATATTCCTTTTCTTTGAAATACTGAAATAGGCAAAAAAACAGCAATACGGGCTCGGCCTCCGGTTAGTAGGTTAGTCCCAAAAATGATATAAATGTGTAAAATAAAGCCCATAAACATCCAAAAGGGGTAATATAATAGCATGGAACAATCAAAAATTATAGATACGTTGGAGACGTATCAGTAGGCATTTGATCAGTGATGGATAATTATGTCGGATGCGATTCCACATGTAATAGTTATAATATAGGGTGACACAGAACTAGCTCCAGTTCATCAATGTAATGTAGGAATGTATTCCGAATATAGTCATACGTGCTTATGGAAAAGAACTTGCATGACATCTTTTGTCCTACCCTCCCGTGGCAGCGGGGTCCTATTGGAAACTAAGGGATATTAAGGCCTCCTTCTAATAGAGTACCGGACCAAAGCATTAACTCTTAGTGAATACATGAACTCCTTAGTGAATACATGAACTCCTCAAACTACGGTCATCTCTGGGAGTGGTCCCGATTATTGTCACTTCGGGCTTACCGGATCATAACACATAGTAGGTGACTATAGACTTGCAAGATAGGATCAAGAACTCACATATATTCATGAAAACATAATAGGTTCAGTTCTGAAATCATGGCACTCGGGACCTAGTGACAAGCATTAAGCATAGCAAAGTCATAGCAACATCAATCTCAGAACATTGTGGATACTAGGGATCAAACCCTAACAAAACTAACTTGATTACATGGTATATCTCATCCAACCCATCACTGTCCAGCAAGCCTACGATGGAATTACTCATGCACGGCGGTGAGCATCATGAAATTGGTGATGGAGGATGGTTGATGATGACGACGGCGACGGATTCCCCTCTCCGGAGCCCCGAACAGACTCCAGATTAGCCCTCCCGAGAGAGTTTAGGGCTTGGCGGTGGCTCCATATCGTAAAACGCGATGAATCCTTCTCTCTGATTTTTTTTCTCCCCGAACCTGAATATATGGAGTTGGAGTTGAGGTCGGTGGAGCTCCAGGGGGCCCATGAGGCAAGGGGCGCGCCCTAGGGGGGGGGCGCCCCACCCTCGTGGACAGGGTGTGGGCCCCCTGGCATTGATTCTTTCGCCAATATTTCTAATTAATTCCAAAAAGTTGCTTCGTGGATTTTCAGGTCACTCTGAGAACTTTTATTTCTGCACAAAAATAACACCATAGCAGTTCTGCTGAAAACAACGTCAGTCCGGGTTAGTTCCATTCAAATCATGCAAGTTAGAGTCCAAACAAGGGCAAAAGTGTTTGGAAAAGTAGATACAACGGAGACATATCAACTCCCCTAGCTTAAACCTTTGCTTGTCCTTAAGCAATTCAGTTGACAAACTGAAAGTGATAAAGAAAAACTTTTACAAACTCTGTTTGCTCTTGTTGTTGCAAATATATAAAGCCAGCTTTGTAGTTTTCAGCAAAGATTATGAATTAACCATATTCACAATAACACTTAGGTCTCATGTTTACTCATATCAATGGCATAATCAACTAGCGAGCAATAATAATAAATCTCAGATGACAACACTTTCTCAAAACAATCATAATATGATATAACAAGATGGTATCTCACTAGCCCTTTCTGAGACCACAAATCATAAATGCACAGCACCTTTAAAGATCAAGGACTGACTAGACATTGTAATTCATGGTAAAAGAGATCCAGTCATAGTCATACTCAATATAAAGTAATAGTAATGGATGCAAATGACAGCGGTGCTCCCCAACTGGTGCTTTTTAATAAGAAGATGATGACTCAACATAAAAGTAAATAGATAGGCCCTTCGCAGAGGGAAGCAGGGATTTGTAGAGGTGCCAGAGCTCGATTTTGAAACAGAGATAAATAATATTTTGAGCGGTATACTTTCATTGTCAACATAAAAACTGAGAGATCTCGATATCTTCCATGCTACACACATTATATGTGGTTCTCTAACAGAATGGTAAAGTTTATACTCCCCCTCCACCAACAATCATCAATCCATGGCTTGCCCGAAACACCGGGTGCCTCCAACTAACAACAATCCTGGGGGAGTTTTGTTTGCAATTATTTTGATTTGATTTGAGCATGGGATTGTGCATCCCGGTTACCGTCCATTTTCTCATGAGTGAGGAGCGGAGTCCACTTCTCTTGAGAATAACCCACCTAGCATGGAAGATACAGACAACCCTAGTTGATACATGAGCTCTTCGAGCATACAAAACAGAATTTCATTTGAAGGTTTGGAGTTTGGCACATACAAATTTATTTGGAACGGCAGGTAGATACCGCATATAGGAAGGTATGGTGGACTCATATGGAATAACTTTGGGGTTTATGGAAGTGGACGCACAAGCAGTATTCCCTCTTAGTACAAGTGTAGGCTAGAAAGAGACTGGGAAGCGACCAACTAGAGAGCGACAACAGTCATGAACATGCATTAAAATTAATCAACACTGAGTGCAAGCATGAGTAGGATATAATCCACCATGAACATAAATATCGCGAAGGCTATGTTGATTTTGTTTCAGCTACATGCGTGAACACGTGCCAAGTCAAGTCACTCGAATCATTCAAAGGAGGATACCACCCTAGCATACCATATCACAACCATTTTAGTAGCATGTTGGCACGCAAGGTAAACCATTATAAACTCATAGCTAATTAAGCATGGCATAAGCAACTATAATCTCTAATTGTCATTGCAAACATGTTTATTCATAATAGGCTAAATCAGGAACGATGAACTAATCATATTTACAAAAACAAGATAGGTCGAGTTCATACCAGCTTCTCTCATCTCAATCAGTCCATCATATATCATCATTGTTGCCTTTCACTTGCACGACCGAATGGTATGGATAATAATAATAGTGCACATTCATTGGACTAAGCTCGAATCTGCAAGCATTAAATACAAAGGAGAAGACAAGGTAATATGGGCTCTTGTTTAAATCAACAATAATGCATATGAGAGCCACTCAACATTTTCATCGTGGTCTTCTCCTCTCGACCCCCAAAGAAAAGAAAAGAAATAAAACTATTTAAACGGGAAAGCTCCCAACAAGCAAAAGAAGAACGAGAAATCTTTTTGGGTTTTCTTTTAGTTACTACTACTACAGGCATGGAAAGTAAACTAGCTAAAAGCTATAACTAATTTTTTGGTTTTTCTTAAGATTATTCAAACACACTAGAAGAAAGCGAGAAAAAGAAAATAAACTAGCATGGATAGTACAATGAAAAAGTATGAGCACCGACAACTAGCATGAGTGTGTGACCATAAACGTAATGTCGGTGAGAAATACGTACTCTCCCAAGCTTAGGCTTTTGGCCCAAGTTGGTCTATGCCCATGGATCTCTGCTACTCTCTCCGCTGTACTGAGGAGTGTCGTCTGAGTGCCACTGGCGGGCGATCTCCTCCGGATCCCACTGATAAAAGGACGGTCGATAAGGGTCAAGTGGTGATTCTGGCTCAGGCTCTGGAGCTGGTGTCTGGCTCTGGTATGCGTGAACGGCCTCCGGCAAGATGAGGTACGTGCTTGAAGATAAGTCAAGCAAAGAGGGTGCAGGCAAGATAATAGTCTCATTGTGAGTTTTATTAAATCTCAAATTATACTTAAGCATCATCTCATCATGTTTAACAATAAACTCATGTGCTACCATACTCTTATAATCTAGAAAAATAGAGGGCAGCACCTTTTCCTCTTTCTCATAATGCCTAATAGGTATACTAAATTGTTTAGCAAGGCGTGAAGCAAAGATGCCTCCAAAGATGGGGCCCTTTGTACAATTCAGACTTAATCGTTTAGCAATAATAGCGCCCAAACTAAAAGTGTTATCGCGAAACAAAGCGTGGCATAAAATAACAATATCAGGGGCACTAAGGTTTCCGCAGTTCCCGCGACCAATTAAGCATCTACTAGCAAATGTTGCAAAGTAACGTATAACAGGAAAGTGTATGCTAGTAATTCTTGCACCGGAAACCTTCGTCGTTTCCCCTACAGTAATCATATCAATAAATCCATCCATATCACTACGATGTTATTCCTCTACGCTGCCTGCAAACGGTATCTTGCAAACCTCACAAAAATCATATAGTGACATCTCCTTAAGCTCATCATATAAATGAAACTCCACTGAAGGTGGTGATTTCCTAGCATGAAAGTAAAATTTTTGCACGAAAGTATTAGTGAGTAGGTGATACTGATTGAGCTGGTCATGGAGGAAGTCGGTGAGGCCTGCATTATTAGCCAAAGAATAAAAATCCTCATGAATCCCGGCTGCTCTCAAGAACTCATCATAAGGCCATTCACACGGCCGAACCTCCGCAATGCGAGGGAGATTATACTTGGGCTTTTTATTCTCCTTATTTTGTTTATCCTTCGAGCTTTGGCTTGAAGAGCCCCTCAAAAATCTCTTCATCATTTTCTGAAAATTTCTGAATTTTTTAGTAAGTCATAATAAAAGTGAACCAACCTCAACAAAATTGATAGCAACTACTCCCACAAGTGCCTAGAGACTATATCATGCATTAGAACTACTTGGGACCAAATAAATTTGACATGGAAGCTCAAAAACAGGGTCACCTAGCAGTAAAAAATTGCAATGAATAAAGCACTATAAAAAAACTAATTGGACCATTGGAGGAGTCACATACCAAAGATCAATCCCCCAAAGCAGTTTTGTGAATGGAGCTTTCAGCAAGGAGATCGAAAATGGCAGCAAGATGAGCTAGAACTCGTGCTTGAGCTGGATGGTGATTTTTTTGGGAGGAATAAGAAGTGTGTGGGTGCAGGAATAAGTGGAGGGGGGCTACCAGGGACCCACGAGGCAGGGGGTGCACCCAGGGGTAGGGCGCGCCCTGGACCCTCGTGGCCAGGTGCTGGCTCTACTTGCTGTGTTCTCAGTGCCAGATATTCTCAAATATTCTAGAAAAAATAATCATATTTCATTTTTAGGGCATTTGGAGAACTTTTATTTTTGGGGTATTTTTTATTGCTTGGATAATTCAGAAAACAGACAGAAAATACTATTTTTGCTTTATTTATTCTAAATAACAGAAAGTAAAAGGAGGGTACAGAAGGTTGTGCTTTCTAGCTTCATCCATCTCATACTCATTTAAAGGAATCCACTAACAAGGTTGATCAAGTCTTGTTAACAAACTCATTCCGAATGGCATGAAACTGGAGAAATTTCGAATAACACTAAGTTATCTCAATGGGGATATGTACATCCCCAGTAATAAGAATATCATATTTCTTCTTGAAAGTAGGAAGAAGAAATTCAAAACCTCCAATAATAATCAATGGAATTTTTCCAATAGAATTGATACTGCGAACTTGAGGTTGTTTCCTCGGAAAGTGTACCGTATACTCATTACCATTAACATGAAAAGTGACATGGCCTTCGTTGCAATCAATAACAGCCCCTGTAGTATTCAAAAAGGGTCTACCAAGGATAATTGACATACTATCGTCCTCGGGAATATCAAGAATTACAAAGTCCGTTAAGATAGTAATGTTTGCAACCACAACAGGCACATCCTCACAAATACGGACAGTTATAGCGGTGGATTTATCGGCCATTTGCAAAGATATTTCAGTAGGTGTCAACTTATTCAATTCAAGTCTACAATATAAAGAGAGAGGCATAACACTAACATCGGCTCCAAGATCACATAAAGCAGTTTTAGCATAGTTTCTTTTAATGGAGCATGGTATAGTTGGTACACCTGCATCTCCAAGTTTCTTTGGTATTCCACCCTTAAAAGTATAATTAGCAAGCATGGTGGAAATTTCAGCTTCCGGTATCTTTCTTTTATTTGTAACAATATCTTTCATGTACTTAGCATAAGGATTCATTTTAAGAATATCAGTCAAACGCATGCGCAAAAAGATAGGCCTAATCATTTCAGCAAAGCACTCAAAATCCTCATCATCCTTTTTCTTGGATGGTTCAAGAGGAAAAGGCATGGGTTTCTGAACCCATGGTTCTCTTTCTTTACCGTGCTTCCTAGCAACAAAGTCTCTCTTTTCATAATGTTGATTCTTTGATTGTGGGTAATCAAGATCAACAGCAGGTTCAACCTCTACATCATTGTTATTGCTAGGTTGAGCATCAACATGAACATTATCATTAACATTATCACTAGGTTCATGTTCATCACCAGATTGTGTTTCAGCATCGGAAATAGAAATATCATTGGGATTCTTAGGTGTGTCTACAACAGGTTCACTAGAAGCATGCAAAGTCCTATCCTTTTTCTTTTTCTTCCTCTTAGAAGGACTAGGTGCATCAAAATTAGTTCTCTGAGAATCTTGCTCAATTCTCTTAGGGTGGCCCTCAGGATACAAAGGTTCCTGAGTCATTTTACCACCTCTAGTCATAACTCTAACAGCATTATCATTTCTCTTATCATTTAATTCATTGAGCAAATCATTTTGAGCTTTAAGCACTTGTTCTACTTGAGTTGTAACCATAGAAGCATGTTCACTAATGAGTTTAAGTTCACCCTTAACTCTAGACATATAATCACTCAAGTGTCCAATCATATAAGCATTACTTTTCAATTGTCTACCAACATAAGCATTGAAGTTTTCTTGTTTAGCCATAAAGTCATCAAATTCATTCAAGCATTGGCTAGCAAACTTAGTAGACGAAATTTCAACTTTATCATATCTATAGAGAGAATTTACCTTTACTACCTATGTCGGGTTATCAAGACCATGTATTTCTATAATAGGTGGTAAATTCTTAACATCTTCAACTTTAATACCCTTTTCTTTCATAGATTTCTTTGCCTCTTGCAAATGTTCAGGACTGAGGAATAGAACACCACTTTTCTTCGGAGTTGGCTTAGGAGTTGGTTCAGGAAGTGTCCAATTGTTTTCATTAGTCAACATATTATTCAATAACAATTCAGCTTGATCAACAATTCTTTCCCTGAAAACACAACCATCACAACTATCTAGGTGGTCTCAGGGAGCATCGGTTAGTCCATTATAAAAGATATCAAGTATTTCATTTTTCTTGAGAGGATGATCAGGCAAAGCATTAAGTAATTGGAGAAGCCTCCCCCAAGCTTGTGGGAGACTCTCTTCTTCAATTTGCACAAAATTATATATTTCCCTTAAAGCAACTTATTTCTTATGAGCAGGGAAATATTTAGCAGAGAAGTAATAAATCATATCCTGGGGACTACGCACACAACCAAGATCAAGAGAATTAAACCATGTTTTAGCATCACCCTTTAATGAGAATGGAAATAACTTAAGGATATAGTAGTAGCGAGTTTTCTCATCATTAGTGAATAGGGTAGCTATATCATTTAACTTAGTAAGATGTGCCACAACAGTTTCAGATTCATAGCCATAAAAAGGATCTGATTCAACCAAAGTAATTATCTCAGGATCAACAGAGAAATCATAATCCTTATCAGTAGCAGAGATAGGGGAAGTAGCAAAAGCAGGGTCATATTTCATTCTAGCATTCAGAGACTTTTCTTTAAGATTAGCTAATAATTTCTTAAGATCAGATCTATCATTGCAAGCAAGAAAATCTCTAGCAGTTTCTTCATCCATAACATAACCCTCAGGCACAACAGGCAATTCTTATCTAGGGGGAGAACCTTCATCATCACTTTCATCAATATTATCAGTTTCAATAATTTCATTCTCTCTAGCCCTAGCAAGTTGTTCATCAAGAAATTCACCTAATGACACAATATTATCAAGCATAGAAGTAGTTTCATCATAAGTATCATGCATAGCAGAAGTGGCATCATCAATAACATGCAACAAATCAGAATTAATAGCAGAAGCAAGTTTAGGTGTCGCAAGCTTACTCAAAACAGAAGGAGAATCAAGTGCAGAGCTAGATGGCAATTCCTTACCTCCCCTCGTAGTTGAGGGAAAAATCTTAGTTCTTTCGTCTTTCAAGTTCCTCATAGTGATCAACAAATATAAATCCCATGTGACTCAAAGAATAGAGCTATGCTCCCCGGCAACGGCGCCAGAAAATAGTGCTGATAACCCACAAGTATAGGGGATCACAACAAGTTTTCGAGGGTAGAGTATTCAACCCAAATTTATTGATTCGACACAAGGGGAGCTAAAGAATATTCTCAAGTATTAGCAGTTGAGTTGTCAATTCAACCACACTTGGATAAGTTAGTATCTGCAGCAAAGTATTTAGTAGCAAAGTAATATGGAAGTTACGGTAACAGTGGCAAAAGTAACAGTAACAGTTTTGTAGTAATTGTAACAGTGGCTACGGTAAAGTAACTAAGCAATGAGCAATATGTGAAAAGCCCGTAGGCATTGGATCAGTGATGGATAATTATGTTGGATGCGATTCCTCATGTAATAGTTATAACAAAGGGTGATACAGAACTAGCTCCAGTTCATGAATGTAATGTAGGCATGTATTCCGAATAGTCATACGTGCTAATGGAAAAGAACTTGCATGACATCTTTTGTCCTACCCTCCCGTGGCAGCGGGGTCCTATTGGAAACTAAGGGATATTAAGGCTTCCTTTTAATAGAGTACCGGACCAAAGCATTAATACTTAGTGAATACATGAACTCCTCAAACTACGGTCATCACCGGGAGTGGTCCCGATTATTGTCAGTTCGAGGTTACCGGATCATAACACATAGTAGGTGACTATAGACTTGCAAGATAGGATCAAGAAATCACATATATTCATGAAAACATAATAGGTTCAGATCTAAAATCATGGCACTCGGGCCCTAGTGATAAGCATTAAGCATAGAAAAGTCATAGCAACATCAATCTGAGAACATAGTCGATACTAGGGATCAAACCCTAACAAAACTAACTCGATTATATGGTAAATCTCATCCAACCCGTCACCGTCCAGCAAGCCTACGATGGAATTATTCATGCACGGTGTTGAGCATCATGAAATATGTGATGGAGGATGGTTGATGATGACGACGGCGATGGATTCCCCTCTCTGGAGCCCCGAACGGACTCCAGATCAGCCCTACCGAGAGAGTTTAGGGCTTGGCGGCGGCTCTGTATCGTAAAACGCGATGAATCCTTCTCTCTGATTTTTTCTCCCTAAACGTGAATATATGGAGTTGGAGTTGAGGTCGGTGGAGCTCCAGGGGGCCAACGAGGCAGGGGGCGCGCCCTAGGGGGGGCGCCCCCACCCTCATGGACAGGGTGTGGGCCCCCTAACATTGATTCTTCGCCAATATTTTTTATTAATACCAAAAAGTTGCTCCGTGGATTTTTAGGTCATTCCAAGAACTTTTATTTCTACACAAAAATAACACCATGGCAGTTCTGCTGAAAACAGCGTCAGTCCGGGTTAGTTCCATTCAAATCCAGCAAGTTAGAGTCCAAAACAAGGGCAAAAGTGTTTGGAAAAGTAGATACGACGGAGACGTATCAAATGGGAAGCAAGTTGTCACTCTCATGAAGAATCCCAAAGATAGACCCAAGCCTGAAACTGAGTGCTTCTACTGCAAAGGAAATGGTCACTAGAAGTGGAACTGCCCTAGATACTTGGCAGATAAGAAGGATGGCAAAGTGAACAAAGGTATATTTGATATACATGTTGTTAATGTGTACCTTACTAGTGTTTATAGCAACCCCTCAGTATTTGATACTGGTTCAATTGCTAAGAGTAGTAACTCGAAACGGGAGTTGCAAAATAAACAGAGACTAGTTAAGGGCGAGGTGATGATGTGAGTTGGAAGTGATTCCAAGGTTGATAAGATCACCATTGCACACTCCCTTTACCTTCGGGATTAGTGTTGAACCTAAAATAAATGTTTTTTGGTGTTTGCGTTGAGCATGAATATGATTGAATCATGTTTATTGCAATACAGTTATTCATTTAAGTCAAAGAATAATTGTTGTTCTATTTTACATGAATAAAACCTTCGATGGTAATACACTCAATATAAATGGTTTATTGAATCTCGATCGTAGTGATACACATATTCATAATATTGAAGCCAAAAGAAGCAAAGTTAATAATGATAGTGCAACTTATATGTGGCACTGCCGTTTAGGTCATATTGGTGTAAAGCGCATGAAGAAACTCCATGCTGATGGACTTTTGGAATCACTTGATTATGGATCACTTGATGCTTGCGAACCATGCCTCATGGGCAAGATGACTAAGACTCCGTTCTCCGGGACAATGGAGCGAGCAACTGACTTATTGGAAATAATACATACTGATGTATGTGGTCCAATGAGTGTTGAGGCTTGCGGCGGGTATCATTATTTTTTGACCTTCACAAATGATTTGAGTAGATATGGATATATCTACTTGATGAAACATAAGTCTGAAACATTTGAAAAGTTCAAAGAATTTCAGAGTGAAGTGGAAAATCATCGTATCAAGAAAATAAGGTTTCTACTATCTGATCGTGGAGGTGAATATTTGAGTTATGAGTTTGATCTTCATTTGGAACAATGTGGAATAGTTTCACAACTCACGCCACCTGGAACACCACAGCGTAATGGTGTGTCCGAATGTCATAACCGTACTTTATTAGATATGGTGCGATCTATGATGTCTCTTACTGATTTACTACTATCGTTTTGGGGTTATGCATTAGAGACAGCTGCATTCACGTTAAATAGGGCACCATCTAAAACCGTTGAGACAACACCGTATGAATTGTGGTTTGGCAAGAAACCTAAGCTGTCGTTTCTTAAAGTTTGGGGCTCTGATGCTTATGTGAAAAAGTTTCAACCTGATAAGCTCGAACCCAAATCGGAGAAATGCTTCTTCATAGGATACCCAAAGGAAACTGTTGGGTACACCTTCTATCCCAGATCCGAAGGCAAGATATTCGTTGTTAAGAATGGATCCTTTCTAGAGAAGAAATTTCTCTCGAAAGAAGTGAGTGGGAGGAAATTAGAACTTGATGAGGTAATTGTAGCTTCTCCCGAATTGGAAAGTAGTTCATCACAGAAATTAGTTCCAGTGATTCCGACAACAATTAGTGAGGAATCTAATGATCTTTTATTTAGAAAAGGAGGATGACCCCCGGCCTCTGCATCTGGGCGACGCATACGGCCACTTTATTAATTATTCTCACAAGACCTTACAAAGCCATACAACAGTAAGACTAAAGCCACCGTCTAAGCAACAACTGTCGCTACACCTATCCAATTGATGAAGGGGCGCAAATATTCTGGGCCTAATACCAAACAGACATCGCAGCCAAACCCAAACATCTAAGACCTGAGGTCCCAACCAGGACGCCTGCCGGGTATGGGGCACCTATCAGTCCGGCGCACTCCTCAACCAGGACGCTGCCGGGTATGAGGCCGCTGCAGCCACCTGCCACCAATCCATCTTCAGAACTATACTGTTGCATGTACCGTGTCAGGTCTCTCTGCCATCGACGCCACCACGACGCCCGACAGCGTCGTCCCTCTGCGCGAGTCCATCCTCCCACAGCGAACTCCGAATCTGCACTGCGCCACACCGTCAAGATCCATCGCCATTAGTATGTAGGATGAAGCACCGCTCCACCAAAGAATCCGTCCTCTGGTCCCTCGATCACGTGTGTACCTCCAAGAATGACGCCCCCAAGGGAGGAACGACACCAGACCACCGCTGTCATCTGATCATCCGATCTAGGGTTTCCCCCAGAGGTAGCAGAGACTGGCCTTAAACCTCTCCACGACGGTGCCTTCAAGAAGGAAAGGACGCAGATAGTGCCAAGTGAGGAATCTAATGATGATGATCATGAAAAATTCAAATCAAGTTACCACCAAACCTCATAGGTCAACCAGAGTATGGTCCACACCAGAGTGGTACGGTAATCCTTTCTGGAAGTCATGTTACTAGACCATGACGAACCTACGAACTATGAGGAAGCAATGATGAGCCTAGATTCCGCGAAATGGCTTGAGGCCATGAAATCTGAGATGGGATCCATGTATGAGAACAAAGTATGGACTTTGATTGAGTTGCACGATGATCAGCGAGCCATTGAGAATAAATGGATCTTCAATAGGAAGACATACATTGACAGTGGTGTTACTATCTACAAAGCTCGAATTGTCGCAAAAAAAAATTCGACAAATTTGAGGTGTTGACTATGATAAGATGTCTCACTTGTAGCGATGCTTAAGTCTGTCTGAATCATGTTAGAAATCACCACATTTTATGAAATCTGGCAAATTGATGTCAAAAACTGCATTCCTTAAATGGATTTCTTAAAGAAGAGTGGTATATGATGCAACCAGAAGGTTTTGTCAATCCTAAAGGTGCTAGCAAAATGTGCAAACTCCAACGATCCATCTATGGACTGGTGCAAGCATCTCAGCGTTGGAATATACGCTTTGATGAATTGATCAAAGCATATAGTTTTATACAGACTTGTGGTGAAGCCTGTATTTACTAGAAAGTGAGTGGGAGCACTACAGCCTTTCTGATAAGTATATGTGAGTGACATATTGTTGATCGGAAATGATGTAGAATTTTCTGAAAAAGCATAAAAGAGTGTCTGTAAGGCGTTTTTCAAAGAAAGACCTGAGTGAAGCTGCTTACACATTGAGCATCAAGATCTATAGAGATAGATCAAGACACTTGATAATATTTTTCAATGAGTACATACCTTGACAAGATTTTGAAGTAGTTCAAAATGGAGTAGTCAAAGAAGGAGTTCTTGCCTATGTTGCAAGGTGTGAAGTTGACTAAGACTCAAAACCCGACCATGGCAGAAAATAGAAAGAGAATGAAAGTCATTCCCTATGCCTCAGTCATAGGCTCTATAAAGTATGCTATGCTGTGTACCAGACCTATTGTGTACCTCACCATGAGTTTGGCAAGAGGGTACAATAGTGATCCAGGAGTGGATCACTGGACAACGGTCAAAATTATCCTTAGTAGAATAAGGAAATATTTCTCGGTTATGGAGGTGATAAAGAGTTCATCGTAAAGAGTTACGTTGATGCAAGCTTTGACACCGATCTGGATGACTCCTAGTCTCTATCTAGATGCATGTAGAAAGTGGGTGCAATTAGCTAGAGTAACTCCGTGCAAAGCATTGTAGACATAGAAATTTGCAAAATACATACAAATCTGAATGCTGCAGATCTTTAGACTAAAATTTATCTCACAAGCAAAACATGATCACACCTTAGTGCTCTTGGGTGTTAATCACATAGCGATGTGAACTAGATTATTGACTCTAGTAAAACCTTGGAGTGTTGGTCACATTGGCGATGTGCACTATGGGTGTTAATCACATGGTGATGTGAACTATTGGTGTTAAATCACATGGCGATGTGAACTAGATTATTGACTCTAGTGCAAGTGGGAAACTGAAGGAAATATGCCCTAGAGGCAATAATAAAGTTGTTATTTATATTTCCTTATATCATGATAAATATTTATTATTCATGCTAGAATTGTATTAACCGGAAACTTAGTACATGTGTGAATACATAGACAAACAGAGTGTCCCTAGTATGCCTCTAGTTGACTAGCTCGTTAATCAAAGATGGTTAAGTTTCCTAGCCATAGACATGTGTTGTCATTTGATGAACGGGATCACATCATTAGAGAATGATGTGATGGACAATATCCATCCGTTAGCTTAGCACTATGATCGTTTAGTTTATTGCTATTGCTTTCTTCATGACTTATATATGCCCCTATGACTATGAGATTATGCAACTCCCGAATACCAGAGGAACACTTAGTGTGCTATCAAATATCACAACATAACTGGGTGATTATATAGATGCTCTATAGGTGTCTCCGATGGTGTTTGTTGGGTTGGCATAGATCGAGATTAGGATTTGTCACTCCGTGTTTCGGAGAGGTATCTCTGGGCCCTCTTGGTTATGCGCATCACTATAAGCCTTGTAAGCAATGTGACTAATGAGTTAGTGACGGGATGATGCATTACGGAACGATTAAAGAGACTTGTTGGTAACGAGATTGAACTAGGTATGATGATACCGACGATTGAATCTCGGGCAAGTAACATACCGATGACAAAGGGAACAACGTATGTTGTTATGCGGTTTGACCGATAAAGATCTTCGTAAAATATGTAGGAGCCAATATGAGCATCCAGGTTCCGCTATTGGTTATTGACTGGAGATGTGTCTCGTCATGTCTACATAGTTCTCGAACCCGTAGGGTCCGCACGCTTAACGTTCGATGACAATTTGTATTATGAGTTATGTGATTTGATGAACGAAGTTTGTTCGGAGTACCAGATGAGATCACGGACATGACGAGGAGTCTCAAAATGGTCGAGAGGTAAATATTCATATATAAGACGATTGTATTTGGACACCAGAAGTGTTCGGGGTGATGCGGGTCACTAGAAGGGGTTCTGGACAACCCCCGGCAAAGATATGGGCTTAATGGGCCAAGTAAGGGAACACACCAGCCCACAAGGGGCAAGTGCGCCCCCTATAGGGCCAACTATGTGGGGAGAAAGGGAAAGGAGTGGAGGAAAAGGAAAGTATAAAGTAGGACTCCTACTTCTTTCTCCTCCCCTCCTTCCTTTCCCCTTGTCCAAATATGGTAGGGGGGCGAATTGGACTAGGGGCCCAAGTAGGATTCCTCCTACTTGGGCGCGCCCTAGGCTACCTCCCTCCCTCTCCCTCCTTTATATACATGGGGAGTGCACCCCTAGAACACGCATCAATTGTTCCTAGCCATGTGCGGCATCTGATAACCCACAAGTATAGGGGATCGCAACCGTTTTCGAGGGTAGAGTAGTCAACCCAAATTTATAGGGGAGCCAAAGAATATTCTCAAGTATTAGCAGCTGAGTTGTCAATTCAACCACACCTGGAAACTTAGTATCTGCAGCAAAGTGTTTAGTAGCAAGGTAATATGATAGTAGTGGTAACGGTAACAAAAGTAAAGACAACAAAAGTAATGTTTTTGGTATTTTGTAGTGATTGTAACAGTAGCAACGAAAAAGTAAATAAGCGAGAACCAGTATATGGAAAACTCGTAGGCACCGGATTAGAGATGGATAATTATGCCGGATGCGGTTCGTCATGTAACAGTCATAACATAGGGTGACACAGAACTAGCTCCAGTTCATCAATGTAATGTAGGCATGTATTCCGTATATAGTCATACGTGCTTATGGAAAAGAACTTGCATGACATCTTTTGTCCTACCCTCCCGTGGCAGCGGGGTCCTATGGGAAACTAAGGGATATTAAGGCCTCCTTTTAATAGAGAACCGGGACAAAGCATTAGCACATAGTGAATACATGAACTCCTCAAACTATGGTCATCACCGGGAGTGGTCCCGATTATTGTCACTTCGGGGTTGCCGGATCATAACACATAGTAGGTGACTATAGACTTGCAAGATAGGATCAAGAACACACATATATTCATGAAAACATAATAGGTTCAGATCTGAAATCATGGCACTCGGGCCCTAGTGGCAAGCATTAAGCATAGCAAAGTCATAGCAACATCAATCTCAGAACATAATGGATACTAGGGGTCAAACCCTAACAAAACTAACTCGATTACATGATAAATCTCATCCAACCCATCACTGTCCAGCAAGCCTATGATGCAATTACTCACGCACGGCGGTGAGCATCATGAAATTGGTGATGGAGGATGGTTGATGATGACGACGGCGATGAATCCCCCTCTCTGGAGCCCCGAACGGACTCCAGATCAGCCCTTCCGAGAGAGATTAGGGCTTGGCGGCGGCTTCGTATCATAAAACGCGATTATTTCTTCTCTCTGATTTTTTTCTCCCCGAAAGCCAATATATGGAGTTGGAGTTGGCGTCGGAGGGTCACTAGGGGGCCCACGAGGTAGGGGGCGCGCCTAGGGGGGGCGTGCCCCCCACCCTCGTGGACTGGGTGTGGGCCCCCTGGCCTTCATCTTTGGCGACGATTTTTCTTTATTTTTTCTAAGGTGTTCCGTGGAGTTTCAGGTCATTTCGAGAATTTTTTTTTCTGCACAAAAAACAACACCTTGGTAGTTCTGCTAAAAACAGCGTCAGTCCGGGTTAGTTCCATTCAAATCATACAAGTTAGAGTCCAAAACAAGGGCAAAAGTGTTTGGAAAAGTAGATACGACGGAGACGTATCAACTCCCCCAAGCTTAAACCCTTGCTTGTCCTCAAGCAATTCAGTTGACAAACAGAAAGAGAAAAAGAAAAACTTTTACAAACTCTGTTTGCTCTTGTTGTTGTAAACATGAAAAGCGAGCATTCAAGTTTCAGCAATTATTATGAATTAACCATACTCACAATGACACGTAGGTCTCACAATTACTCATATCAATAGCATAATCAGTTAGCGAGCCATAATAATAAAACTCGGATGACAACACTTTCTCAAAATAATCATAACATGATATAACAAAATGGTATCTCACTAGCCCTTTCTGAGACCGAAAAACATAAATGCAGAGCACCTTTAAAGATCAAGGACTGACTAAACATTGTAATTCATGGTAAAAGAGATCCAGTCAAGTCATACCCAATATAAACCAATAATAATGAATGCAAACGACAGTGTGCTCTTTAGCGGGTGCTTTTAATAAGAAGGATGATGACTCAACATAAATGTAAATAGATAGGCCCTTCGCAGAGGGAAGCAGGGATTTGTAGAGGTGCCAGAGCTCGGTTTTGAAATAGAGATAAATTATATTTTGAGCGGCATACTTTCATTGTCAACATAACAACTAAAAGACGACGATATCTTCCATGCTAAACAGATTATAGGCGGTTCCCAAACAGAATGGTAAAGTTTATACTCCCCTTCCTCCACAAGCATCAATCCATGGCTTGCTCGAAACGAGTGCCTCCAACATTCAACGGGTCCCAAGGGGAGTTTTGTTTGCAGTTATTTTAATTTAGTTTGCATAAAGCATGGGACTGGGCATCCCAGATACCAGCCATTTTCTCGTGAATGAGGAGCGGAGTCCACTCCTCTTGAGAATAACCCACCTAACACGGAAGATAAGGGCAGCTCTAGTTGACATATGAGCTATTCGAGCATGCAAAACAGAATGTTTATTTGAAGGTTTAGAGTTTGGCACATACAAATTTACTTGGAACGGCAGGTAAATACCGAATATAGGAAGGTATTGTGGACTCATATGGAATAACTTTGGGGTTTAAGGAGTTTGGATGCACAAGCAGTATTCCCGCTTAGTACAGGTGAAGGCTAGCAAAAGACTAGGAAGCGACCAACTGAGAGAGCAACAACAGTCGTAAACATGCATTAAAACTAATTTACACCAAATACAAGCATGAGTAGGATATAATCCACCATGAACATAAATATCATGAAGGCTATGTTGATTTGATTCAACTACATGCATGAACATGTGCCAAGTCGAGTCACTCAATACATTTAAAGGAGGATACCATCTCATCATACCACATCATAATCATTCTAATAGCATGTTGGCACACAAGGTAAACCATTATAACTCATAGCTAATCAAGCATGGCACAAGCAACTATAATCTCTAAATGTCATTGCAAATATGTTTACTTCATAATAGCTGAATCAGGAACGATGAATCATCATATTTACAAAAACAAGAGAGGTCGAGTTCATACCAGCTTTTCTCATCCCAATAAGTCCATCATATATCATCATTATTGCCTTTCACTTGCATGACCGAACGGTGTGTATAATAATAAGAGTGCACGTGCATTGGACTAAGCTGGAATCTGCAAGCATTGAACTCAAGAGAGAAGACAAGTAATATTGGATCTAAGTTAAATAAACAATCATGCATATAAGAGCCACTAAGCATTTTCAATATAGTATTCTCGACCCCCAAAAGAAAGGAAAAGAAATAAAACTATTTACACGGGAAAGCTCCCAACAAGTACAAGAAGAACGGGAAATATTTTTGGGTTTTCTTTTTAATTCTACTACAAGCATGGAAAGTAGACTAACTAATTTTTTGGTTTTTTCTTAAAGTTTATTAAACACACAAGAAGAAAGAAGGAAAAAGAAATGTAAACTAGCATGGATATTACAGTGAAAGAATATGAGCACCGACATCTAGCAATGAGTGTGTGTGAACATAAATGTAATGTCGGTGGGAAATACGTACTCCCCCAAGCTTAGGCTTTTGGCCTAAGTTGGTCTATTGCCAGGGATAGCCTGGCGGATACCCGTAGGTGAAGTTGGGGTCATACTGTGATGAAGAAGACTCCGGCTGCCACTGGCTGGCAGCCTCCTCTGGATCCCAAGAATAAACAGATAGTCGTGGAGGCTCATCTTGTGGCTCCGGCTCCGGGGCTGGTGCAGGGTTCCGATAAGCTTGAACAGCTGACAAGTTAAACAAAGAAGGAGCAGGCAAAGTAATAGTCTCAGGGTGATGTTTATCAAAGTATAATTTATATTTGAGCTCCCCATGGCGACTCTTAACAAGAAAATCATGCGCTATCATACTCTTATAATCTAAATAAGCATGGGGCGGTCCTATTTCTTCTTTCTCCGCATGCCTAATAGGTATTTCAAAATGTTCAGCTAGGCGTGAAGCATAAATGCCTCCAAAGATGGGGCCCTTAGTACGGTTTAGACTTAACCGTCTAGCAACAATTCCACCCATACTAACAGAGTTGTTGCGGTATAAACCATGGAGCAAAATAATAATATCAGGAATACTAAGGTTCCCACAGTTCCCGCGTCCAATCAAGCAACGATTAGCAAATAAGGCAAAGTAGCGTAAAACAGGATAATGTATGCTAGTTATCCTTGCATCAGAAACCTTCCTGGTTTCTCCCACCGTGATAGTGTTAATAAAAGCTTCTACTTCGTTACGGTGGGGTTCATCTAAGGTGCCCTCAAAGGGTATTCTGCAAACCTCGCAGAATTCAGCTAATGTCATCTCTTTAACAACGTCATATAAATGAAACTCTACTGTTGGAGGTGATTTCATAGGGAAAAAGTAGAAGTTTTGCACAAAAGTATCTGTGAGTAAGAGATACTGATGACGTTGGTCGTGGAGGAAGTCGGTGAGACCGGCGTTCTCAATCAATAAATAGAAATCCTCATAAATGCCGGCTCTCCTCAAGAAGTCATCGGAGGGCCATTCACACGGCCGGACCTCCGCGATGCGAGGCAAATTGAATTTGGGCTTCTCCTCTTCTTCCTTTTTTTTCCTTAGAGCTTCGGCTCGATGAGCCCCTCAAAAGTCTCTTCATTATTTTTGAAACAATCTGAAATTTTTAGTAACTTCAAATAAAAGTGAACCAACTTCAATAAAATTGGTAGTAACAACTCCCACAAGTGCCTAGAGCCTATATAAAGCATTAGAACTACTTGGAACCATATAAATTTCACATGCAAGCTCAAGAACATGGTCACCTATGCAGCACAAATTTGCAATGAATAAAGCACTAGAACAAAAACTAATTGGACCAATGGAGGAGTCACATACCAAGGAACAATCTCCCCAGGCAGTTTCGCAAGAGGTGCTTTCAGGACGGAGATCGAAAATCACAGCAACGGGGGCTGGAACTCGTGCTTGAGTTGGTTTTTCGTGTTTGTGTGAAGCAGAGGAAGAAGATGGGTGCAGGGATAAGTGGAGGAGGGCCACTGTGGGCCCACGAGACAGGGTGGCGCGCCCAGGGGGGTAGGGCGCGCCCTCCACCCTCGTGGCCAGGTGGCAGCTCCCCCCGTGGTAATTTTTGCACAGTAAATTCTTAAATATTCCCGAAAAAATCATATTAAATTGGCATGGCATTCTGAGGACTTTTATTTTCGGGATAATTTTATATTGCACGGATAAGTCAGGAGACAGACAAAAAAAATACTATTTTACTTTATTTCTACTAAATAACAGAAAGTATAAAGAGGGTACAGAAGGTTGTGCTTCTAGTTTCATCCATCTCGTGATCATCAAAATGAACCCACTAACAAGGTTGATCAAGTCTTGTTAACAAACTCATTCCGAATAATCACAGAACCGGAGAAATTTTGAATGACACTAAGTTACCTCAACGAGGATATGAAAATCCCCAACAATAAGAATATCATACTTTTTCTTGACAGTAGGGAGAGGAAATTCAAAACCTCCAAATATAATCGATGGAATTTTTCCAATAGAGTTGATACTATAAACTTGAGGTTGTTTCCTCGGAAAATGTACCGTGTGCTCATTGCCATTAACATGAAAGGTGTCATTGCCTTTGTTGCAATCAATAACAGCCCCTGCAGTATTAAGGAAAGGTCTTCCAAGAATAATAGACATACTATCATCCTCGGGAATATCAAGAATAACAAAGTCCGTTAAGATAGTAACGTTTGCAACCACAACACGCACATCCTCACAAATACCGACAGGTATAGCAGTTGATTTATCAGCCATTTGCAAAGATATTTCAGTAGGTGTCAACTTATTCAAGTCAAGTCTACGATATAAAGAGAGGCATAACACCGACACGGCTCCAAGATCACATAAAGCGGTTTTAACATAATTTCTCTTAATGGAGCAAGGTATAGTAGGTACTCCTGATCTCCAAGTTTCTTTGGTATTCCACCCTTAAAAGTATGATTAGCAAGCATGGTGGAAATTTCAGCTTCGGTATCTTTCTTTTATTAGTAATGATATCCTTCATATACTTAGCATAAGGATTTGTTTTGAGCACATCGATTAATCGCATACATAAAAAGATGGGTCTAATCATTTCAGCAAAGCGCTCAAAATCCTCATCATCCTTTTTCTTGGATGGTTTCGGAGGAAAAGGCATGGGTTTTTGAACCCATGGTTCCCTTTCTTTACCATGTTTCCTAGCAACAAAGTCTCTTTTATCATAACGTTGATTCTTTGATTGTGGGTTATCAAGATCAACAGCAGGTTCAACTTCTACATCATTATCGTTACTAGGTTGAGCATCAACATGAACATTATCATTAACATTATCACTAGGTTCATATTCATCACCTGATTGTGTTTCAGCATCAGAAACAGAGATATCATTTGGATTCTCAGGTGGTTCAGGAATAGGTTCACTAGAAGTTTGCAAAGTCCTATCATATTTCTTTTTCTTCCTCTTGGAAGAACTAGGTACATCAATATTGTTTCTCTAAGAATCTTGCTCGATTCTCTTAGGGTGGCCTTCAGGATACAAAGGTTCCTGAGTCATTCTACCAGTTCTAGTATCCACTCTAACAACATAATCATTTTTCTTACTATTCATTTCATCAAGCACTTCTTTCTGAGCTTTAAGTACTTGTTCTACTTGAGTGGTAACCATAGAAGCATATTTGCTAACAAGTTTAAGTTCACCTCTAATATCAGCCATATAATCACCCAAGCTTTTAATCATACAGGTATTCTGTTTTAATTGTCTACCAAAATAAGCATTAAAGTCGTCTTGCTTAAACATAAAGTCATCAAACTCATCCAAGCACTGACTAGCAATTTTAGTAGGAGGGACTTCAGCTTTATCATATCTATAGAGAGAATTTACCTTTACTACCTGTGTCGGGATATCGGGAGGTTCTTCATTAAATAGGTAATTGAGATCATATACTTCTTCAACAGGCGGTAAATTAAGACCATGTATTTCTTCAATAGGAGGTAAATTCTTAACATCTTCAGCTTTAATACCTTTTTCTTTCATAGATTTCTTTGCCTCTTGCATATCTTCGGGACTGAGAAATAGAACACCTCTCTTCTTCGGAGCTGGTTTAGGAATGGGATCGATGGCGGCTCGAGAACTGCTCGGGAGGTAGCTCGGGAGGTGCCCAATTATTTTCATTTGCCAACATATTATTCAATAGAATTTCAGCGTCATCCGGTGTTCTTTCCCTGAAAAGAGAACCAGCACAACTATCCAGGAAATATTTGGAAGCATCAGTTAGTCCATTATAAAAGATATCAAATATTTCAGGTTTCTTAAGAGGATGATCAGGCAAAACATTAAGTAACTTGAGAAGCCTCCCCCAAGCTTGTGGGAGACTCTCTTCTTCAATTTGCACAAAGTTGTATATTTCCCTCAAAGCAGCTTGTTTCTTATGAGCAGGGAACTATTTAGCAGAGAAGTAATAAATCATATCCTGGGGACTTTTCACACAACCAGGATCAAGAGAATTATACCATATCTTAGCATCACCCTTTAATGAGAACGGAAATATTTTGAGTAAATAAAGGTAGCGCGATCTCTCATTATTAGTAAACAGGGCAGCTATATCATTTAACTTAGTAAGATGTGCCACAACAGTTTCAGATTCATAGCCATAAAAAGGATCAGATTCAACCAAAGTAATTATATTTGGATCAACAGAAAAATCATAATAATCCTTATCAGGAACACAGATAGGTGATGTAGCAAAAGCAGGGTCGGGTCTCATTCTATCTCTAAAATATTATTTACTCCATTTAACTAGCAACCTCTTAAGTTCATGTCTATCCTGGCAAGCAAGAATAGCTGCTGAAGATTCAACATCAAAAAGATAACCCTCGGGAATAGCAGGCATATTATCATCATCACTAACATCATCGCATTCAGGTTCAATATTTTCTCTTTTTCTAGACCTAGCAATTTGCTCATCAAGAAATTCACGAAGGGGCACAGTAGTATCAAGCATAGAAGTAGTTTCATCATAAGTATCATGCACAACAGAAGTGGCATCATCAATAACATGCGACATATCAGAAATCACAGTAGTAACAAGTTTAGGTGTCGCAAACTTACTCATAACAGAAGGAGAATCTAGTGCAAGGCTAGATGGCAGTCCCTTACCTCCCCTCGTAGTTGAGGGCAAAATAGTAGTTCGATCATCTTTCAAGTTCTTCATAGTGTCCAACAGATATAAATCCCAAGTGACTCAAAGAATAGAGCTATGCTCCCCGGCAACGGCGCCAGAAAAAGGTCTTGATAACCCACAAGTATAGGGGATCGCAACAGTTTTTGAAGGTAGAGTATTCAACCCAAATTTATTGATTCGACACAAGGGGAGCCAAAGAATATTCTCAAGTATTAGCAGTTGAGTTGTCAATTCAACCACACCTGGAAACTTAGTATCAGCAGCAAAGTGTTTAGTAGCAAGGTAATATGATAGTAGTGGTAACGGTAACAAAAGTAAAGATAGCAAAAGTAATGTTTTTGGTATTTTGTAGTGATTGTAACAGTAGCAACGGAAAAGTAAATAAGCGAGAACCAGTATATGGAAAACTTGTAGGCACCGGATTAGTGATGGATAATTATGCCGGATGCGGTTCGTCATGTAACAGTCATAAAATAGGGTGACACAGAACTAGCTCCAGTTCATCAATGTAATGTAGGCATGTATTCCGTATATAGTCATACGTGCTTATGGAAAAGAACTTGCATGACATCTTTTGTCCTACCCTCCCGTGGCAGCGGGGTCCTATGGGAAACTAAGGGATATTAAGGCCTCCTTTTAATAGAGAACCGGAACAAAGCATTATCACATAGTGAATACATGAACTCCTCAAACTATGGTCATCACCGGGAGTGGTCCCGATTATTGTCACTTCGGGGTTGCCGGATCATATCACATAGTAGGTGACTATAGACTTGCAAGATAGGATCAAGAACACACATATATTCATGAAAACATAATAGGTTCAGATCTGAAATCATGGCACTCGGGCCCTAGTGACAAGCATTAAGCATAGCAGTCATAGCAACATCAATCTGAGAACATAATGGATACTAGGGATCAAACCCTAACAAAACTAACTCGATTACATGATAAATCTCATCCAACCCATCACCGTCCAGCAAGCCTATGATGCAATTACTCACGCACGGCGGTGAGCATCATGAAATTTGTGATGGAGGATGGTTGATGATGACGACGGCGATGAATCCCCCTCTCCGGAGCCCCAGACGGACTCCAGATCAGCCCTCCCGAGAGAGATTAGGGCTTGGCGGCGGCTCCGTATCGTAAAACACGATTATTTCTTCTCTCTGATTTTTTTTCTCCCCGAAAGCCAATATATGGAGTTGGAGTTGGCGTCGGAGGGTCACCAGGGGGCGCACGAGGTAGGGGGCGTGCCCAGGGGGCCCACCCTCGTGGACAGGGTGTGGGCCCCCTGGCCTTCATCTTTGGCGACGATTTTTCTTTATTTTTTCTAAGGTGTTCCGTGGAGTTTCAGGTCATTCCGAGAATTTTTATTTTCTGCACAAAAAACAACACAATGGCAGTTCTGCTGAAAATAGCGCCAGTCCGGGTTAGTTCCATTCAAATCATACAAGTTAGAGTCCAAAACAAGGGCAAACGTGTTTGGAAAAGTAGATACGACGGAGACGTATCAGCACCCACCTCCACAATTAACACTTCGGTCATATCGTCGTAGTGCTTAGGTGAAGCCCTGCGCCGGTAACTTCATCATCACCGTCACCATGCCGTCGTGCTGACGGAACTCTCCCTCGGCCTCAGCTGGATCTAGAGTTGAAGGGATGTCGCTGAGATGAACTTGTGCAGATCACGGAGGTGCCGTGCGTTCGGTACTTGATCGGTTGGATCACGAAGACGTTCGACTACATCAACCGCGTTACTTAACGCTTTCGCTTTCGGTCTATGAGGGTACGTGGACACGCTCTCCCTGCTCGTTGCCATGCATCTCCTAGATAGATCTTGCATGATCATAGGAATTTTTTTGAAATACTGCATTCCCAACACTGAGCATCTGGCACCTCGTGCCTTGTGCCCTCGTGAGGGAAGCGCGCGCTGAAGCACGCCTCCACGTGGTGCCCGAGTGCCTCCCTCATGACGTTGGATGGGTCAAAGGCCCTCCAGAGGAGAGCCCCCGAGCCCAACCTGAGAGGGGCGCCAGGCGCGCCTTCCTATGCGAGGGAGGAAGGCGACCCATCCGTGGGCGCAGGTCCTGAGGTGGTGCCGCTGGAGACGCCGCTCTCCTGAGGCTCTTGGCAGAGCAGCTGCTTCTTCTTCTTAAGGACGACCTCGGGAGGGTAGATGGCGCCTTCATTGTCTGGGTCCTCGACTGCTGCAGCCTGGTTGGCGCGCTCGAGGGAGCACATCGCGTCCTTTTCCTCACAGGCGATCATGATGATGTCGCGGTTCCCTGGCATCTTGAGGACATTGTAGTCACCGCCATGAACTTGGCTAGGGCTGGATAACCAAGGATGGTGTTGTATGGCATACGGATGTGAGCGGCATCGAAGTCGATGAGCTTTGTGCAGTAGTTGTCGCGCTGACCGAAGGTGACAAGGAGGCGGATCTGCCCTATCGGGATGGTGGAGCCGTCGGTCACTCCTGAGAAGGGCTTGGTGGGCTGCAGCTCATCATATGGCACTTGGAGGCGGTCGAACACCTCGATGGAAAGAACATTAAGCCCTGCACCGCCATCAATGAGGGTCTTGGTAACCTGGACGTTGCTGATGACGGGCGAGCAAAGCATCGGGAGGGCACCGGTGGTTGCCGCACACTTGAGATGGTCTGACGAGCTGAAGGTGATGGTGCACTTAGACCACCTGAGTGGTCATGTGGCCTCGAGCCTAGGGAGAGCTGAATTCACTTAACAAGCAAACTGCTTGAAGATGCGCTGAGAGGCTGGGGCCTGAGCGCCGCCCAAGATGCAGGCGATGGCACGAGGCTCCTGGAAGCCCCTAGCCCCTCGTCCTGGTGGTGGTCGTTGTTCCTTATTGGTGGTGGTGGCAGCGGAGGGAGGCCGGCGTTACCCTGAGGACGGTCCTCACAAGACTGATCTCTCCAGGCGCCCTCATGAGGCTGGTCCTGCCAGCGGTCCTCATGAGGCTGATCGCGCCACTCCTGGCGGGGCCATGGTCATCCCAACGTCCTCCACTTCGGCCTCCTCCCTGGTCGTAGCCTCGATCGTTGCGCTTGGGTCGTCGACCGAGGCACCTGTCGTGGATGGCCCTGAGCTCCTGACAATCATTGGTGTTGTGGCTGTGTACATTGTGGAGGACGCGGAATGGACGGCTGCCCTTGGATGACTCCGGGTGATCGCAGCCGCGCTTCATCTCCGGTTCGGCCACGAGCACGGATGCCTCCTTGCGCTTCACGTCCTTGGCCTTGGCCTTCTTGTCTTCTGGGTCGGCCGCTGGGAGCTCGAGGAGGGAAAGGTGCCCTTCCTCAGCTCTCGTGCACTTGGTCGCCGTGTTGAACATCTGCAGAGCCGTGCACATGTCCTCGTGGATGGCAAGCTCCTCCTTCATCTTGACATCGCGGACGACATCAAAGGACGCTGAAATGATGGCCTCGTCCTAAACCTTGGGGATCTTGAGGCGAATGCTGTTGAAGTGCTGGATGTACTTCTGCAGGGTCTCCCCTGGCGCCTGCTTGATGCGTCGCAGGTCACCCGCGGCAGGCGGGCGGTCGCAAGTGCCTTGGAAGTTGGCGATGAAGCGCTCGCGCATCTCGCCCCAGGAGGAGATCGATCCTGAGGGCAGGTTCAGGAGCCACGAGCGCGCACCGTCCTTGAGAGCCATGATCTTCTCGTCGCCACTGGCAGCCTTGATGCTTAGCTTATAGAGCTGCAGGAAGTCAGCAGGGTCGAGGGTGCCGTCATAGCGCGGGGGTAGGTCAGGCTTGAACTTTCCCGGCCAGACGACGCTGCAAAGCTCGGGAGTGAAGGCGCGGCAGCCTGCCGTGGCCACCAGAGCTTGTTGTGGAGGTGGTGCTTGGTCTTGGAGCTCGCGCGCCACCGCGAAAGGCGGCGTGGTCTTGACATGGCAGTGCTGGAAGCGCACACGCCTCCCCTTGCGGCCGCTGGATCTCCTGGCATCTTCCTTCTTCATGCGCGGGCTCCCTGCGCGACGGATCGCGCTGCGGGGCCGCGCGCCTTGGTGCGAGAGCGATGCCTTGACGAGGTGGCGGTGGCGGAGGTGTTCCGTGGGCTACGTCACCCGCTGCAGGCGGTGGGCGAGGCAGCGAAAGGGACGGTGCCGGAGAGCCCCCAGCGGCACTGACCAACTCGGCGATGCGGTACAGCCATTCTTCATAGAAGTCATCGACGGGGCGGTAGCACAGGAGCTCGTGCGCCATGAGCAACGCCGCTTGCGCATTTACCGGGCCGTGATGAGCGTGGGACGACGAACTAGCCGGAGTCAGTGACGGGGTGGCCGTGCGTCCGTCACGCCACACGGAGGGGTGCAGCGACGAGGCTTGCTGCTCATGCCCCACTGGGCCGGTGGCAGCGTTGTTGGCGGGCGATGGAGACCAACGGGGAGGCCCGCCGGCAGGCACCATCTGGACTAGGGCTGGGCATTTAAACCGAAAACTGATGTACCGAACCGAAATAACCGGCACCGAAGCCGAATACACAGGGTAACCGAGAGCATCGGTACTATGATCGGTTAGTATATCTGGAAAACCGAAGTTAGTTCGGTGAATTCGGGTTTGGCCCTCGGTCAACCGAACTGACCGAACACCGAGTAAAATAAAGGCCCAGCCGGCCGGCCCATATGCTATGCTACAGCCTTACCCTAATCCCTTGCAGCCGCACCCGTGCCGTGAGGTAGTGACTAGCGAGCGAGCCGCCGCCGTTTCCCATCTGACCTCTGCAATTCCATTCATCGCCTCCTCGCTTCCCGCATGGTGGTGTTTATTGATCGATGCTTCGGCTTCCGTCCCTTGCTGGAGTTCCCGATGGAGGCCCGTCCTTTTATACTGCAACGCCGCTGGGACTAGGACTTCAATCACCGGCTCACCGCAGCGGCGGGGACGAGGAGCTCCGAATCCTAGCTGGCTCGCCGGAGACGGATCCGTAGCAGCGTCGCCGGCAGCGCTGCTCACACCACCCTCCTACAGAACTGCGGATCTACGCCACTGGTCCACGACTGCAAGGCTGCAAGGTAAGTCCTCTGTTTCGATATGTGTTCATTTTTTTCCCATCTAAAAAAATCTGAAACACGATCGAGTTTGAATATCATTCTGTAATATAGACTATAGTGCTTGTATTATTGCATCTGATGTCAGTCTAGTTTGAAAATCATTTTGAAATCATTCTTGTGTTGAACTGTTGATGAATACGCGGCCTAAACTAATTGCAGAACTAGAGTATCAGAGTCTTGTTCTTCATTGCCAGCCATCTGATTTGATTTGGTTTGACTGTAGATGCCGTCCGAGGTTCAAGAAATCGTGGGGACAGACACGGTTGTGCCTTCTTCAGCTCTAACAGCAGTTGGTGTAGTACCTATGGACGTTGAGAAGGCCGCTGGCAGTGATCGTGATGTTGAGATTGTGCAAGCTGAGGAAGCAAGGAAGGAGGATGACAAACAAGGGACTGGGAAGGCAAAAGTTGTGATTGTGAAAGGGGATGACAATGACAAGAAAGATACCCGGAAGCAGATGGCATCAAGATCAGAGATGTGGAACCACTTTGAAAAGGTCATGATCAATGGTGTTTTGCAGAAAGGAAAATGCAAGTACTGCAAGAGTGATATCAACGCCCATACTACTGTTAATGGTACATCTGCTCTGTGCAAACATTTTAATATTTGCAAGCGTAATCCTCATAGAAATATTGCTGATGATAAACAAGCTGTATTGCAATATAATCAGGGTGATAGTGTTAATACTTGGAAATATGATCCTGATGCTATTAGGGATGCTTTTGTGGAAATGATGATAGAGGATGAACTCCCATTTGCATTTTGTGAAAAAGCTGGGTTCAGGAAGTTTATGTCTGTAGCATGCCCACGTTTCTTAGTTCCATCTAGGAGAACATGCACTAGGGACATTGTTGGCAAATATTTTGAAGATAAGGCTAAACTGAAACTTTTCTTTAAAGAACATTGTGAAAGAGTGTGTCTCACCACTGATTGTTGGTCTTCTCAACAAAAAGATAGCTAGATGATCATATCGCCCACTTCATTTGTAAAGACTGGAAACTTCACAAGAAAGTGATTGGCCTTTTCAATGTTAAGAGTCATAAGGGTGATGATATTGGGAAATACTTGCAGAAAACCTTGGTCGATTGGGGGATAGAGAAGGTCATGACAATTACCGTTGATAATGCTAGTAATAATGATGGTGGAATTGGTTATATGAAAAAGGAATTGAATAAAGCTAAGACTTGCATATCTGAAGGCAAATATCTCCACATGAGGTGTGCTGCCCACATTGTCAACTTAATAGTTACTGATGGTCTAAAAGAAGTTGATACTTGATCAAGCGTGTGCGTGCAGCTGTTAGATATGTGAGGAACAGCCCAAGTAGGCTGACTAAGTTCAAAGAATGTGCTGACCTAGAGAAAGTTAACACTAAAGCTTTCTTGATCCTTGATGTGACCACTAGGTGGAACTCTACATATTATATGTTGAAGGCTGCTACTAGCTATGAGAAAGTTTTTGCAAGGTATGCTGATGAGGATCCGTACTATGCAATTGATCTACTTAGTGACAAAGGTAAGGAGAAGGGCCCTGGAGTTCCAGAAGAGCAGGATTGGGAGAATGTCAAAAAGTCGGCAGAATTTCTTGCACATTTTGCTGATCTAACAACTCGTGTTTCTGCCTCACTACATGTGACTGCTCACAGTTTTTTCCATGAGATTGGTGAGGTGAATATATTAGTGAAAAAATGGATGGACAGTGGGGATGGTTTGAAAATTGCAATGGCAGAGAGGATGAAGGATAAGTATGACAAATACTGGGGTAATTGGCATGAGCCCGATCCCAACAAGAAGGGGAAGGAAAAGGATAACATGAACTTGTTGATTTTCATTGCAACAGCACTTGATCCAAGGTAAAACATTTCAAGTATTGTAATATGTTTTTTTTATTATGTGAGCTTTCTTCTTCTCTAGCAGCACATATTAAATTCATCTATTGTTGAATCGCAGATACAAGCTTGCAGAATACACACATCTTGCCATTTTGGAAATGTATGGGGATGACAAAGGGCCTAGGGTGTGGGCTGCAATCAATACTTGTCTCCGAGATTTGTTCGAAGAGTATAGGGTGATGTATGCTCCAGAAATTGCGTTGACTCAAACCACTCGGGAAGCTGAATCTGCAAGTGGAGGGCACGCAAGCATGATGAAGTCTTTGATTGCCAAAAAAATGAGGTTGAACAATGGTGGCAGCAGTAGTAGCAAGTCTGAGCTGGACAAGTTCCTTGCTGAGGAAACTGAAGATGATAGCCCAAATTTTGACATGCTACTTTGGTGGAAGATCAATTCATCCAGGTTTCCTATACTGGCATGCTTGGCTCGTGATGCTTTGGCAATCCCCATTTCAACAGTTGCATCAGAGTCTGCATTCTCCACTAGTGGGCGCATTCTTGATGACTTCAGAACTTCTATTACTCCTTTTATGGTAGAAGTTCTTGTATGCACTCAAGATTGGCTTCGACATGGCACTCCTCCCAGCATAGCAGAGAACATCGAAGAGCTGACCAAGCTTGAACAAGGTAACTCAAATACATTAACTTTGCATCCTCTACTATGTGTTCATTTGCGGTTATACAATGCTTGATTCCACCATTATTGTTTTCAGAATTAATTGCGGAGTATAAGGAGAAAGCAAAGCTCCAAAGCAATGCCAAGTCCACCACCACAAAGCCTACTTCTTAAGAATTGGTGAGATTTCAAAATGGAAAAAATCATAATTTTATTTATGAGTGTATCTGTTCTGATGAACCACTCATGTTGTTTTGTTGGTTGTAGTTCTGGATAACTTGTTGATGAAGGCTGGAGCAGAAGTTTTGGATAGCTTGTTGATGAAGGCGAATTCTCAGCAGTGATTGTGCTCTTGTATGCTGCCGGCTACTATCTATTTCCTATTTCCAAATTAAGTCCTGAGGGCTAAGTGTCATGTGTCGTCGAACGTTACTGTTATTGTCGTGTCTTGAGACTTGAGTTTGGTTCGTCTGCTAAATTATTGTTTGGATGCTATATTTTGAGTCAAATTTGGTATGCTTATTCTGTTCAGAACCGCAGCCTGTTATTAGCTTTTTCACTTGTTTGTTATTATTGCTTATGAGGGAATTGGTAAGTACTCTGAGACATGCCAAAAGTGACCTCTCTCCCTAATCATATTCTATCATTTTCTTATTTTAAAATGTTGTGTATGAAGGGGCATGTGAGTTGGCGTGGTGGCTAGCTTTTAACATGCAGCCATGCAGTGCTACAGAGTACTGTACTGTCAGAGATTCCTGCTGCTGCTAGCCTTTTTCTATTATATAATTATACATATCGGTGCTGTTCGGTCACCCAGATGACCGAACCGATTTCTCGGTGCACCGGACCCTCGGTTTGGCAATTTTTTATTAGCTGTTCGGTCACTGATTTCTCAAAACCGAACTCTGTTAAGAGACCGAAGAACCGCACCGTTCGGTTCGGGGGAACCGAACGCCCAGTCCTAATCTGGACGACGCGGGCAGCGAGGGTGGCCCGACGCTCAGCACGGGCTCGACGAGCGTCAGCCATGGGAGCGGTGGAGTGGTGGTGAGTCGATCGGCAGAAGAGAGGCTCCGATGCCCCCTACCTAGCGCACCAAATGTCGGATTCAAGGTTCCGCAGACCCTTGAGCGGTTCAAACTCTGGGGTGCATGCAAAGAACTCTCTCTCCCTAGTCTGCCTACTCAACTATTCCAAGGCCTAGCTCGACGAACCCAAGGGACAAGAGACACGGCAGTTTATCCTTGTTCGAGCCACCATGCGGTGTAATACCCTACTCCAGCTTTGTGGTTGATTGCCTTGAGGGGCCGAGGATGAACTAGTACAGTGTGGGAACGGCCTGAGGAGGTGAGGTGTTCTTTAGCTCGATGAGTTGGTGAGGTGGTCAGGGTGGAATCAATCCGTCCCCTCTATGGTGGTGGCTAAGTCCTATTTATAGTGGCCTTGGTCCTCTTCCCAAATGTAGGCGGGAAGGGATCCCACAATGGCCAAATTTGAAGGGAGACAACTAGTACTAGCTATCCTGACAAAAGTAGTCTTCGCCTGCAAAAGGCTCTAGTGGTGACTCTGCGGTGGGCTCCATGATGACCTCCGTCCTGCCGTCCTGGCGGTCTTAGTCTTATTGCACCGATATGGAAACCTTTGCTTGATTCCTTGGGACTTCGCACCTGCGCTTGCCTCCTTAGCACTGAAGAGGAAACTGGTACACTACACCCACTAGCGCCCGCCTGGCCTTGGTTGTCATGGCTCACGTCACATGAACCTCGTGAGGTGCACCTTGCATAGACATCTCCGCTCCTTGGGACCCAGCCTAGCGAGGCCGCCCCGAGGGAGGTCTTGGTGTCGTCCGCCTCGCGAGGCTTGGCCCCTCGCGAGGGTCTTGAGTTTGTTGTTGCTGAAGCTGGGCCTTACCAGGCCCTTGACGGAGCCACGTCATGGGCCATAGGCAGGCAAGTCTGGGCACCCCCGTTCCCAGGGACGCCGACAGTAATCCCCGGACCCAAGGCATGCTACGAACTTGGCTTCGAGGCGAAGCCAAAGGGCAAGTGCGGAGTGCCGCGGGCCCCAACCGCCTGCGGCCTCGGTTGATGTGTGGTGATTGATGGGACGTGGGCATCTCTGCTCCCACATGCTGCCTCGGCAACCATTCGACTTGACGAGACTCTACTGCATGCAGAGAAAAACCATCATTATGTGCGACCGTGGAGGCTCTTCTCGTGTGTTTGCCTTGTGTGTCATAGGTGGTGGCTCTAGTTCCAGTGCTCGGCGCTCGTATCCCAACCATGATACAAGCTCGAAGCGCCTTCGCAACCAAGAAGCTCCTGAGGGGTCCAATGCCCCTCAACGCAACGTCAAGAGCACAACTACCAAGATCAAGGAGCTAACTATCAGCATGGATGAAATGCCTCAAGCGGAGTTCTTGATTCGAAGGAAGCTCAACACGTATGTCAAGCCTAGAGAGCTCGCAAGGGGAAATGACTTGTTTTGGACCAAGCAACAGAATCTCATCTTCCTAGATGTGATCAAGTCCAAGCAGAACACCTATGTGCCAGTTCAGTGGATTGACATGAATCATATGAAGAAGGACCGGGCATATTTGGTGAGCCTCTGGATTTGGTGGAGCAGTTTGGCATTGAGGAGTTTCTCATGTGTCACATGGACTTTGACCCGGAGATTGTGCTCAGTTCTTTGCTTCTGTCCACTTCCACACGGATGTGAAGCGGACCATGACTTGGATGACTAAAGGGAAGAGGATGTCTGCTGAGTGGAAGGAGTTCATGGATGTCTGCTAAATGTGCCCGTTGGTGTCCGCCCACATGCCAACCCCGAGTCAGCCTCCAAGAACAAGCTTCAACCCTACCTTGTTGAGAAGATGTTAGCCAATGGCAAGAAGACTTTTGTGCTGAACCCGTTCCTTGACATCATGCATCGGATCTTCCGCAACACTCTTTTTCCTTGCATAGGCGACAAGGACAAGGTGCATGCCTATCTTGTGGACATGATGGTCATCTGTGAGAAAGCACGTCTCCAACAACTTGAACCACTTGATGTCTCTCATATCATGTGGTGTGAGCTGCAGTTTGCTGTGTTCAATCATAAGGTGCCCATCTATGACCTTACTTGCACCTCTTGATCTCAAAGACTTGGGAGAAGCTCTTTCCGGGTGAAGAGTTTCTGGCTCCCAACTGGATTCGCCATGAGCCTATCAAGCTACGCATCAAGAGAAAGTGGGCTAATACCACGACCCGGGCTTAGGCTGCACGAATGGATGTTGATGAGGATGAGTTTGAGGAGGAGGATGCTGAGGACAGTTTTGAGGCGTACGCTCCTCCCTTTGCTGAGCCATCTTGGGATAAGAATCTCAAGGCCAAGATGAAGGCTCTGTTCTGCATGCAGGCCAAGGGACGGCACGAGGCTCATCTGAACGCCAAGATGGCTCGTCGTCGTGACAAGGCTATTATGAGGCAGGTTGGTCTTGAGGTTGAGAGTGGGTCTGAGGAGAGGATCACAGATGAGGAATCATGGACCGGACAACACTGCTGGTGGAGTGAGTCTGAGGAGGATACTGGGGTTCGCTCTTCATCCCTTACTGTATAGGAGTCTGAGGAGGAGGAACATGACTGGTGATGCCTTGGAGTTCTACCACCACATGTGTCGTAGGTGTCCTCTCTGCCTTTTTGGTGTCTCGATGCCAAAGGGGGAGAGAGTGTAGGATTTGCGAGTCTTGTGTCGAGTCTTGTGTCTCTTTGCTTTCATTCCATTGAACCTTCGTTGCTTTGGTTTGTTGGTTAGTGCTTGTGTTCGTGTGAGACCAGGAGACTATCATATGGTGTGAGACATATGCCCTCAAGATTATCTTATTGTCTAGTATGTTTAGTAGATTGTGAGCTTATGTTATCTTGTTCCCTTTACTTCATGCTCACTTACTTTACCTTGCCTCCATGCTTATTGTCACTTATATTGTTGCAAGTTTTGCCCTGTCTATAAAATATAGGGGGAGTGTTGATCCTAGTATGTGTGTCATGCAGTCCAAAGCATATCTATAGAGTGCACACATCTAGGGGGAGCCTGACTATATTTTATAGATGTTGGGTTCGCTTATGTTCATTTTATATCCATATGTGCAAATCCCGTATTGTCATCAATTCACCAAAAAAGGGGGAGATTGTAAGGGCATATTTCTCCCTATGTGGTTTGGCGATTGATGATAATGCATTTGCGGACTAATCGTGTGCATTGAGCATTTCAGAGATCTCATGTCTAGGCACAAGACGATACGGTGCCCCTCGGAGCCTATCGAAGACGGCAGTTTTCTACGTTTCTTTTTGGTGGATTTGAGTCGTAGGAAAGCCATACTATTAAGAGGGGGTCCGCTTCGGAAAGGTTAGGGTGGAATCAACACGTACACATCTGTTACTTTGCACCACCTTTCCTTTGCTTCTTTGGAGCACCGGTCATTTACCCTTGTCTCTGCGAAATGAAGGCTTCCAAATGCTCAGTGTCTGTGGCATGCGTTAGTACTGCTCAAGGGAGCAGTAGTACCGCAGGGCCTTGCGGTAGTACCGCTCAAGGGAGCGGTAGTACTGCATGGTCCAGCGGTTTTACCGCTCCTGGTGAGCGGTCGTACCGCTAGCTCTGGCCCTGACATTGGCGCATGCGGAAGTAGGTGCGAAAGTAATTTTGTACTTCCGCCCCCACGTGGTACTATCGCTCCCTGCGAGCGGTAGCACCGTGCCAGATTTTCGCACAGTCCTAAACTCAGCGGAAGTATCCATAGACGTAATTTTATTTAGTACGTGCCTTTCTAGCCCAGTTGAGCCCGGCCTTGCGGTAGTACCGCAAGGGCACGCGGTAGTACCGCTCCACGGTTCTACCGCTTGTTGCTATTCACAACTAGGCCTCGACGGGTCTCGGCCGTGCGAGCGGTAGTACCGCAACATCAACCGGTAGTACCGCAACCCCTTGCGGTAGTACCGTGTGACGTGGGCTGAGTGGGTGGGTAACGGTTGGATCTTTTCCCCCACTACATAAAGGGGGTCTTCTTCCCCGAGAAGACCACCTCTTCCCTCCCCAAGCTCCATTGTTTCTCAAAGCTCCATTTTCACCCGATCTCTCTCCCTAGTCAATCAAACTTGTTGATTTTCTAGGAATTGGTTGAGAAGGCCCCGATCTACACTTCCACCAAGAGAAATTTGATTCCCCCACTAATCCCTTGCTGATCTTGTTATTCTTGGGTGTTTGAGCACCCTAGATGGTTGAGGTCACGCGGAGCCATATTCCATTTTGGTGAAGCTTCGTGGTGTCGTTGGGAGCCTCCGATTAAATTGTGGAGATTGCCCCAACCTTGTTTGTAAAGGTTAGGTCGCCGCCTCCAAGGGCACCAATAGTGAACACGACATCTCGCATTGTGTGAGGGCGTTAGGAGAATACGGTGGCCCTAGTGGCTTCTTGGGGAGCATTGTGCCTCCACACCGCTCCAACAGAGACGTACTTCCTCTCAAAGGGAAGGAACTTCGGTAACACATCCTCGTCTCCACCGGCTCCACTCTTGGTTATTTCTCACCTTTACTTGTGCAAGCTTATATTGTGTTGTATCCCTTGCTTGCTTGTGTGCTTGTTGTTGTTGCATCATATAGGTTGCTTACCTAGTTGCATATCTAGACAACCTACTTTGATGCAAAGTTTAATTTGGTAAAGAAAAGCTAAAAATTGTTAGTTGCCTATTCGCCCCCCCTCTAGTCAACTATATCGATCCTTTCAGCTTGTCCTCAAGCAATTCAGTTGATAAACTAAAAGTGAAAAAGAAAAACTTTTACGAACTCTTTTTCTATTGTTTGCATAAATAAGCTTAAACAACACCCAACATTATAACTAACCATGTCAACAATAACTCTTAAAATTTATATTAACTCATATCAATGACATAATCAGCTAGCGAGCAATAATAAGACATCTCAAACGGCAACATATTATCAAAACAACCATTATATAATATGACAATAGTGGTATCTCGCTAGCCCTTTCTGAGACCGCAAAACATAAATGCAGAGCACCTCCAAAGTTCAAGAAACGACTAAACATTGTAATTCATGGTAGAAAAGATCCAGTCATGATGCACCCAACATTAGCTACACACAATGGATCAGCATGGCAGCAGTGCTCTCAGGTTCTGGCGCTTATTTTAGATGGTGATGACACAACATAAAAGTAAATAGATAGTCCCTTCGCAGAGAGAAGCAGTGATTTGCAGATATGCCAGAGCTTAAGTTTTAAAACAAAGGTAAATGATATTTTGAGACATGCACCCTTCTCATTTACTTCACAACTATCAATTATCAATATCTTCCATGCTAAACACGCTAGTGGCGGTTCCCAAGCGATAAAAGTAAAGGTTTACTCCCCCTCCACCAACAATCACACTCCACGGCTTGTCCGAAACAACAGGTGTCGTCCATACCAACAACAGTCATGGGGGAGTTTTATTTAATTATTTGCATTTTGAGTTCGGGACTGGGAATCCCCATTACCGCCCTTTTCTTGTGCAATGGCAAGTGAATAAACACTCGACCTGAGAATAACCCGCTTAGCATGGAAGATACCGACCACCTCTTGTCGTTCCATGAACGATCCAGACACACAAAAAGGATGCTTATTTGAAGTTTTTAGAGGTGGCACATGCAAATTTACTTAGGACAGCAGGGTAATACCGCATATAGGTAGGTATGGTGGACTCATCTGGAATAACTTGGGTTCAAGGTTTTTGATGCACAAGCAGAATTTCCACTTAGTACAGGTGAAGTCTAGGAAATAGGTTGAGAAGCGGCCAACTAGAGAGCAACAACGGTCATGAACATGCATTATGCGTAAGTAACATTGAACACTAGCATGAGTAGGATATGAACACCATGAACATAAATATCATAGAGGCTATGTTGGTTTTGATTCAACTACATGCATGAACATGTGCCAAGTCAAGCCACTCGAACATTCAGAGGAGGATACCATATCATCATACTACATCACAATCATTTTAACGCAATGTTGACATCCAAGATAAATCATTATCCACTCCTAGCTACTTATGCATGGCATGAGAAACTATAATCTCTAATTGTCATTGCAAAATTGTTTAATCATAATGGGTTGAATCATGGATACTAGGTTAAACATATTTAAAAAAACAGAACAAGTCGAGTTCATACCAGTTTCTCTCTGCCACGACCAGTTCATCGAGTATCGTCATCATTGCCTTTCACTTGCACGACCGAATGATGTGAAAATAATAATAGTGCAAGAGTGCCGTGGACTAAGCTAGAATCTGCAAAAAAATTATTCAATAGGAGAAGACAAGGTAAAATGGGCTCTTTGTTAGATCAACAATTATGCATATGAGAGCCACTCAACATATTCATCGTGGTCTTCTCTTTGGTACGACTAAAATAAAAAAGAAAAGAAATTCAGAGAAACACACTGAAATATTTTTGGAGTTTTTGGTTTTCTAGAACAAGCTAATTAAAGGGAAAAGCAAAAACAAGAAAAACTAATTACACAGGAAAGCTCCCAACAAGCAAAAGAAGAACAAATAAATCTTTTTGGGTTTTCTTTTAGTGCTATGGCTAACTAATCTAGAAAGAAAATAAAAAAGAAGAAGGAAATATTTTTGTATTTTCTCAAAGTTTTTCAAACACACAAGAAGAAAGCGAGAAAATAAATTTAACATGGATAATACAATGAAAAAGTGTGAACACCGACAACTGGAATGAAATGTGTGAACATGAATGTAATGTCGGTGAGAAACACGTACTCCCCCAAGCTTAGGCTTTTGTCCAAACTTGGTAAGCAGTCAGTAGCCTGGATAGTAGTCGGCTTGGTAGCTCACGGGGGCTCTCAGACCGGAGCCTCACTCTCGAGAACAAAATATCTTCCCTTGCTGTGATAATCAAAGAGAGCAGGCGCAGGCAAATATGTGTACACCACAGATTCTTGGTTAAACAACAATTTATAGGTAAAATTATGAATATCTCCTTTAAGGATCTTATGATTTTTCATAGCATCAAAGTCTAAATACTGTGTTGGTAGAATAGGGTCATAAGACAAAGGTGAAACACCCAGCTCTCTTGCTAAACGCGTGGCATAAATCCCACCATTGAAATAGCCGCTATTAGCGTTGTGCTGCAATCTGCATGCAACAATTGCTCCAAGATTATAATTCCTATCACCGGTTAGAGCAGTGTGTATGAGGCACAAGTCTGGAGCACAGAGTGTACTACAATCTTGTTTGCTTACAATACATTTCCCATAAAATAAAGCAAAGAATTAAATTGCGGGAAAATGAATGTTGTTTATTCTACCTTGCGTCACTCCCCTCGTCTCACCGTAGCAAAGACTAGTCAAAAATGATTGGTACTCAGCCCTTGGTGGTTCGTCAAGCGAACCCTAGAACGGGATTTTGCAGTGGTGAGCTAATCTCTCTAGTGATATGGTAAATGGATTTTCATAAAGTTTAAATGACACCCTAGAGTCACGGGGATGGAATTTAAATCCTTTGACAGATGATTCAGTGAGAGTGTGGTGTTGATTGCACTTATCTGAAATGTAGGGACCGAGACCGGCATTGTGAGCATATTGCTCAAATTCCTCCTTAATGCCCACACGCACCATATAATAATTGCATGAACATAAGCATGTTTTGGTGGAGGCATCTTGAATGGAACTTTCACTTGGTTCAACATAATACCGACGAGCGGAGTTGTCACTAGAGGATGGCCCCAAGGATCTCCTCCTCGAAGAACTGCTTCCAAAAAGATTCATCATATTCACCTACAATTTTCTGAAATTTTTTGGGTGACAAAAGTTTGTCAACAAAACTTTATTAGATTGATAGCAACTACTCATAGGGATACATAGAGGCCATAGCAAGCATTCGAACTACTTAGAACTCTAAGAATTCAACATGCAAGCTCATCTACAGCAGCACCAAGAGTAGCTAATTATTCAAAATATAAACCACTAAATCAAAAACTAATTGGACAAACGGAGGAGTCACATACCAAGCAACAATCCCTCAAAACATTTTCGCAAATGGAGCTTCGAGCAAAGAGATCGAAATCCGCGGGTTTGAGAGCAAGAACACGAGAGAGAGAGAGAGAGAGAGAGAGAGAGAGCAATGGAGATTTTTTTCTGGAGGTAGGTGATGATGTGGTGTGAAGGGATAAGTGAGGGGGCCCATGTGGGGACCACAACCCACCAGGGCGCGACTAGGGGTCCTGGTGTGCCCAGGTGGGTTGTGCCCACCTGGTGCACCTCCCTCTGATATTATTTGCACCAGAAATTCTCAAATATTCACAAAAAAAATCGTATTTAATTTTCAGAGCATTCTGAGAACTTTTATATTTGGGACATTTTTTATTGCATGGAAAATTTGGGAAATAGACAAAACATGGCATTTTATTTTATTTAACTAATAAAAACAGAAAAAAGGTAGGGACAGAAAGTAGTGCTCACTAAATTCATCAACTTCATACCTCTAAAAATGATCCATTAATAAGGTTGATCAAGTCTTATTAACAACCACTTTCGATTAGCATGAAACCGAAGAACGTTCATAAATCACTAAGTTACCTCAACGGGGATATGAATGTCCCCAACAATAAGCATTTCATATTTCTTTTTAACAGTAGGTAGAGGTAGATGAAAACTTCCAATAGTGATTGTCGGAGATTTTTCAATAACATTAATACCATTCACTTTGAATTTTTTCTTCGGAAAGTGCACCGTATGCTCATTACCATTGATTGATATGAAAAGTGATGTTGCATTTATTGTAATCAATAACAGCCCCTTCAGTATTCAAGAAGGGTCTACCAAGGATAATCGACATGTTGTCGTCCTCGGGTATCTCAAGTATAACAAAGTCAGTCAAAATAGTAACGTTAGCAACAACAACGGGCACATCCTCACAAATACCGATAGGTATGGCAATTGATTTGTCAGCCATTTGCAAAGATATTTCAGTAGGTGTGAGTTTATTCAAATCAAGTCTTTTATATAAAGAGAAAGGCATAACACTAACACCAACTCCTAAGTCACATAAAGCAGTTTTCACATAATTCTTTTTGATGGAGCAAGGTATAGTTGGTATTCCTGGGTCTCCAAGTTTTTTAGGCACCCCATCTTTAAAACTATAATAAGTAAGCATGGTGGAGATTTCAGCTTCCAGTATTTTTCTCTTATTAGTGATGATATCTTTCATGTACTTTGCATAAGGAGGCATTTTAAGGATATCAGTCAAGCGAGTACGTAAAAAGACTGGCCTCAGCATTTCAGCAAAGCGTTCAAATTCTTCATCATCTTTCTTTTTAGTTGACTTAGGTGGAAAGGGCATAGGTTTTTGAACCCACGGTTCTCTTTCTTTATCGTGTTTTCTAGCCACAAAGTCTCTTTTATCCAATCTTTTATTTTTAGATTGTGGGTTATCAAGATCAACAGTTGGTTCTATTTCAACATCATTATCTGGTTCTTTTTATTGTTTGGTTGAGTATCTTTATGAACATCAGCATTATCATTTTCATTATCACTAGGTGGATGTTCATTACCAGATTGAGTTTCAGCATCAGAAATAGAAACATCATTCTCATTATCGGGAGGTTTTTGTACTTCAGGTTCACTGGAAGCATGCAAAGTCCTATCATTTTTCTTTTTCTTCTTCTTTTTAGAAGGACTAAGCACAATGGTGTTGTTCCTTTTTGAATTGTGTTCAACTCTTTTTGGGTGTCCCTCAGGATAAAGTGGTTCCTAAGTCAATTTACCTCCTCTACTTGCAACTCCAACAGCAAAGTCATGTATGTTATTATTCATTTCATCTAGCAATTCTCTTTGAGATTTCGCAACTTGTTCTAACTAGGTTTGTACCATAGAAGCATGCTTTCCCACACCCCTAACATCATTTGAGATTCTAAATAACAAGTCACTAAAGCGAGCAATCATATCAGAATTGTATTTCAATTGTTTCATAACATTTGCATTGAAGTGATCTTGCTTTCTAATGTAATTCTCAAACTCATAGAGGCATTGTCTAGGGTGCTATGGTGAGGATTGTCATTATCATTGAATTTCATTAGAGAATTTACCTCTACCACCTTAGGCAGTGGTGGTGTATCAAGTCCATGTATTTCTTCAATAGGAGGTAAATTTTTAACATCCTTGGCTTTAATACATATTTCCTTCATGGATTTTTTTGCCTCTTGCATATCTTTAGGACTGAGATATAATATACCCCTCTTCTTCGGAGTGGGTTTAGGCAGTGGTTAGGGAAGAGTCCAATCATCATAATTTCTCAATATGTTATTCAATAATTCTTCAGCTTGCCCAACAGTTCATTCCCTGAAAACACAACCAGCACAACTATCTAGGAAGTCCCTAGAAGCATCGGTTAGTCCATTATAGAATATATCAAGTATTTCATTTTTCTTAAGAGGATGATCAGGCAAAGCATTAAGCAATTGGAGAAGCCTCCCCAAGCTCACGGGACACTCTCGTCTTCAATTTGCACAAAGTTAAATATCCCCTGCAAGGCAGCTTGTTTCTTATGAGCAGGAAAATATTTTTCAAAGAAGTAATAAATCATATCCTAGGGACTATGCACACAACCAGGAGCAAGAGTATTGTACCAAGCTTTAGCATCACCCTTTAATGAGAAGGGAAATAATTTGAGAATATAGTAATAGCGAGTTTTCTCATCATGAGTAAAAAGGGTGGCTACGTCATTCAACTTAGTGAGATGTGCCACAATAGTTTTAGTTTCATAACCACGGAAAGGATCGGATTCAACCAAAGTAATTAACTTTGGGTCAATAGAGAATTCATAATCCTTATCATCAATAAAGATAGGTGAGGTAGCAAACTTAGGATCATATTGCATTCTAGCATTTAGAGATTTTCCTTTATACTTGCATAATAATTTCTCTAGATCATCTTTATCCTTACAAGCAAGAATGTCTCCAGTTGTCTCCTCATTCATAACATAACCTTCTAGTATCTCAGCCATTTCATATCTAGGAAGGCTAGTTCTAGCAGGTGTTTCAAGATTTTTAGTTTCAAGCTCATGATCAGGATTGATAGCATGTGGTGGTGTTGCGAGTTTACTTGTAACAGAAGGTGAATCTAAAGCAGAACTGGATGGCAGTTCCTAACCTCCCCTCGTCTTAGAGGAAAAAATAGTAGTCTTAGCATCCTTCAGATTCCTCATAGTGATAAATTGACAATAATACCAAGTGACTCAACAAATATAGTGCCTGTCTCCCCAGCAACGGCGCCAGAAAAAGGTCTTGATAACCCACAAGTATAGGGGATCGCAACAGTTTTCGAGGGTAGAGTATTCAACCCAAATTTATAGATTCGACACAAGGGGAGCCAAAGAATATTTGCAAGTATTAGCAGCTGAGTTGTCAATTCAACCACACCTGGAGATTAATTATCTGTAGAAAAGTGATCAGTAGCAAAGTAGTATGATAGTTTTGATAATAGTGACAGCAGCAATAGTAACAATAACAGAGATAGTAGTATTTTTGTAGCAAGTGCAACAGTAAGGTTAGCAGTAGTAACTTAGCAAGAACAATATAAGATAAATTTGTAGGCAGTGGATTGGTAATTTGTTGGATGATATTCATCATGTGACAGTCATAACCTAGGGCGATACTGCACTAGCTCCAGTTCATAAATATAACGTAGGCATGTATTCCGTAAATAGTCATACGTGCTTATGGAAAGAACTTGCATGACATCTTTTGTCCTACCCTCCCATGGCAGCGGGGTCCTATTGGAAACTAAGGGATATTAAGGCCTCCTTTTAATAGAGAACCAGAACAAAGCATTAACACACGGTGAATACATGAACTCCTCAAACTACAATCATCTCCGGGAGTGGTCCCGACTCCCGACTAATGTCACTCTGGGGTTGCCGGATCAAACACGTAGTAGGTGACTATAACTTGCAAGATCGGATCTAGAACATGGATATAATGGTGATAACATAAACGATTCAGATCTGAAATCATGGCACCCGGGCCCAAAGTGACAAGCATTAAGCATGGCAAAGTCATAGCAACATCAATCTCAGAACATAGTGGATACTAGGGATCAAGCCCTAACAAAACTAACTCGATTACATGATGAATCTCATCCAACTCCTCACCGAACAGCGAGCCTACGAAAGAATTGCTCACTCCCACTGGGCAGCATCATGGAATTGGCGATGGAGAAGGGTTGGTGATGATGAAGAACGAAAACCCCCCTCTTCGGAGCCCCAAACGAACTCCAGATCTGGCCTCCTGATGAAGAACAAGAGGTGACGACGGCTTTGTCTCGTGGATCACGATAATTCTTTCTCCCTGATTTTTTTCTAGAAAAATAGGATTTTATAGCGTCAGTTCCAAGGTCTGTAGGGCCACCAGGTGGGGACAACCCACTTGGGCGCGCTTGGGGGGCAAGCGCCCTGGTGGGTTGTGCCCACCCAGGTGCCCCCCTCAGGTGCCTCCTAGCTCTAGAAATTCTCTTTTATTGCATAAAAAATCCTCGCAAAGTTTCATTCCATTTCGAGAACTTTTATTTCTGCACAAAAACAACACCATGGTAGTTCTGCTGAAAATAGCGTCAGTCCAGGGTTAGTTTCATTCAAATCATGCAAATTAGAGTCCAAAACAAGAGGAAAAACATTAGAAAAGTAGATACACTGGAGACGTATCAGCCACTGACAAGCACCGTGACTAACCTAGATGTCGTCGTCATCAGCCCGGAGCCCAGCCCACAACATGAGTCTATCACTCATTTCCCGCTGATGAGCGTTGGCGTAGAAATCTTCACCGCTGACATAACCGAGCATGTAGGAGAAGAGCGACACCAAGGAGAACACCCAGAGGCGAACCTTGATGTGCGGTGTTCATCAACCACAACACCCGGAAATGGCTCTTCGGCAAGGGTATCCACCGATGAGCCTATTCGCATAGAAGAAGAACCGACATTGTCGTGGAAATATCATGTCAGATGTCCTAGGGAAAGGACTTAGTCATGGAGCCACCGCAACGAGATTCACTTGAAGGGGTTAAACCGGACAAGGGACACGAGAGTTTTATACTAGTTCGGCCCCTTACGATGAAGGTAAAAGCCTACATCTAGTTGTGATGGAATTGATGGGGTTTCGATGACCAGGGAGCGAATACGCTTTGCCTGAGTCTCGAGTTGTTGTTTCTTGTCCCTAAACCGCCACCAGGTCCTCCCTTTATATACACAGGGTGATGCCTAGCCGGTTTACAAAGTCCCGAGGCCGGCTCATACAAGTGTCCGGCTCGGTCTCTCCCTTTCCCTAACTTACAATACAAGTTATACAATATGGCGGTTTACCACTATGGTCCCTAATCCGCCTCTGGGCTCATGGCCTCTGAGCCTTATTGAAAGCACAAGTGCTCCCTAGGTGGTTTTGGTAATTAATGTCAACATATCTCTTGTTGGACTAACACTTCTATGTAGCATGTTTTAGATAAGTTCAACAATGGAGTGGCATGGACTAAAGGATGTGGGAACTCCTTCAAGATGCTAAGGACAAAGGATTGGCTCAAGCTTCAAGCTTAAGACTCTTCATTTTACATTTTAGTGGTCCAAGATCACATTGAGTCTATAGGAAAAGCCAATACTATCAAGGAGGGATGAGGTGTTGCTTAATGAGCCTCTTGCCTCATGTGCTTAGTGATATGCTCCAAAACCCTCAACTACTTTCCCACTTCCACAAATGACCTAAACCCAAAGCCAAAATCGGTCACACCGAAACTTCCTATCCGGCTCCACCGATTCCATATGTCATAGCCACTGCCACAAACCCTAAGCAAATCGGTTCTACCGATAGGGATCTCGGTCTCACCGAGATGGGATTGTAATCTCTCTGTGTATGTCCATTATCAAATCAGTCTCACCGAGTTTGAGCAATCGGTACTACCGAGATTACAATGCAAACTCTCTGGAAACTTATTACCAAAATCGGTCCCACCGAGTTTGAGTAATCGGTCCCACCGAGTTTGCCTGACCAACTCTCTGGAAAGCTTAGTACCAAATTGGTCTCACCGAGTTTGTGTAATCGGTCTTACTGAGATTACGTTATGCCCTAACCCTAATCGAATCAGTCTCACCGAGATGCATGTCGGTCCCACCGAAATCACTAACGGTCACTAGGTTTACTAAATCGGTCCGACCGAGTTTAACAATTCGGTCCCACCGAGTTTGGTAAATTGTGTGTAACGGTTAGATTTTGTGTGGAGGCTATATATACCCCTCCACCTCCTCTTCATTCATGGGAGAGCCATCGAACGAACCTACACTTCCAAAGATACATTTTACGAGAGAGAACTACCTACTCATGTGTTGAGACCAAGATATTCCATTCCTACCATATGAATCTTGATCTCTAGCCTTCCCCAAGTTGCTTTCCACTCAAATCTTCTTTCCACCAGATCCAAACCCATTGAGAGAGAGTTAAGTGTTGGGGAGACTATCATTTGAAGCACAAGAGCAAGGAGTTCATCATCAACGCACCATTTGTTACTTCTTGGAGAGTGGTGTCTCCTAGATTGGCTAGGTGTCACTTGGGAGCCTCCGACAAGATTGTGGAGTTGAACCAAGGAGTTTGTAAGGGCAAGGAGATCGCCTACTTCGTGAAGATCTACCGCTAGTGAGGCAAGTCCTTCGTGGGCGACGGCCATGGTGGGATAGAGGTTGCTTCTTCGTGGACTCTTCTTGGGTGGAGCCCTCCGTGGACTCGCGCAGCCGTAACCCTCCGTGGGTTGAAGTCTCCATCAACGTGGATGTACGATAGCACCACCTATCGGAACCATGCCAAAAACATCCGTGTCTCCAATTGTGTTTGAATCCTCCAAACCCTTCCCTTTACTTTCTTGCAAGTTGCATGCTTTACTTTCCGCTGCTCATATACTCTTTGCATGCTTGCTTGAAATGTATTGTGAATGTTGAAATTGTGCCTAAACTCCACTTAAACTTAAAGAACCTTAAAAACTGCAACTTTGGTACTTAGTGTCTAATCACCCCCCCTCTAGACATCTCTTCTCAAGGTCCTACAAGTGGTATCAGAGCATTGGTCTCCATTGCTTTGGTTTAATCACCATTGGAGGAAGATGGATGAGTCTACTATTGGGAGTATTAGACATAGAGTGCGTACTCTCGATGGGGAGTATTTTCATGAGTGAAAAAATGAGATGCTTGTTATTTTCAATCAATATCATTTTAACAAGTACATTGCTAGCCCTTGTGCACCTTACGTTGATCCTATGCATCCTACCCATGATGAGTCAATTGACATGATTAGGAATCTTAGAACTGCCGATCTTATCATTAGAGGATTGCTTAGAAACTTGCTTGGATGTTTGCCTACCTTTAAGTGTGCCTACACCATATGGAAATTTCTTGAGGAACGATTTCCAGATTATTCCTTGAAAAATCTTGATGAAATTCTCCATAAGTCTATTGCCTTGAGTAAGATGAATACTAGTGATCCTATGTTTGGTGATCGTCTATTTGAGCTTACAAATCTTATGCGCACCAAAGGAAATGTTGGTATTATTAGTGACATTATTTCCGAAGCTATAAAAATTCATAAGCAAGATTATCAAACTCATTCTAATGAATCACCCTCTCTAGGACTTGATCCACCACATGACGATGTTGAACATGGATACTATGATGAGGATGATGAGAGTGACTTCAATCTTGATGATGCAATGAGACATTTTGGTCTTATGGCAAATCTTCAGGGATATATGTCAGGAGGAAAGGAATGGGTTCTTGATAGTGGATGTACCGATCACATGACCGGAGATAAAGACATGTTCCGTGAGCTTGCTGATAATGATAGTCCTCGAAAGTATGTCACTTTCGGTGACAACTCAAAGGGTAAGGTGGTTGGCCTCGGTAAGGTGGCCATATCACATGATAGCTCCATACAAAATGTCATGCTTGTTGAATCTCTTGGTTACAACTTACTTTCAGTATCTAGACTTGCTGATTTCGGTTTCAATGTTCTATTTACTGAAGTAGATTGCCAAGTGTTTCGTCGAGATAATCATAAAATGGTCTTTACCGGTGTGCATAGAGGTGATCTATACATTGTTGATTTCACTAAAAAGGCTCAACCTAAAACTTGCTTCGTTGCTAAATCCTCAAAAGGTTGGTTATGGCATAGACGACTTGGCCATGTTGGTATGCGAAACCTTGACAAGCTTATTAAAGGAAATCATATCCTTGGTGTTAACGATGTCATATTTGGTAAGGATAGACTTTGCAGTGCTGTCAGGCAGGTAAACAGGTTGGAGGAAGGCATCCCGTGAAGAACATCATGACCACAAGGAGGCCACTCGACCTACTTCACATGGATCTTTTTGGTCCCAACTCCTACAAGAGTCTCGGTGGAAATTCTTTTGGTCTAGTTATAGTTGATGATTTTTCCAGATTTACGTGGGTGTTCTTTCTCGATGATAAATCGCAGGTCCAAAAGATCTTCAAAAACTTCGCAAGGAGGGCTCAAAATCAATTTGAAGTGAAGATCAAGAAGGTTCGCAGCGACAACGGAACGGAGTTCAAGAACGCAAATGTGGACACCTTTCTTGATGAAGAAGGGATTTCACAGCATACACACACAACTTCAATCTCCTCCTTTATGTGTCCTTGCCTCGTGTCTCTCATATGGTCAGACACACGTGTAAACTCTCACCCCTCTTTTAATCGATCTCACAATCGCACACTCCTCCCCCTATCTAGCTAGTAGTTGGGCCTCTCGCACCACCTCCTAGCTCCATTCTCTCTGTCTATCCGTCTCGCTGGGCCTTATTTGCCTCTAACAAATGGACGTACACCGACCGATCTCTCGCTATACATATAGGCAGCTAGGTCCTTATAACTCGTTTTACCCACACGATCGATCTACCTCATTAGTTGTGTCTCTCCCTTCCTCCGACAAACAACAATTGATCTACCGATCTAGTTAGGTTTGCTTACCAAACACATGGTTCCCCTTCATCATCCATGGATGCGTCCCGACAGATCTATCACGCACAGGCACACACAGAAACACATCCCCACTCTTATTGATAACATTGCAGTTCCACCCTTAGTTTGTCTAGTAGGCCTCTCCCAACATCTCCGAGAAGCAACTCCATCACCCATCTAGCACTCTACCCCCCTCTCTCTCTCCTCTCTCTCTCTCTCTCTCTCTCTGTCCCATCATATTTCCCGTCCTTCAGTTATGTATGGATGTCGACCGATCTCCCTCATGACATAGCTGGGTCTCTCCTTCTCAACACATATACGAGTTGTTCTACCTCTATAGTTAGGCCTCTGCCTGCCCCTCCCCCACCCCCCCCCCCACACACCGATACATCAAGCGCTCTAGTCATGTCTTCCTGCCACACACAAACTTGACATGTGCCCTCTAATGTTCCGGTAGGCCAGTCGCCCTATATCTTTGACTTGCACACACACACGCAATTTCGATGGCTCTCTTCGTCGATCTCGCACCCACCCGTACTTGATCCTCTCTTCCACTCTATCGATAGCTATGACCCCTCCCTCTCTTCTCGTGGATTACCCGACCCTCTATGTATGATATGGATAGGCCTCCATTTCACACACATTGCATGCAAAATTTTGTTTGAGATGTCATCGACACATATTCCCACAAATAATTCACGAAATCAACCCCCCACCCCACCCCCACCCCCACCACAAAGCAAAAAACACTCACGAACGCGGTTTGTATCTCTCACACACACCCACATAGGTGGGGGACGTGCACGAAGAGAAGAGGTGCATGCACGGCGCACGTACTCCCATCTCTTTCCCAACCACACCCGTGCGGGTACACGGTGGAGCTCATTTCTGTATGAAAAAGGCAGCCCACGTGGTAATTTGGCACGTGTACTAGTTGTCCACTTGGTGGAGGGAGGATTGTCTACCACGGGTGAACAAACAAATTGCGACTTGACGCGTTATGTTAAATTAAAAAAAGAGGCAAACCATGTTGGGCCTACCTTAGAGGCAAGGCTCTATACACTGGAGTACTTTTGATGTGTCCCGTCAACTCGCAGAACAAGGAGAAAAGCTTGCTTAGTACGCCGTCTCCCCTGCCCACGGGCGCGGTGGCTCGCAGGATGAGCTGAAGCTTGCTCCTCCCTCGCCCATGCGCGCGGTGGCTCGCAGGACGAGGAGAAAAATTTACTACTCCATCCGTTTACTCCTCGTCCCTACTACCTTGGTTATAGAGATTATATCATATTGTTTGGAATATATATGTCCTTAGTAGATTTCAATATGAACTACTAGTACATACTCCAAACACTGATGTATATAGACGTATGATAGAGTGTACATTCACTCATTTTGCTCCGTATGTAGTAGCACTCTCCCTCGCCCCTCGACCCTCGCCCACGTGGTGGACGTGCAGCAATTCATTCGGTCTCATATAGCCAGAACGATATATACTTCACTACCATTATTGCTCGACTTCCCAAAGAGGCGAAGAGCCAATCGCAAGGTTAATATTTTGGAAATGCCAAGCGCAAGGTTATAGGAGAATAAGTAGTAGGTGCCGCGTCATTTATAAATAATTTTTTTTCTTCAGTAGCATGTACGCAATATGATAGGTTCATATGGAGAGAAAACGAAACTGCTCCACTATATACATAGTCAGGACGGGCCAGCCTACACGGTTGCTTGCTGGGGCTGCTCTCTTCACACTCTCTCGCACAAAATGATTGTGGCCACATCTCTAACATCCCGGCGGATCACGTCCGCTTGGGGAAGGGGTGGATGCTTAGTGTAGATGCGGTGGCCTTCACCGACAGCGAAAACCCACTGTTGGCACGTCCCGATCAAGGGTCCCCGCCGTTCTCTCTCACAAAGCCGGTGAGGTTGCCTTCGTCCCTTGCTCACTGCCGCGATGTGGGCAGTTGCCGCCTCCTTCCACCCTCCTCAAGGTTGAGCTACATCCCTCAGGTACAACTCCCTTTACAGCCGGCTTGCACCACTGCTCCAGCTGCCCACATCACTCCCTGTGGATATTTCTCTACTTCTTTGCCCCGCACATACCTGATACCTCTACTGGCTTCTACGTACTGTATTTGTGATGAGTTTATGTCTCATCAACTAGTCCTAGTAATCTTATCCTAATCACGCTTCTTCAATTTCTTTGCCACAGGGATGCTCATCTCGATTTTGGTAAAACTGCACAAAATGATCTGATGGTCAAAAGGTTGCAAACTTCATTTATTAGGAAGCTCGAACATTGCCAGCAAATTGAAGCCTGGTCAGGGTTTACGGTTCAAGGGCTAGGGACGGCATGGATCATTTTTTTCTTTAGCTGCCTCTGTTCCAAAATAAGTGTCAACTTTAGTAGTAGTACAACTTTGTACTAAAGTTTGCACAAAGTTGAGACACTTATTTTGGAACGGGGGGAGTACATATTATGTAAATCATTGAGATGCAATAGCATGCATGTTAGTCTCCTTTGTATTTGATGAAATGTTGCAATGGGCAACCTTGGACGCGAGATACATGTAACAGGAGCTGGAAGCTTCATAGCATTGTACAAATTTATCTCGCTGATAAATTACAGTATAGTACTATACTAGTACTTCCTCCGTTCCTAAATATAAGTCTTTGTAGAGATTTCACCATTAACCACATGCAGATGTATATAGATGCATTTTAAGTGTAGATTCATTCATTTTGTTCCGTATGTAGTTCTCTATCCTCTCCTTGAGCCACATCATCAAAATTTATGTAGCCGTTAGATGAAGTAAGTCAGTCATAATAGCCGTCTGATCTAGACGTTGAGAGGCTCAGCACTAAGCCACATGCAAGCATGCAGAAATACCGTGGCACATGCATCTGAGTGGGTTTTAAATCACATCAACGTGTCTGCATGCAAGCATGCACCGGTAGCATGCATGTAAGTGAGCTTTTAAGTCCCATTAACATGTCAAAAAGAAAATATAATCCCATTATGCGATGCGAGTTGGCTGATCTTTTTTCCTTATGTGGGATGATCTAAATGATGATGGGAGTTTATTTAGTTTGGCTACCACATTTGTCATGCGGTTATAGATTTTTTTTAGTTCTATGAAATCGATAATTTTGCGCAGAGAGATATACTGCTGTTCCGCGGCAACGAGCGGGGACTCATCTAGTAATATTTAGGAACGGAGGGAGTACTATGTAAAGAGTTAGGTGTCGCACGCGATAGTGTGAGGTGGGCCATTTAATCACTGAGCCTGCGTGTTTTCACTGCTCTTGCACTCCTCCGCTGTAAGAATGGAGAAAATTGTAATCTACTACCTCCTTTCGCCGAAAGCATGGGACATCCAGCAGTCCTACCACCTCAGTAATAAAGACCAATGAGCCGTCAAATCACATAGACCCAGCAGTAAGTTGGATGGGCGAAGCAACCATCACTCTTGCGCCAGTGAAAGGTCGCGTCTGCTCTGCCCGGGCATGAATGCGGCACCGATTCTTTGGAGCGGCGCTGACCGTTTTGGGCGGGAAGTGCGCGTGAGTGGTGGAGGGGCTTTGGGTGGGCCAGGCTGGTCAGGAGCGGGCGTGGCAGCTGTTCGCATGTCCCTACCGGACACACACGGAAACGAGAGGATGTACCGACTCTCGCGGCTAAAATCGTACACTACACACCATATCTCTGTAGGAGTAGGTCGATCTATCGCACTCTCTAACACACACACGCACACGCACACGCCTTGGTCTCGTTGCACCTTCTAATGTGACTTATTACACCTAGACGGAGGGAGTAGTAAGTATACGAGATACGGTGGCACACTGACTTAAGTCGCATACAAGTGCCCAAAATTTGTGTGCATGTTATAATAAGGATTCACTTAAAATAGTACGTGAGCGAACAGAGGGTTCAATTGGACAGTGTTCCCGAGCAGTAGCGAGATGTGTGAGGTAGTAAGATACACCGCTGGCGCTTTGAATTTTTCTTATTAATTTGTCTGTTTCACCCTCTAACTAGTGGGACCCAACGTACTACGTGGAGAGAGGTAACGTGACTAAGGCTGCATTATTTCTGCACCACTGTGGATAGTCTTACCACCAAAGCCACATGACACGATTATGATTGAAATCCTAATGACTCCCACACACACACACACACACACACACACACACACACACACACACACAAAACACGGCATGCCTGTCACACGAATGCAGGAATGTATAAAAGGTTATTTTCCTCCCGTTTAACATAACGGGAGGGTTGTGTAGCTGGTTAGCCTGTTCGCTCATCAAACTTGAGGTCTCTTGTTTGATAACTACACTTGAGCATAATTTTTGCCAGGAGCATTCTTTCACTGGTCAAAATGTTTTCTCAGGTTTGCACGCTTCACACTCTCTCTCCAATATATATATACACGCTGGAGCCTCAACGCTTGTAGTTGCTCTCTTCACACTCTCTCACCCTCTCCCGCTGGATCCTCAGCGCTTGTAGTTGCTATCTTCACACTCTCTCGCCCTCTCTAGATCTAAACAAGACTTTGTTGGCCTCTCTCTCCCCTCACTGCTGCTCAAAGAGCCGGCAGGATCCGTCCGCCGGGAAGGGAAGGAGGCTTAACGCTGTCGCCGTTGGCGAGGAAGGGAATCCACTACTGGCGCTGTTGTTCACTTTCCACCCAGCGGTGGCGCAGGGGGGCCTCCGACCCCTTCTTCTTCGTCGCCGTCCCCTCGCCCACCGAACCACGCCCCAAGAACCTTAAGGTTTATTTTACTTACTCCACATGCATTGCTCTAGCTGCATGTATACCATGAATCTAGGACGTGGTTCAAACAGGAAGGGAGTGGGGGAAAGTAGTGGGAAAAGTTGTATATAGCATGAATCTAGGACGTGGTTCAAAGAGGAAATGAAGGGGGAAAGTTGTATAGCATGAATCTAGGACGTGGTTCAAAGAGGAAAGGAATGGGGGAAAGTAGTGGGGAAAGTTGTATCGCATAAATCTAGGATGTGGTTCAAAGAGGAAAGGAAGGGGCGAAAGTACTAGTTCAAAAAGGAAAGGAAGGGACAAGGCTGTAGAGTTTGAGCAGGACTAGATTTGCTGCACTCACATAGGGAAAGGTGTCTAAAGATAACAAAACTGGGACCAACACAAATATGCTCCTTGGTTGTTTGTTCTTTGTTGCAACAGACTGTGCATGACCACAGTACATCGGTAGATGCACATGGTGCTGGTGCGTCCACTGTCTCGTGCAACTCATTAGCTGTTGTTAATCTATGGCCCTGTTTGGTTAAAAACTACCTAGTCCCTACCTGCTTAGTTCCAGGGACTAAACATGGACTAGAGGTTATTAAATTACATGATAAAAGACCATGTTACCCCTAGTAATGAACTAATAGAAACAAGGTGCGATGCGTGGCGGGGCAACTGTTGAAAATCCCAAAAGACTCCTCGGGGTCTTCTTTCTTTAGTCCCAAATGCCCACTTTTAGTCTCGAAAAGTCCCTCCTGTTTGGTTTAGATGTGGTGACACGGAGTTTTTTAGTCCCTACACCAAAATGTCCTGTAAACAAACACCCTCTAATAATGCCATTTGGAAAATTGATGCAATGCCACGCTTAAAAGCGAATTACATGTTTAACGAATTTTATTGTTAATATAATCTCTATGTTAATATTAATCAATGCCACCGTTTGAGAAATGCTACTGTCTTGCTTTCTTTCCCATAGATAAGGTAGATGCTTCTTTTTGTTGGCTTTTGTGTCATCCACCGTTATTGACCACTAATTGTTTCCTTTGCACCTCTGTGTAAACAGGGTTATCTACTTCACCTCGTTGCCATTGTGACCTTTTGTTGCACTGCACAAAACACTTTTGTTTTAAGAGTGTTTTGTGCAGTTCAACCAAAATGTCACACCGACAATGTTGTTTGATTGCTTGATCTTAGTGGAACTGCACAAGAGGAGATCTTACTTCCTATCAGTTAAGGCGAATTTGGTTCAGATCTTCTTCTTGTGAGTTGTTTGAATTCCACATCATGAGAGGTTAGTACTAGCCTTCTTTCACATGATTCTGCAGTGTACTTTCATATGTTGTGCTACTTGTACGATAATGTTGCTTGATTTTAGTGAACTGCACAAATGGAGACAACACTTCCAATCTGTATGTGCACCATAATATCCCATTGAGGTAAGATAAGGATATGTCATAGTTGCTGGCCTGTATTTTGCCACTTTCATCAGAAAATTAAGTTTAGTACTATACTTGTGCTCCCTAATTGACATGCCAAATCTTACATTGAAGGCGAAGCTTGTGTGTTATTGAACCAAGTGATGACGGGGAAGAACAAGCGGAAGAAAAACAAAAATCAACTCTCGGTGTTGTAATGAAGCACTGGAACTGTGATGACACAAGTAATGATATAGTTTTGCATCTTAATTTATTGCTATGGCTGGACGAGCAATTGTTTTGCCACTGATTTGATGCATACGTAATTATCTCTACTTGTGCAAACAGGGATCTTCTTTGAAGATACCATATATTTTAGTGGAGCTGCACAAGAAGATGTTGGAAACATTAAACTAATCGAGGAGTATATAGTAAGCATGACCACCCCCGTAGATAGCAACAGATGGTTCCTGAGAAGTGCTACATCTGTATGCTCTACACAATTAGCCTCCTGACAAAGGTTGGTACTCGCCCACTGATTTCATCCATATGATTGAGCTTTGTCATCTCTATTGGTGTTGTGCTACTATTTAGATACTGTCATGAAAAAGTGGTATTGTCCTTGGGAAGTGCTTCATCTGTGTTGTTTTAAATATTTTCTTTCCTTTTTTCGAGCAAACATGGATGCTAGCATTTAGTAGTCCTCTTGTCTTTGCACAACAGGATCATCTTCCTCTGAAGAAGAATATGGAGTACGTGAAGTGACTAGTTCCGATTATGCCAGATGAAGAAGCACATCTATCTTCTCATCGAAGGAGCAGTTGAAGGATGGTTTCATTACTCCCCACAAGACCAAACTAACTTTAGCTCGGAAGGACCGACAAATCTCCATTTTTTTTCTTTGTGATCTTGCGAGTACAATGTTGTTCTAGGATTCTTTCTGGTGAGTTCCATTTTTCTAAAAGTGTGCTCTACATGGACCATGTATGTGCCTGTTGAAACTGTCAATTCATAGTACAGTTTGCTTTACTAATCACCTTTTTGTATTTGTGCAAACAGGGGTGCTTAGCTTGATTTCAACGGGAACTGCACAAAATGTTCATGAATACATCGAATCATTCATTTTCACCACAAGAAAGGAGGTGCCCATAAGTTCAAGGCGTTGCAACATATAAGGGCGAAATCATACAAGCTAGGCGCGAATTTGGTTGATTTTGGTGGAACTGCACAAAAAGAACAGCTGGTTTATTTAGCACGAGGTGCCATGTCAATGTTCGAACTCATGGGAAACCCTGCCCATTCCACAATCGTAGGCATTTGATATTGTGGAATGGGACAACCTTGTCAAATTTTGCTCATTGATTTTAGCAAGATATGCGTTTGATATTTTCGAATGGGACGCCCTTTCTTTGTCGGCAATGGTGATCAATTTTTCTTTATTCTTTAGTTGTGAAGTAAATATTGCCTCTGACATGTGAGTCGCTGAGATGCATAATCATCGATTGTTTTGAATGTTCTCTATGAATTGACAGGCCTGTGTGTTTGATTGCAATGTACAGAAACGCTAAAAAGCTTCTCAAACTCTTTGTACTCATTCTGTTCCTTTTTACTTCGCACATTGTGAAAGTGCATACTTTTTTGTATAAGATTGGCCAAAGTAGAGATACTTTGATCAGAGACAAAACTTGTATGCGACTAGAATGGACCGGAGGAGTACATGTGAAACTGCTGCAAACGTGGTGATCACCCTGGGAATAATGCTAGTACATATTGTTTTGCATGTTCATCCAATGCCAGTGATACAGGAATTCAAACTAATCGAAATAAATTCATTCATACACGGTCGGATTTCATATAAACATGTCGGATTTCATTACATTCATACATTCTTCAACTAAAAAGGGTGTTTGTGGCCGCATGCATCTCCCAGATGCAGAGGCCGGGGGTCATCCTCCTTTTTGAAAAAAAACTAAAAAGGGGTGCGCTGGAGGTATAATTAATTAACCGAAGCTACCCACCTATGTCCCGCTGAGCCGAACAGAAGCTTCAGTGACTTAACTGCAGGTGCAGTTGCGTAACTGACAAGTGGCCTTTTGGGCCCACGTGTCAATCAGCCAACTGCACTAGCAGTTAAGTAGAAGCAGCGTTCTTCTCCGGCGCAGCTCTCCGACTCCACGTCGCCGCCAAGAAGCTAACCGGCCGTCAATGGTCAACCCGCCTAGCTTGGCTTCAACCGGAGGGTAGCAGCGATGGCCTTACTTGGACCCGAGCAGCAGCGACCTATCGTGTTCTACTCTTCCTCGTTTTCTGTGTGGCGCGGCCTCGTTGGCAGCGGGGCGGGGCCTCGGCGGAGCCGGCGATGCCTCTGTCTCGTTGTCGGCGGGCGGCGCCTCAGCGGAGCGGTGGAAATCCTCCCCCACGTTGCCGGCACGGTGGGGCCTCGGCTGAGCCGGCGATGTCCTCTGCCTCTTTGTTGGCGGGGCGGGGCCTCGGTGGAGCCGGCGGTGTCCTCTGCCTCGTTGTTGGCGCCGTGGGGCCTCGGCGGAGCCGACGGTGTCCTCTGCCTCGTTGTTGGTGCCGCAGGGTGTCGGCGGAGCAGGGCGTCGTCGACGCCAGCGGACCGGGGACTCGTCAGAGTTGGCATTGTCCTCTGCCTCGTCCTCGGTCTCGCCAAACAGCACCTCGCCCGCTTCATCGCCCTCTTTGCTAGCCTCTTTGTAGGCGGCCGCAGCCTCCGCCACCCGAATGCGGTACCGCCAGCGCTCAAGGCAGCCCTTGCGGGCGGAGCGGTATGAGTCGAGCAGCGCCTCCTGCTCCGCCCGCTCCGCGGTGATCTGCTCCTACGCCTGCTGGTGCTCCTGGAGGAGATGGTGGTTGTAGGCGCCGTCGGCCTGCGCCTCCCGAAACTGCTCCTCACGCATCTGCCTTACCCTGCCATATATTGGGCACGGGCCTCGCCGATGGTCATGGTGCAATGCACCGGCAAGGATGGCGCAGAGGAGGGGGTTGGCATCGGATCATCGACTACCATGTTCTCCATTGGGACGTCGTCGTCCTCCGGCTGCCTGCCGGCCAGCCGGTCGGCAGCAATGGCTGCTATCTACTTGTGGTCCGTCGTCCTCCCGTCCCAACGAGCGCTGGAGCGCGAGGAAGCCATGGTGGGCAGTAGTGGTGTGGATAGGAGAAAGGAAACGGATGCGGATGACTGCGGCTATGGCCGGGGCAGTAGTTTATATAGCAATGGTGGGCGGGTGGAGGGACGGACGTGTGACGCGGGAGTAGCCGCCTCGGCAACCGCGTATCATTAATGAGTGTGGAAGATGGACGGAGAGACGACACTTGTGTCGTTTGAAGGCGAACAATCGCCGCACCGGAAGCGGGCGGCGGCGCCGATTGTTTGAGGCGGAAGCGGCGGCGAGAGATCACTTTACTTGGATAGGATGACAATGGGGACCCACCAGGTCCATAGCCTCACGTCACGCAAAGTGCCTCCTTATTATATATATATATATATATATATATACTATAATTTATTTTGCTTCCTCCTGGTTTCCTGACATCACGGTCCCACACCATTGTCTACCTATGTACTCCCTCCTTTCCGGTTTATAGGGCTTATCTCAAAATTTTAGTTTTTCCATTTTATAAGGCTCAATATGGTTGTTTTCCATCACGTGTTCAGATTCCAAGGTGCATTAAATCATTGCATGCATATACTAAGAGAAAATTGACCAATGCATGTACTTTATGCATGCATGCATTGCAAATTGCAATTAATGCTTTGATAAACATAATTTTTGAAGATAACAAGAGCATTAATTAGGTGCTTTTGCAAAACTAGAAAAAGTATTCCACCACTCGCCATCTACCTTAATTAGTGATATTTTTGAATTGAGCATTATAAACCGGAAAGGAGGGAGTAGTCAATAAACGAGAGAATTGCACAAGAAGCGGCCGACTGCTGGGACCAAGCAGCTCGAGCAGTATTTGTGTTTTTGAGGTGTGAGCACTGCAGAGTTTTTCGATGTTTACCCCAGATATGAAATTTTCTCCTCTGAACAACAACGAGAACATCGCTGCAGGTATTAACTAGGCGGGCTGTGGCCCGTCTAGCCCAGGCCAGATATTATTTTTTTTCAAGCTAAAAATGGCTAGCCCAACTATACTTTTTTTAGGAATACCCAGACAAGGTCAAGTTGTTATTCTCCGCCCTGCTGGGCTGCAAATCTTTCCTAGGAGGGATGCATTAGGCTTAACAATAAAATGGGCTTTAAGAAATAATAAATGGGATGTAATTATAAAAACTGGGTAGTAACTATAAAAATGCACCAAACAGTGATTACTTTATAAAATATTATTTTTGGAATATTGAAAATTTTAATTTCATTAATTGTTCTTGACGGAATGTTTAGTTCGATTTTTATGCAATATAAATTTATATTGAAATTGTATTTAATCGACTAAAATTTCGGGATAAAAATATTCGGATCCCATCAAAATGTGGGAAATTTTATTGAATTCTGTTTTGAACGGTTGGTTGAAATGGGCTGTACTTTTAACAAACTGTAAATGGGTTGTAGTAAATTCCATTAGAATTCAAAAATGGGCTACACATTCTTGCAAATCTCAAATGGGCTATAAGTTCTCTGCCACACACTTCTGGCCTTACTAAGTTGTGCGTCCCTAAAAAAGCAGAGTTGGCGGGTATGCAAGGCTTTGTCAAATTATAGTCAACACACGGTTCTAGTAGCAGTGGCCGTTGGATGTCAATCCAATGGATGCCGTGCTTCTTCTTCAATCTCGGATATTCTAGCTTCACCCGCCCAAAAAATGATTCATCCCACGACATCCGGGCGCACCGTTTGAAGTCGACATGTGGGCCTACTAAGTTGGCGTACCAAGGGCTTTGTCAACTTAGTCAATATAAACGATTCTAGCTGCAGTGACCGTACGATGTCCATCCAACAGCCGTCGTGCTTCTTCAACCTCTGGTCTTCTTGCTCCAGCCGCCCAAAGCAGCGTCGGTCGTGCCGCCTGCTCCTGCCTCCCATGGCTGGCTGTGCTGCCGCAAAGGCCTCACCGCCCCCTACTACTCGCACCGCTAGCCAGGCCATCCCTCCACTCACCCACACCCCCTGTTATTCTGCGGCGACGGCAGCGCAGCCAAACCAGTGAACCCTCGTACTCCTCTCCGCGAGTGCATCCACTGCCGCGTCTTCCCTGGCTCCGTGTCGTCCCCTTTCTAGGCCTCGCCGTCGTCCACCGCCGTGGTGCTCTCGGTGCGGCGTGGTCAACATGGTCAAGGAACAACTTCCATCGGACGTGGACTGTACATGGAGAGGCTGACAGCTGGGCCCATGGCAGCCGCAAGGAAGTGCCTCCTTATTACGCGCAAAATAATTATTCCTCCACCTGACAGCGGGGACCCACCGGACGGGCCACCGTATTTCGCGAAAAAAATGATTCGCCCCCTGACTGCTGGGACCCATGACCTACATCTTCGCACGCAAGGAAGTGCGTCTGAAAAAACGATTCGCCCCCCTAACTGCTGGGACCCACCAGCTACATCTTCGCACGCAAGGAAGTGCGTCCGAAAAAAATGATTCGCCCCGACTGCTGGGACCCACCAGCTACACCTTCGCACGCAAGGAAGTGCGTCCGGGCAAAAAAGACGATTCACCCCCTTGACTGCTGGGACCCAGCAGCTACACCTTCGCACGCAAGGAAGTGCGTCTGGGCAAAAAAAAACGATTCGCCCCCCTGAGTGCTGGGACCCAGCAGCTACACCTTCGCATGCAAGGAAGTGTGTCCGGGCAAAAAAAAACGATTCGCCCCCTTGACTGCTGGGACTCACCAGCTACATCTTCGCAAGCAAGGAAGTGCCTGACAGTCGGGACCCACCTGGTCGAAGCGTACGCAGCGTTGTCATCCTGGTTGCGAACGTGTACGTACATACTGGTCGATGTAGAGGCGCGCACGTGTCGTAGTAGAGACGCACACGTGTCGTAGTAGAGGCGCGCACGTAGCATGTACACTTATGTACAACGGCCACGGCAAGAAATAAAATACGTTCACGTATGTGTACATATGGGCGGGGTCTCGAACTCCTAGTCGCGCATACGTACGGCGAGGGCTCGTGTTCATGGGGAGGCAATGGAATGCGTCGTGTTCATGGGGAGGCAATGGAATGCGTCGTGTTCATGGGGAGGCAACGGAATGCGTCGTGTTCATGGGGAGGCAACGGTATGCGTCGTGTTCATCGGGAGGCAACGGAACGCGTGGGAGCCAACCGGCTGGGTCGGAACTGGCCGTGCTCATCGGGAGGGCTTGGATGGAACAGGCGATGGAAACAAGGCCTGGCGTACCGCACAACAGAGGAAACGGACCTCCTACGTTCGAGCGGCGTCTGTTGATCGGGAGGGTGTGGCGTCTTGCAAAACGGAGAAGCGGACCTCCTACGGTCGAAATGGGGGTCTGTTGATCGGGAGGGTGTGGCATACCGCCAAAATGCATTTAAACGGACTTGTGTTGGGCCTTCTGGTCGAAACGGGGTCTGTTGATCGGGAGGGTGTGGCGTCCGCCAAACGGAGACGAAACGGACTTGTGTTGGAGCGCTACGGTCGAAACGGGGGGAGGGGTGTGGCGTACCGCAAAACGGGACTCCACGGGATACTGTTCATCTACACCGTCGACCTCCTCCAGCCTCCACGGGCTACCGTCGACCTCCTCCAAGCTCCACGGGCTCCTGTTCATCCAGCCTCCACCGTGCGCTACTCCACCGGCTACTGTTCAACTACCCCTCCACGGGCACCCCTCCACCGTCTACTATTCATCCAGCCCTCCACACCACGGGGACCTGTTCAACCACCCCTCCATGGCCACCCCTCCACCGTCTACTGTTCATCCAGCCCTCCACAGCATGGGTTCCTGTTCATCCAAAGGCAACGCCATCGCTCCTTTATTCATCAACCCCGGCAACGCTCACTTGTTCATCAATCGATCGGCTTGATTAGCGGCGATGGCGAAGAATCGCTCTATCGGGTTCAGTTAACAACCATCGATCTATCGCTCGGGTTCAGTAACGCATAGCCTGCAGTGTAATCGCTCGGGTTCAGTTAGAGCCCAATGCCTCGCTCTTGTTCAGTTAGAGCCAATGCCACGCACACACGCGCGTACGTGTACGAGAGAAACACACATCGCTCTCCCACCGTAACCGGCAACTCCCTGAAATTTTCCTCCCCCTCGCTTCTACCACGGGTTTTTCCATCATGGACGGCCCAAAGAATGTCATGCAGCTGCGTCTCCGGCCCATTTTCTGTCATGATTTTTTGTCATAGAAGTAGGAGCCCACCACATCTATGATGATACCGGGTTTTGTCACAATTATCGTCATAGAAGTGTCATATGTATGACAGAAAAAAATTCGTTCGGCCCAAAATGTCATGGATGTGTCTTTTTTTGTAGTGCAGTCGTGCCGACCATGTAGAGGTAATCTCCCTTTCCTCCAATCCAGATCATGTGCCGGTTCAAAAACTTCGCCGTGCAGTTCGGAAAGTAAAATACTCTCACCCTCTTGCTCATTTGGATCCACAATTTTCTTTGAAGACACAGCAACATGAAGGTCGTCGCACAACCCGGCACAGTGGCGAGCAAGTCACTTCCTTCAGTTTACCAGACACTCCAAACCGGAAACGTCGTCCAGAGGTTTCTTATTCTTTTAATAAACCTTATCCCTTGGCTGGTTGCTTCCAATACCCACTTAATCCGTCTGATTCAAATTATCAGGTGACTTCTAACTCTTCATCTGGCGACTCATCAACCACTCAGTTGCCTCCCCTCAAGACTGTCGCTGGGTAAGTATACTACCCTTCAGTTTTTTCCCTTCATGCATCGGTTTACCATACTAACTTTTGTTTGATATTTTAGTGCCAAAGCCCGACTGAGTAAGAAAGCCAAAACCAGTATCCCCACTGATGAAGTTGAACCGGAGAGGACCCCAGAAGGCGTTGGTAGAGACACTGATATAATCATGGATGATTCTGCCCCACAAGGTCCAAACACTGATGCTAATCCGCCGGAAGCTGATCCGGCTACTCATGTTGATCCATCAAGCCCGCATGCTACTCCTCCAAGTCCACCTGCTGATCCACCGAGCCCAGCTGCTGATCCACCGAGCCCAGTCAGGGATATTGTCAATCCGCCGAGCCCGTCAAAAGGTGGCGATGATGATGTTATTATCACAGGTACTGCTCACACCGTCCCAGGCAATCCGGTTGCCTTATCAAAGCATACTGCCAAGGAAGAATTTGCTGCTATGGGCAAGGGGAAAGAGAAAACAGACTTATCCAGCTATGTTAACCTTACTGCCCAGGAGCTTCATTCCGGATTCTTAAACCGCCTATACACAAGCCAAGATTATGAGGCCGGTTTGGTGAATATGATGAAGGAGGCTATGAGGTAATCTTCAAAACACTTCAATCTTTTTTGTTCTGTATATCCTCTTCATAGCCCCCAAGGGCCAGTTTGTCTCTTGAAGATAAACCGGGACTTTTGGGATAAAGAACACTTCAACTTAGTAGCCCCCAAGGGCCGGTTTATCTTATGAAGATGAACCGGGACTTTATGTTCCATACTGCATTTTGTGAATTTCCTTGGCTTTTTATTTTCTGATCAAATACACATTAGCCCCCAAGTACCAAGATTAATACTTGTATTGAGCCTTGGGACTGTAAATAATCAGCAGGAAAAAAGCAATCCGCATTAGCCCCCAAGTGCCAAGATTAAAACTTGTATTAAGCCTTGGGACTTTAAATAATCAGCAGGAAAGAAGCAATCCGCATTAGCCCCCAAGTGCCAAGTGTATAATTTGTTATATGCTTGGGACCTGGAGAAAAATATTAACATCTTCATCATCTGACTGTTGCAGGCTGATATAAACAACAAAGGTTCCCAAATTTCCGATCTCCAAGAGAATATCAAGTCTCAGCAAGCAGAGACCTCCAAGGCCAAAGATGAACTCAAAAGTGCTTTGATAGCCATGGAACAACTGAAATACGGTTTCAAGACTGAACGTGCCAACTGGGAAATTGAAAAGGCTGCTTTGTTGAAGCGGGCTAAAGATGCCGAGGCAGTTCTTAAACTAGTGGCAGAAGAGCTAACCGGGTTGAAACATCAAGTAAATGCTATGACGTCTGTGATATTTGGTAAGTACCTTGTGTACAGAGCTTGATTAACCATCTCTAAAATATCTGGTTTAACAGTGAAATCTTAAACCATTTCAGGTAGCCGTGTTGCTCATCTGGGCTCTAACATGCGGATGAAACTGAAGGCAGCATATACGTTGATAGAGCAACTGTATACCGGTGCCCAACGGGTTATCTGCGTAGTCTCACACAACAAACTGGCACCAATGTTGATCAAGGAGACACTAGCCAAATTGTCGATGATGCCGGCACAGATAGAAGAAATGAAACAATCTGCTGCCAGGGCTGGCGCTTTGTTAGCACTGACCCGGGCCAAAGCGTGGATAGCTGACCTGGATCCAGTTGATATCGCCAAGGGCTTTCCGGGTGAACAAGAAAACGGGTCAGCATTTGATAATGAAGCCCTCAAAGCCCTGACAAAGGAGATGCTTCCACTGTCAAGCCAATTGGCGGAAGAGGCTAACTTGACTGTTCATTGGTCCTTCTATGATGCAAACAACCAACGGATTGACACCGCTGTGAAAGAAGTGCACAATCTTATCCCGCCAATCCATAAGCACACTTATGCCCCTGACGTTGAACCGTCCAAACTTATAAGTGAAGAGGCTATCTTTCAAGCTTTAACCCGGATTGACTGGACCACCGTTGACTTCCAGCCACTGGATGGGGAGGAGGAGGTTGAAACGACGCCTGAAGATCCATCAACCTCTCGTCAACCCGGTGATGAGTCTTAATCCGGCAACCGGGTTGATGTTCACAGATTGTGTTCTGTGTAAACAACAATCACTTATTTTGGGCCTTAAAGCGCCTTGTAATAGGCTAGGTGGCATACTGTGATCTGCTGCCATCATGCACTGATATACGACTTTGTTTGATCTGCCATGATATTTGTGGCGCTGGCTTATATATCTTCATAATATTATGCAATCCTTGTGTCTGCATAAAAAAGATCTGTCCGGGCTGTTTATCGCCGGACGGGTCATAATGCCCAATACAAAACCTGGTAGATAACCAAGGTTGCAAAAATAGCAAAAATAGATCATACCTGTGATATGAAATTATGTTGTTGGTTTACCTACTTGACTGTAGTAATGGTGAATACCCAACTCTTTGTGTTTATAACTCCCACCATGCAGTGCTGGTGTGTACTAAGTCACACCGGGTTGCGATGAACACCAAATGATCATACTGGCGACATGTAGTCAAAGCCACACCGGGTTATGAAACACCGGTTTAATAATGAAGATGGTCTGACAACTTTTAGTTGAAAGCCAAGCCGGGTTAACAAACACCGGGTTATTAGAATGACTGATAGCCATACCGGGTCAATAAACACCAGTTCAACATAAAATACTGTCAAAGAAGAAAAATCTTGACAAAGGCAAATAAAATCGTGTAGTCGAGGCTTTTCAAGGGCTGCCAGGCCCAAATGCGAGGCTTTTCATGGGCTGCCAAGCCGCTGAGTTAAACCATTTGACAAAGCCTTTTAAGATGGACCTCCAACTAACCAATCGTCGTTTTAACTTTGACAAGTTCAGCGTCTATAAGATTGACTTGTCAAACGTTCGGCGAGTCATGCCAGGATTACCTGGATAGGAGTGGCTTACTTGATGAAAGTAGGTTAACCCGGGGTTTTAGGTGAATACACCAGGCTTCCAAGCCGTGCTTGATAGCATAATACAAGGGTCCTTTCAAACTCTTTGTTGCAGTGCACAAAGAGCCCCCAAGTAACTGTAACATCCCAAATTTCCAATTTGGCATGTTATACATAGGTCATCCGTGCATATCATATTTTATTGCTTTTTCGTTTGCAATCCACGAAATCCTAAGAAACTCAAGGACCTTCGGAGAGAGTTGGGGATTTTCTAATTTTCACATTTGAAATTTTTATCAAATAGTGAAGACGAGGATTTGATTTCAATTATTTTCTCTCAGGAAAATATTTCATTTAAAAATATTAAATGAGGGGAGATAATATGACTTCCCCAAAATAATTGGAATATCGGAGGAAAAATGTTAAAATCATTTTTGGATTTTTATTTGAGTTTATTCGGGATTTTATTTGCTCCTAGAAAAATGTTGCATGTTTTAAAAATTGCATTTAGGGGCCAAGAAAAGTTCATCTTGTTCTAAATATTTTATTTAGACGGAGAAAACTTGTTTTGGAATTTTTAGAATTTTATTTCTTTTTCTAGGAATTTTTTTCTTCGGCGGAATGTTTTAAAAAAAACAACCTCGCGACCTGGGGGCGAAGGCCCAGCCAAGCAGGCCCCCCAACCCAGCCGCCGCCTTCCCAGCGCCGCCGTGCTTGGCAGGACGCCGAGGGCGAGTCCGAGCGGACTCCACCCCGGCGCCCTTCCCAAACCGCCCGCCCGCCCTCCTATTTATACCGCCCCCACCACCACCACCACCACCACCACCGCCACTGCCGAGCCGCCCGAGCCCCGCCGCCGCCCGAAACGCCGCCCGTCGCCCTCGCGCCGCCGCCGCCTCCGCCGCCACCCGCAGCCACCCGCCGCCCCTCGCCGACCCGTCGAGCCGCCCGCCCGCCGGGCGAGCCTCGCCGAAGGTACTCGATCCCGCCGCCGGTTTTTTTTTCAGAAAACCCTTCGGTTTTTTTTGAAAACCCTAGATCCTTTTTTTATAGATCGGTTTATTTCGTCGGTTTATTTACTTAGCGAACGTCCGTTCGTCCTTTCGTTCTAACAAATGTGTTCACCGTTTAGTTTCTGCTAACGAACGTTCGTTCGTTTAGTAGTTCGTTGTTTTTCTTTTTATCGGATTTATTCCGCGATTATTCTGATCGCGATTTCTGATCTGATATTCAAACCTGTTTATCTTTTTGCTCGTTTATCGGAATCAGGCGATTCAAGCGCCTGGAGTTTCATCTCGAAACCCTCTTTCCGAATAATCAACTCAAACAAGATTTTTCTTCTGTAAAATTTTAATTAGATCCAGATTAGCAAAACAAAGTTGTTTCTTCTGCCGTTTGAGTTTTGTTGCTTCGTTTGATTTGATTCTTCTTGCAAATCGGAGTTCTTAATTTGAACTCTCCGGTCAACCTCTTTTATTTGGAGTTCTACTTGTGCATCTTTGATTATTGCTTATGTATGCTATTGTTTGCTTGCGATAGAATTCCCGGAGTGCGAAGCGTGTTACTACGAGTCTCTAGGATACCCGGATTGTCAGCAAGGCAAGTAACACATTGATCATACTCTTTTCATACCCAGTTTTTATGCATTAGTTTCAATCCTCAAACATTGCATGATTAGGATGCTTTAACATGTGGGTATTGGGAAGTAGTTGATGAGGTAGAACCTATTGCCTTGTTTATTATCAAACCCTTGGGAGTTACTTCTACGTTATGCTTATATTGCCATGCTATGCTCGTAGACGTGGATTGGGTTTGAGTGATATCCATGACAGATGTGAGATTGTTAATAAATGGTTTACTTAAGGTGGCAACTTTAATATACATCTGGGTGGATTGAGGCACATGGGGTTACCAGTGATTGCCTGTTTTATTTTTGGAAATCCCGGGGTTACCGTGTGATTCTCCTATGGACCGCCACCCAGGCTCAAAGGGAACTGAGTCTATTCATGCTAGAAACTTCCGTGTGCAGCCGCAAGCTATTATGGGCTCTAGCATAGTTGAGTAAGTTCGTGAAGCTCTTGAAGAGGTGGATCGGCGGTAGTGGGTTTGTAGGTTTGGTATGGTCTGCCCGAGTAGAGAGTTAATGCTTCGAAAGGCGTGTCTCGGTCATCCGTCTCTCAAACACCATGCAGTGCGAGAATCAACGGAGGCGATCGAGTCTTGCGAGGAAAAGTGCGCAAACCTCTGCAGAGTGTACAATCTAATCATGCTTAGCCGTGTCCCCGGTTATGGACAATTCTGAGTATCTAGTACTTTAGTATTCGCATGTATCTCAACACTCTTAAATTAATATTGCTGGGTTGTTAACTACTTTTAATTGGGATCATTGAGTTGGGGTTACCTTCTCAAGTGATGTTTCAACCACCATGATAGTTAAATTAAAACTGATTCATTTGTAGTAGGGAAAAACTGGCTTTTCGCAAAACTGTAACCATAGAGCTTTCCACCAGCCAAATATGCATGTAGTAGTAGCATTATTCCGTTATTGCTCTTTTGTATTACATTGCCAGCATATTCCATGTGCTGACCCATTCTCGGGCTGCAACGTATTATGTTGCAGACTTTTCAGACGAAGAGTAAGGTTCGTAGGTCGTTGCCGTGCAGCTCAGCTATGCCGTTGGAGTTGATGGACTCACTTCATCTTCCAAGCCTTCCGCTGTTATCGCATTAGATGGCCTTAAGCCATATTATTGTAATAAGTTCTCTTTTGAGACATTCGATGTAATAATTGTGTGATTGCTACTCTGTTATAAATCCTTCGAAGTACTGTGTGGCGTCTGCATTACTGATCCAGGGATGACACCTGAGCACAGAGACTTGACCATCTGAGGTCGGGTCGCTACAAGATGGTATCAGAGCACACGCTGAGTGTAGGACACGACCACTAAGATAAACCATAGGTCACACTTCTCTTCTCATTTCTGACTCCTCTTCTTTTCCACTCTTTAGGATGAAGGAGATGAAGACCAAGTTTGCACAACCAGATGAAGACACACCTTTTGGACGCCACTTGAAGGAAGTCACCAGGTACTTGAATATTGGAATACCAAGCTTCACTGGGACGAACAACGCCACTCTACCGGAAGAAGAGCACTGGATGATTCAAGTACGAGTTCCAGGAAGGACTTTCTTGCCAAATTCAAAACCCATAGAGTTTTCCTTTGAAGCACCCACTTGGAGCCTTGGCAAGAGTATGGCAGCTCATATTACCATGGGACGCATTGGAGAAATCTACAACAAGGAACTTGAGGATACCACCTATCAAATATGTGGGCGCCGAGATGAACAATGGGAGATGATCAGCACCAGGAAGGATAGATCTGTCGTAGCCTTTATCCAGGAGCAAAACCAGCACATGTGACGTCAGGAGAACCAAATGTGCGCAGACATGATCGAGTTGAAGAAGGCGAAGACCAGGATCATCGAGCTAGAGGAAGAACTTAAGTTCACACGCGATGGATATGAGGAGGAAATCAAGACCCTATTGGAGAAGAATGACGACTTAGTTGAGAAGATCGGAATCTTTATGGGAGGACCAGTTCTGAAAGAAGACCTCATTCGTCCGGACAACTACATCATTATCGACGACACCGACTCGGATTCAAGTGATGATGATTACGAAGATGAAGCTGGAGCAGACATCATGGAGTCTTCCACCGATCAAAATTTCTAGATGACCACCATATGATAATAGTATTTCCCCCATGTAACTAGTAGTAGTGAGCACTGTTGCGATAGTCCTAGACCGTTTTGTATGCCCTTGCTTGTTTGATTGAATGAATGCTTGTGTTTGCCTCATATACATATGGGTAGTGTTTCCCCCCTAGATCTCTTTCTATTCTAATCTCTTCCATCTAAACCCATCAGATGCCTCCAAGGAGAGACCCCGAGTTTGTTTTCCCACCGGAGATCACCCAGTTGATCCAGCAGCAGAATGCTTTGATGCAATTGCTAGTTCAAAACCAGGGCAATGCCAATAACAACAATGCCAACAACAACAACCCACCGCCAGTGGATAACTCGCCCGTTTATTAAGGTTACAGCCGCTGGTGTTCTCCAGTTGCATCGAGCCAATAGTTGCAGATGATTGGCTACGTCGTATTGGAAGGGAGTTAACCACTGCTGGATGCACAGATGCTGAGAAGGTGCGTTTTGCCGCACACCAACTGGATGGACCTGCAGCAACATGGTGGGAGAATTTCACAACCACCTATCCTATCGACACTGTCACATGGGCTCAGTTTCAGCAGGCTTTTCGCACTGCCCATGTCTCGACTGGAGCTATGCAGATGAAGAAGCGTGAGTTTCGCAACCTACGCCAGGGGAATCGTACTATTGGCCAGTACGTGGATGAGTTTAACAAGTTATCACGTTATGCCCCTGATGATGTGGCCACAGATGCCGCGAAGCAGGAGAAGTTTATGGAAGGGCTGAATGATGAGATGAGTATGCAGTTGATGGTAGCAACCTTCAACAACTACCAAGAGTTGGTAGATAAGGCCCTGATGATTGAAGGGAAGCAGCAGCAGATTGATAATCGTAAGAGGAAGTATGGACAAGGGAAATACAATTCAGGAGTTCACCAGAAGCCTCGCTTGACCCCGAACTCAGGAAGACTTGTCGATAACCATGGAGGACATAACCATGCTGGAGGAGGATCGCATAACCATAAAGTGCGAAGAACGGGAATGGGAATGGAGCCAACAATAACCAGAACCGCTCTAACCCATCCACACCCGCAAAGAGAGACTTAAGCAAGTTGTTTGCTACAAGTGCGGGAAGACAGGGCACTATGCCAATGACTGCTCTGAAGGAAAGAATGGGAATGGAAACGGGAGTGCAGGGAAGAAGCCCAATCCATTCAACGAAGGACAAGTGAACCACGTTAACGTGGAGGAGGTTGAAGAGCAGCCGGACGCGGTAATAGGTAAGTTTTTGGTTCAGTCATTTACCGCTATTGTTCTTTTCGATACGGGTGCATCGCATTCATACATATCAAGGGGATTTGTGGAAAAGTTTAAGTTACCAACCCAAACCCTTAGGACACCCCTCTTAGTGAGCTCGCCAGGAGCAGAGTACATGGCTAGCAGATGGTGCACCCAGATACCCCTAATCATTGGCACACATGTATTCCCGTCTGACCTAATTATCTTGGAGTCGCAAGGATTGGAGGTGATATTAGGTATGGACTGGATGTCAAAGTATGGAGGAAGTATTGACTGTGCTAGTAAGTCAATTTATCTTACCACCGGAGAAAAGGATTAAGTATGTATCTAGGCATGTGCCTAGGAGGAGCCAAGTGCGCGCCTCGGGGGTTGTGCAGGAGGAAGTACCAGAGTAAAGGATTTTCCGGATGTTTTCGAAGAGTTACGGGTATGCCACGGATAGAGACATCGAGTTTTGATAGAGTTATTGCGAGAACAGGACCGATATCCAAGAGACCCTATCGGATGCCAAAGAAATGATCCGGAGGAAATTAAGAAGCAGATTAAGGAGTTGTTGGAGAAAGGTTACATTCGTAGAAGCTCGTCACCTTGGGGAGCCCCAGTACTTTTGGTGGAGAAGAAGGATAAATCCCTAAGGATGGTTGTTGATTACCGAGCTCTGAATGAAGTAACCATAAAGAACAAGTATCCCTTACCAATGATCAATGATCTGTTTGATCAGTTACAAGGAGCTAAGGTGTTTTCAAAGATTGATCTACGATCGAGATACCATCAGTTGAAGATCCGAGAATAGGATATACCCAAGACAGCGTTTACCACACGGTATGGATTATATGAGTATACGGTCATGTCATTTGGACTGACTAACGCCCCTGCCTATTTCATGAGTATGATGAACAAGGTGTTCATGGAGTATTTGGACAAGTTTGTTGTAGTATTCATTGATGATATTATGATATACTCGAAGAACGAAGAGGAGCACGCGGAACACTTGCGTTTGGTTCTCGAAAACTTCGAGGAACACCGGTTATATGCCAAATTCAGCAAGTGCGAGTTTTGGTTGAAGGAAGTTGGATTTCTTGGGCATGTTATATCCGGAGAGGGTATAGCGGTGGATCCCAGTAAGGTTTAGTCGGTCACTGAATGGTTGGCACCCACTTCAGTTGGCGAGATCCGCAGTTTTCTTGGATTGGCAGGATATTATCGGAGGTTCATTGAGAATATTTCCAAGATTGCTAAACCAATGACTGAATTGTTAAAGAAGGATACTAAGTTCAAATGGACGGAGGAGTGCGAGACAAGTTTTCAAGAGCTGAAGGAGCGATTGACTACAGCCCCAGTGCTGACCTTGCCAGATATACATAAGGAGTTTCAAGTGTATTGTGACGCCTCTCGCTTGGGACTTGGATGTGTGCTTATGCAGGAAGGAAAAGTTGTTTCGTATGCCTCACGACAACTGAAGCCACACGAGTTGAACTATGCCACGCATGACTTGGAATTAGCAGCCGTAGTGCATGCATTAAAAACCTGGAGACATTATCTCATTGGAAACCATTGTGATGTGTACACAGATCATAAGATCTTGAAGTACATTTTCACACAGAAGGAGTTAAACCTCGGGCAGAGGAGATGGTTGGAACTTATAAAGGATTACGACATGAAGCTACACTATCATCCAGGAAAAGCCAATGTCGTAGCAGACGCTTTGAGCCGGAAGAGTTATGCTGATGTTCTTGTGAGCAAGGGAATGCCAAAGGAGTTAGCTGCAGAGATCATGGAACTTCGAGTGGAGATTGTTCCAAGAGGTTTTCTTGCAACAATGGAAGTTCAGTCGACGCTGTTGGACAAGATTCGAGAAGCTCAGAAGGAAGATAAAGAGATTGCTGAGATAAGAGAGAGGATGAGCGAAGGTAAAGCCAAAGGTTTTCGCGAGGATGAGCATGATACCTTGTGGTTTGAGGACCGAATTTATGTGCCCAACAATTCGGAGATCAGGAAGTTGATACTTTAGGAGGCCCATGAATCACCATACTCGATTCACCCCGGAAACACCAAGATGTATTTGGACTTGAAGGAACATTTCTGGTGGACTGGAATGAAGAAGGATATTGCCGAGTATGTAGCCGTATGTGATGTATGTCAGAGAGTGATGGCAGAACATCAGAAGCCAGCAAGACTGTTACAGCCTATGCCAATACCCAAATGGAAGTGGGATAAACTTGGTATGGACTTTATTACCGGATTACCCAGAACCAAGTCAGGATATGATACTATATGGGTAGTTGTGGATCGATTGACTAAGGTAGCTCACTTCATCCCGGTGAAAACAACTTATAAAAGTGCAAAGTTGGCCAAGATATATATGACCAGGATCGTATGTTTACATGGAGTTCCGAGGAGCATCGTATCAGATAGAGGAACCCAGTTTACTTCAAAGTTTTGGCATCAGCTACACCAGACTTTGGGAACACGATTGGAGTTTAGTACAGCTTTTCACCCGCAGACAGATGGGCAGACAGAGAGAGTCAATCAGATTCTGGAGGACATGTTGAGAGCCTGTGCGCTAGATTATGGATCTAGTTGGAATGACAATTGTCGTACGCAGAGTTTTCTTATAACAACAGTTACCAGGCCAGTTTGAAGATGGCACCATTCGAAGCTTTGTATGGACGCAGATGTAGAACACCATTGATGTGGGACGAGGTAGGAGACCGTCAGTTGTTTGGACCAGATTTGATCAAGGAATCAGAGGAGAAGGTTAAACTGATCAGAGACAGACTAAAGATTGCTCAGTCTAGACAGAAGAGTTACCCAGATTCAAAACGCAAGGAAGTAACCTATGAAGTTGGAGACAGAGCTTATCTACGAGTATCACCCTTGAGGGGAGTAAAACATTTTGGAGTTAAGGGAAAGTTAGCCCCGAGATTTGTGGGACCGTATCGTATTTTGGAACAGATGGGAGAAGTTGCCTACAAGCTGGAGTTACCTGAAGGATTGTCAGGAGTTCACGATGTGTTTCACGTATCACAGCTGAAGGAGTGTCATGCTGAGATGGCCGATATACCGTTGAATGATACAGTTCCTTTGGAGGCGATTCAGCTGGATAATAATCTGACTTATGAGGAGAGGCCAGTAAAGATTCTTGAGTTTGATAGTCGAGTCACTCGCAACAAGGTGAGCAAGTTTTGCAAAGTTCAGTGGAGTCATCATACTGAGGAGGAAGCCACCTGGGAGCGAGAGGAGGATATTCGCAAGGACCATCCGCACATATTTTCTACCCAACCCGAATCTCGAGGGAGAGATTCATCTTAAGGGGGGTAGGTTTGTAACATCCCTAATTTCCAATTTGGCATGTTATACATAGATCATCCGTGCATATCATATTTTATTACTTTTTCATTTGCAATCCTCGAAATCCTAAGCAACTCAAGGACCTTCGGAGAGAGTTGGGGATTTTCTAATTTTCACATTTGAAATTTTTATCAAACAGTGAAGACGAGGATTTGATTTTAATTATTTTCTCTCCCAAAAATATTTCATTTAAAAATATTAAATGGGGGGAGATAATATGACTTCTCCAAAATAATTGGAATATCGGAGGAAAAATGTTAAAATCATTTTTGGATTTTTATTTGAGTTTATTCGGGATTTTATTTGCTCCTAGAAAAATGTTGCATGTTTTAAAAATTGCATTTAGGGGCCAAGAAAAGTTCATCTTGTTCTAAATATTTTATTTAGACGGAGAAAACTTGTTTTGGAATTTTTAGAATTTTATTTCTTTTTCTAGGAATTTTTTTTCTTCGGCGGAATGTTTTTAAAAAAAACAACCTCGTGCCCGACTGGGCCGAAGGCCCACCGAGCAAGTGCCCAACCAGCCAGCCGCCGCCTTCCCTTGCCGCCGCCGTGCTTAACTTGCACGACGCCGAGGGCGAGTCCGAGCCGGACTCCACCCGAGCGCCCTTCCTAAGCCGCCCGCCCGCCCTCCTATTTATACCGCCCCGCCCCACACCACCACCACGCCACCACCGCCACCGCCCATTGCCGAGCCGCCCAGCGCCGACCACGCCGCCCCCGAAGCCGTCATCGCCTCGCGCCGCCGCCACCTCCGCCGCCACCCGCAGCCACCGAGCCCCGCCGCCCCTCGCCGACCAGCTGAGCCGCCGCCCGCCAGGGCGAGCCTCGCCGAAGGTACTCGACCCCGTCGCCGGTTTTTTTTTCAGAAAACCCTTCGGTTTTTTTGAAAACCCTAGATCGTTTTTTATAGATCAGTTTATTTCGTCGGTTTATTTACTTAGCGAACGTCCGTTCATCCGTTCATTCTAAAGAACGTGTTCACCGTTTAGTTTCTACAAACGAACGTTCGTTCATTTAGCAGTTCGTTGTTTTTCTTTTTATCGGATTTATTCCGCGATTATTCTGATCGCGATTTCTGATCTGATATTCAAACCTGTTTATCTTTTCACTTTTTATCGGAATCAGGCGATTCAAGCGCCTGGAGTTTCATGTCGAAACCCTCTTTCCGAATAATCAACTCAAACAAGATTTTTCTTCTGTAAAATTTGACTTAGATCCAGATTAGCAAAACGAAGTTGTTTCTTCTGCCGTTTGAGTTTTGTTGCTTCGTTTGATTTGATTCTTCTTGCAAACCGGAGTTCTTAAGTTGAACTCTCCGGTCAAACTCTTTTATTTGGAGTTCTACTTGTGCATCTTTGATTATTGCTTATGTATGCTATTGTTTGCTTGCGATAGAATTCCTGGAGTGCGAAGCGTGTTACTACGAGTCTCTAGGATACCCGGATCGTCAGCAAGGCAAGTAACACATTAATCATACTCTTTTCATACCCAGTTTTTATGCATTAGTTTCAATCCTCAAACATTGCATGATTAGGATGCTTTAACATGTGGGTATTGGGAAGTAGTTGATGAGGTAGAACCTATTGCCTTGTTTATTATCAAACCCTTGGGAGTTACTTCTACGTTATGCTTATATTGCCATGCTATGCTCGTAGACGTGGATTGGGTTTGAGTGATATCCATGACAGATGTGAGATTGTTAATAAATGGTTTACTTAAGGTGGCAGCTTTAATATACATTTGGGTGGATTGAGGCACCTGGGGTTACCAGTGATTGCCTGTTTTATTTTTGGAAATCCCGGGGTTACCGTGTGATTCTCCTATGGACCGCCACCAGTGCTCAAAGGAATGAGTCTATTCATGCTAGAAACTTCCGTGTGCAGCCGCAAGCTATTATGGGCTCTAGCATAGTTGAGTAAGTTGCGTGAAGCTCTTGAAGAGGTGGATCAGCAGGTAGTGGGTTTGTAGGTTTGGTATGGTCTCGCCTGAGTAGAGAGTTAATGCTTCAAAGATCGTGTCTCGGTCATCCGTCTCTCAAACACCATGCAAGTCGAGAATCAGCGGAGGCGATCGAGTCTTGCGAGGAAAAGTGCGCAACCTCTGCAGAGTGTACAATCTAATCATGGTTAGCCGTGTCCCGGTTATGGACAATTCTGAGTATCTAGTACTTGAGTATTTGCATGTATCTCAACACTATTAAATTAATATTGCTGGGTTGTTAACTACTTTTAATTGGGATCATTGAGTTGGGGTTACCTTCTCAAGTGATGTTTCAACCACCATGATAGTTAAATTAAAACTGATTCCTTTGTAGTAGGGAAAAAGCGGCTTTTAATCAGAACCATAGAGCTTTCCACCAGCCAAATATGCATGTAGTGGTAGCATTATTCCGTTATTGCTCTTTTGTGTTACATTGCGGCATATTCCATGTGCTGACCCATTCTCGGGCTGCAACGTATTATGTTGCAGACTTTTCAGACGAAGAGTAAGCTTCGTAGGTCGTTGCCGTGCAGCTCAGCTATGCCGTTGGAGTTGATGGACTCACTTCATCTTCCAAGCCTTCCGCTGTTATCGCATTAGATGGCCTTAAGCCATATTATTGTAATAAGTTCTCTTTTGAGACATTCGATGTAATAAGTGTGTGATTGCTACTCTGTTATAAATCCTTCGAAGTACTATGTGGTGTCAGCATTACTAATCCAGGGATGACACCTGAGCACAGAGACTTGACCATCTGAGGTCGGATCGCTACAGTAACTTTGTGAGCTGTGCTCAATGGGTGCCTATGTTTGAACTGGGCATAGCATCCAGACTCTCTTTGGCCCCTTGGGTGTGAAGCTCCCAAGCTGTATTGTGGCGTGATAGCCGGTTTAACAGGTAGAACTCCTCTTTGTCAGCTGAAGCCCCCATGTGATCAAAAGATATCGGAAAAAATGATAGAGGCCCTGCTTATAGCAAGGATGCCGGTTTATTATATTGATCATAATATATACATTGTTGAAATCTGTACATAAGAGGAGCCTATAGCTCAGGTGTAGTAAGGCCGAAGGAGAGCTATGTTCCACGACCGCCGGGTCTCCTCCTCAGAACTGCGTGAGTCTTCTTGAACGTCAATGAGGTAGTATGATCCGTTGTGCAGATTCTTGCTGACCACAAAGGGCCCTTCCCAAGGTGGGGATAACTTGTGCATATCGGTCTGATGTTGGATGAGCCGGAGCACTAAATCACCTTCTTGAAAGGTTCTTCTTTTAACCCGGTGGCTGTGATAACACCGCAGGTCTTGCTAATAAACCGCCGAACGAGCCAAAGCCATGTCCCGCTTCTCATCTAACAGGTCCAGTGCCTCTTAGCGTGCTTTCTCATTGTCCGCTTCAACATAATTGGCAACCCAGGGCGAATCATGACGAATGTCACTTGGGAGGACTGCCTCTGCCCCGTAAACCATGAAGAAAGGTGTATAACCCGTAGATCGGTTTGGGGTGGTATTGATGCTCCATAACACAGATGGTAATTCTTTCACCCAACAACCTGGCGTCCGCTTCAAAGGAACCGTAAGCCGGGGCTTGATACCCCTCAAGATTTCTTGATTAGCTCTCTCAGCTTCACCATTAGACTGGGGGTGAGCCACGGACGCTACATCAAGCCGGATGTGCTCTCATTGACAAAATTCCTCCATCTCACCTTTAGAAAGGTTCGTGCCATTACCTGTGATGATGCTATGTGGAAAACCAAAATGGAAGATCACATTCTTGATGAATTGAACCGCCCCGGCATGGTGACCACAATCGCCTTCATGGATTTCATGCAAGATGTATTGGCTCTCCTCAGGAGAAACACAACGTTGGAATACGCCTGAAACACTACAGCGGTGTAACTCGCCATTATGAATAACCATGGACTTGGATCGCCAGACTATTTGTCTGGCCAAAACTTCATCATCTGGTAACTCGCCCCGGTTCATATACGCCAGATATGGAACCGTCCAATCCGGAATTATGTGTAAAGCGGTAACTAACTATGCCTCCAGATCAGGAATAGCCAAATCCTCCTCTGTGGGCAACTTTATAGACGGGTTATGCAGGATATCCAGAAAGGTATTGGGTGGCACCGGTTTACGTCGAGACCCCAACCGGCTTAGAGCATCTGCTGCTTCGTTTTTGCGCCGATCAATGTGCTAAACCTGATAACCTTTGAAGTGACCAGCCACAACATCCACCTCTCGCCTGTAAGCCGCCATGAGGGGATCCTTAGAATCCCAAGTGCCAGAAACTTGTTGAGCCACTAGATCAGAATCTCCAAAGCAGTGAACCCAGCTTAAATTCATTTCCTTAGCCACACGGAGACCGTGGAGTAAGGCCTCGTACTCAGCTGCATTGTTAGTACAAGGAAACATTGAATGGAGAACATAACAAATTTTATCACCTCGAGGGGAAGTAAGGACAACTCCAGCCCCCGAGCCCTCCAACTGTCTAGACCCATCAAAGTGGATAGTCCAGTATGTGCTGTCCGGTTTGTCTACTGGTGCCTGCAACTCAGTCCAGTCGTTAATGAAATCCACAAGAGCTTGGGACTTGATGGCTGTACGAGGCATGTATTTCAAACCGTGTGGTCCAAGCTCAATAGCCCACTTAGCAACCCGGCCAGTTTCCTCCCTGTTCTGGATTATATCCCCGAAAGGAGCAGAACTGACCACTGTGATGGGATGGCCCTGAAAGTACTGTTTAAGCTTCCGACTTGCCATTAAGACCCCATACACTAGCTTTCGCCAATGTGGATATCTTTGCTTTGACTCAATTAACACCTCGTTGATATAATAAACTGGCCTTTGAACCGGATATTCCTTCCCAGCCTCCTTGCGTTCGACCACAATGGCTACGCTGACAGCCCGAGCATTAGCAGCTACGTATAATAACAGGGGTTCTTTATCAACCGGAGCAGCAAGAACTGGCGGTTCAACCAGCTATCTCTTCAAGTCCTCAAACGCCGCATTAGACGGATCACTCCAGACAAAATTGTCTGTTTTCTTCAACATCTGATACAGCGGGATCGCCTTCTCTCCCAAGCGGCTGATAAACCGGCTTAGGGCTGCAATTCGACCCGCTAGTCGCTGAACATCATTGATACACACCAGTTTAGCCAAAGATGTAATCGCTTTGATCTTTTCCGGATTAGCCTCAATGCCTCCGTTAGACACCAGAAAGCCTAAGAGCTTGCCTTCCGGAACACCAAAAACACACTTGTCCGGATTGAGCATCATTTTATAAACTCGAAGATTGTTAAAGGTCTCCTTGAGGTCATCTATCAATGTCTCCTTCTTCCTGGACTTTACCACAATGTCATCCACATAAGCATGAACGTTGCGCCCAATCTGAGTATGAAGACAATTCTGCACACAACGCTGATAATTTGCCTGGGCACTCTTGAGCCCAAAGGGCATAGACACATAGCAGAAGGCTCCAAAGGGAGTGATAAAGGCTGTTTTCTCCTGGTCTTTAACTGCCATTTTGATCTGATGATAACCGGAATAGGCATCTAAAAAACTCAAATGCTCACAACCCGCCGTAGCATCGATGATCTGATCAATACGCGGGAGAGCAAAAGGATCTGTTGGAAAAGCTTTGTTCAAGTCTGTGTAATCCACACACATACGCCAAGTGCCGTTCTTCTTAAGCACTAGCACCGGATTGGCCAGCCACTCCAGATGAAAAACTTCAATGATAAACCCAGCAGCCAACAGCTGGGCTACTTCTTCTCCAATGGCCTTGTGTCTTTCCTCGTTGAAGCGGCGAAGAAACTGCTTGACCGGTTTAAACTTGGGATCAATATTGAGAGTGTGCTCAACGAGTTCCCTCGGTACACCTGGCATGTCAGAAGGCTTCCATGCAAAAATGTCCCGGTTCTCACGGATGAACTCAATGAGCGCGCTTTCCTGTTTTGGATACAGATTTGTGATGATACTAAACTGTTTGGATGAATCGCCAGGAACGAAATCAAAAAGTTTAGTTTCATCAGCCAGTTTGAACTTCAGGATCGGGTCATGCTCTGTGGTGGGCTTCTTTAGAGGAGTCATATCTGCCGGATCAACATTGTCTTTGTAGAACTTCAACTCCTCTGTTGCACAAACCGACTCAGCATAAGCCGCATCACCCTCTTCACATTCCAAAGCAACCTTACGACTTCCATGCACCATGATGGTCCCCTTATGACCCGGCATTTTAAGCTGCAAGTAAATATAACAGGGTCTCGCCATGAACTTTGCGTAAGCCGGCCGTCCAAACAAGGCGTTATATGGGCTCTGGATTTTCACCACTTCAAAGGTCAATGTTTCAGACCTGGAATCATGCTCATCACCAAACGCAACCTCCAAAGCTATCTTGCTAACAGGATATGCCGATTTACCTGGCACCACACCATGAAAAACAGTGTTCGACGGTTTAAGATTCTTATCTGTTAACCCCATGCGGCAAAAGGTTTCATAATACAGGATGTTGATACTGCTTCCTCCATCCATAAGCACCTTAGTGAATTTATAACCTCCCACCTGAGGTGCCACCACTAGAGCCAGCTGACTCGGATTGTCAACCCGGGGCGGATGATCCTCTCTGCTCCACACAATGGGTTGCTCGGACCAACATAAGTACCGGGGTACTGCCGGTTCAACAACATTAACTGCCCTCCTATGAAGCTTCTAATTGCGCTTACATAAGCTAGTAGTGAAAACATGATACTGCCCGCCATTCAACTGCTTTGGGTGACTCTGAAAACCTGATTGCTGTTGATTCCCCTGATTATTCTATTGGTTGTGACCACCTTGGTTGTGTTGGTTGCCCTGATTATTGTGAAATCCAGAGTTTGAACCGCCGCCACCGTGAAAACCTGGACCTGAACCGCAATCAGAGTTTTTGAACTCCCTCATAATGAAACAATCCTTCCAGAGATGTGTTGCTGGAACCTCCTTGGTCCCGTGCTTTGGACAGGGTTGGTTTATTAGTCGCTCCAGATTCATATTTCCACCGCGCTGGGGCGGTTTACCCTTACGACGTTGCATAGCCCTGCACATTGGTGTTAGCCACAAAATCCGAATTATCTACTTGCGCTTACCATTGTTCCCATGGCTCCCTTGGCTGTGTTGCTGTCCCTTTGCACCGTCGTTCTTCTTTCCCTGCTCCGGTTTCTCCTCATCAGAATCGGGATCCTTGGTACTATCCGAATCGGCATATTTAACCAAGGCTGCCATGAGTGTTCCCATGTCATTGCAGTGGCGCTTGAGCCGTCCCAACTTCATCTTCAGTGACTTAAACCGGGAATTACGCTCCAATGTTAGCATCGTCGTGCCAGCCGTAATGCGGTCCGATGAATGTAAGACTTCTGAAACCCGGCGTACCCAATGGGTTGTTGATTCGTTCTCTCCTCGGACACATGCATCTAGATCCACAATGGACATGGGTTGTTTGCATGTGTCCTTGAAGTTCGCTATAAACCGGGCCTTCAATTGGTCCCATGATCCGATGGAGTTGGCGGGCAAGCTCTTTAACGAAGTGCGGGTTGTTCCTTCCAACATCATGGTGAAGTATTTTGCACATGCCGCTTCATCCACATCCAGCATCTCCATTGCCATCTCATAACTCTCAATCCACGCCTCAGGAGGTTGACCGGCGGTATAATTAGGCACCTTACGCGGACCCTGGAAATCCTTGGGCAATCGCACATTACGGAGAGCCGGGATGAGACACGGCACTCCCCAGGAGCTGAAGGCAAGTCCGGTCCCTCGTTCTACTAACGCCGCTTGCTGAACCGGGGCGGGTTGATGATGACCCGCGTGCTGCGCTGCTAATGCAGCCTCCCTTCATGCTCTGCCATTATGCACCACATCCTGAGCATTCGTTCCACCGCGTGCCGGATTGGGCCGTTGAGGAGCATTACGGCGTTGCACACTGCTGGACACCTCTGGTTCATCTATATGTCTGCTATAACTTTTGCTTGGACGGGGGGTTGAATGAATTTTGTCTCGGCTATAGGAATAAGCCTGCTGCTGCACAATAGCAGTTTGAAGAAGATCCCTGGCCCGCCACGTCTCAACCGCCGCTAGCGAATCGCCCTCCATCGGTATAGCTGCCAGGCAAGATGCCGCAGCAATCATGTTATCCAAAGGGCTAGAAAAATGACCCGGTGGTGTTGATACGTATTGCGGCGGGTTGTCCGTTCGTTGAAGTGGGTCTGTTATCCGTGGGTGATCTGGAGCTGCCTCAGGTGCCACGGTCCAGTTTGCTGCTGCCGGATTACTCGGCCCAGCCCCCGGCGTATTGAAGAGGTTCAGTCCTTCATAGACCGGCGGCAGATGAGACCGGTACTTCCTTCGTAGTACTTCGTTCGACGCATTCTGATCCAACATAAGCCGGTAATTTTGCGCCTGGATCTGCTATGACTGGGCATCTAAAGTGGCCCGTTCTTCAGCCATCCTAACTTCCTCAGCTGCCAGATCTTCTTTACCTGTGTTATCTGGTCCTTTAGCTTGGTAACCTCTGCATTATGCTGATCCTGCGTCTCCGGGGTAACTACCGTGGTTAACAAGGTCGCCCAGGCATCCAACAAACCGGAGAGCACTTGAGTCGGTCGGCGCGCCGGGCCTCCTGCCGCGGCTGCTGATCCGGATGTCATTGCTGTTGTAGATGAAGATTGCAAGGTGGGCTGTGTTCCGGCCATGAAGACTGCAACCCGGTTCGGCGGTTCAAAGGGGTCTGGAATACTATTGCCATCGGAATAGCCCCCAATCCTATCATCTTTCAATTGGTACGACGACTTGGTTTCACCAGTGGACGACTCGCTATCTGAGTAGATGGCCGTCTCACCATCGGACACCGGTTCATATTCCGCACCATGGATGAATCCCACGAACGCACGCTTTATGGTAGGCTGAACCCGGTCAGGACTCGCATGCTGAGCCGTTTCGACGAGGTCGGTGGAGATGTCCGGCTCAGAGCCCGGTTCGCTGATCTTGCAGATGAAAACATGAATTCTGCCAAAGGGGACCCGGTATCCGTACTCGATTGAGCCGGTATCGGGGCCCCATCCTGCGTTGTCGATGTAGAGCTTGCCACGACGACTCTTGGTCATCCGGCTAACCGCGTACCCCTTGAGTCCTTCAAAGCTGCCCTTCAAGAACTCGAAACCATCGTGCGATAGCCCCACGGTGGGTGCCAACTGTCGTGGAAATATCACGTAAGATGTCCTAGCGGAAGGACTTAGTCGTGGAGCCATCGAAACGAGATTAACTTGAAGGGGTTAAACCGGACAAGGGACACGAGAGTTTTATACTAGTTCGGCCCCTTACGATGAAGGTAAAAGCCTACGTCTAGTTGTGATGGAATTGATGGGGTTTCGATGACCAGGGAGCGAATACGCTTTGCTTGAGTCTCGAGTTGTTGTTTCTTGTCCCTGAACCGCCGCCGGGTCATCCCTTTATATACACAGGGTGACGCCCGGCCGGTTTACAAAGTCTTGAGGCCAGCTCATACAAGTGTCTGGCTCGGTCTCTCCCTTTCCCTAACTTACAATACAAGTTATACAATATGGCGGTTTACCACTATGGGCCCTAATCCGCCTCTGGGCCCTGGGCCTTTGAGCCTTATCAGTAAAGCGCCATCTTCTTTGTCTTCCTGGGCTTCAGTATAGTTGAGCGTGAACCGGCCCCTCCTGGGCGGTTTACACTTAGTAGTTATATCCTCAATAGACATGCATGGGTGCCGACAGCCACGCGACGGCAACAGATGTTGTCGGTGGAGAAGAAATATCTCCTCAACAAATGCATGCAGGTAACCACTCGCTTTGAGCACTTGTTTTTCCTTTGTTATTTTTGTTTTCTTGAACTTGGTCTTGAATTTTGATTTGCTTTCTCCTCCATCTTTAGATCCTCCCTCAGCAGATGTCATTGCTGTTGCCAGGCTCAAAATTGTTGACGAATTACGTGCCAGCGACAGCGTGTACAAAGAAGAGTAGCTCCTCAAGGCCAAGAGCGACAACTTCCAACAACTCCAAGCACTCCACCGGAGCCAGACAAAGAGCCTAGACTCCAGGGCAACAGTCATAGGAGTAGCAGAAACAAATTTCCAGAAGCACATTGAAGAGACGAAATATGGTATACTGAAGCCCTCCAAGAAGTGAACAATTACCGGGTGCAACTGACCAAACACTGGGAGAAGTTTCTGTTGGAGAAGTTTGATGCTGAGAAAGCTCAAGAGGAAGCTATGTGAAGGATAGCAGCATCGGATGTAGAGTGGAACAAGCGCAAGGTTGGGCATGACGCTCATGAGGAAGACCTTGCCACTCGCGAGGAAGCACTTGTCGCCAAGCTCTGCAGCAAGGATGAAGATGTTGAAAATCTTGTCGCACGGCAGACTCAAAAGCTAGAGCAGAAGCACAAAGAAATACTTGAAGCTCAGGCCATAGAACACGCCGGCAAGTTCAAGGAGGCCGTCGATGCTGCCAAGGCTACAAAGGCCGCCAAGAACAAACTGGACGGCAATGTGAAGAAACTGGAAGCAGATCTTGAGGCCAACGACAAGGAAATTTCAGCACTCAAAGCTAACAAAGAGAAGTCACTCCACAACCTGGAAGAGTTAAGAACCTCCTTGTCCGCCAAGAACAAAGATCTTACGCAAGCCTGTGAGTCCATTGCTGATCTGAAACTGAAGCTGGAGATGTTGGAGAGGCCACTCAAGGAGAGCAGAGCTCGAGAGAGGACTCTGACCAAGGATCTCCAAAGTGAAAAAGATTTGCTCGCCAGCACCGCCAGTACTTATGATGATTTTGAAAAGGCGTGAAGATCTAGACCGACCGCCTTGTCGAGGCAGCTCAAAATCTCACTTCATATATAGATGTCCACCATGGGCTTCTAGAACTTCAACCTTTCCACTAACGAAAGGGTGTCCACTGGCGCCAGACTGACTATGTTCTCTAAGAGCATTGTTGAGGCCCTCAAGCTGCTCCATTCTGACCGATCAACCTATCTAGCGAATGAGTCTCACAAGCTCTGTCTGGCTATTCTCTTCAAAGTGCTCGTCAGGGTGGCATACATGAATCTTGGTACCAACTTCACCAACGTCCTCGCCAGCTTGCCGAAAGATGCAGATATCAAGGCAATCGAAGAGCTTGCCGCGCCCATCGCCCACAAGGTGAGCTAGATCAAGAGGGTTGAAGGCCAGCGCAGAGATTGATCATCTTGCTCCGCCTTGTCTCCAGCAGTCCACATCAAAGACAATTTTTATCTTAGGTTAGAACTATGGCAAACTATTAATATTACATAAACTTGTTGTGCTTGGATGAATGTATGTTGTTTCCCTTGTTTTATTTTCTCTTTGTTTGTTTTATACCCTAAGCTTTCTTGGAAACTTGCTGGTGCGCACACTCTTGCCGTGAGCGCTTGAGGAATGGATCCTTAGCAGCCTACTAGAAGTGTCGCTGCCGGTAAGATAAGACTTGACGATTACATTGCAACCACTTAAGTTGTTGAGCGGACTCAAAAAAAAGTAAGGGCGCAACTGATCACGACCAGGTTCCTTCGCGTGCAATTTTTTCACACAAAGGCCAAAAACGTTCAACGAAAAGTAGGTCTACAACAAAGTATTTATTTTGAAGTTTTTCAACTTAACTTTTCTTTGTTGAAATTCTTGTCATAAAATGATAACTCGAACGTGACTCGTCGGTACTTATACCATCACTCCCCCAGGAAACTTGCACGCGAGGTAACCTTCTGTTCCTTTGAGAAAAAGAAAGAAGAGAAAAGAGGAGGCAAGGAACCTTGACAGTTTGTTAAACATATGACATAGGCAAGTGTAACACAACATCACATATAACCATGCAAAACATATCACGTAAATTGACGAGAGTTGTGAAAACACTTAGCTTTATTTCATTATGCATAGGGTCTGCGCATGGCTTTGTACAAGTAATTAGATGCTTCATCAGCAAACTTGTACAAAAGGTGGTTGCCGGGCGGCGTGGCAACCGTGCCTTATGGGTAGAATTTGTGAAGATGCTCGATATTCCCCGAGTTCTGCACCGGAATGCCATCTTCGGTCTCCAGGCGAACCGTGTCGGGCCTGGTGACTCGTACTACCTGATAAGGGCCTTACCACTTTGGCCTCAACTTGTTTGAATTCTTGGCAGACCAAATCCGACGAAGAACAAGGTCGCCTTCCTCAAGGCTCCAGGCATGAATTTTGCGACTATGATAGCGGCGCAAAGCTTGTTGGTAGAATGTTGCACGCAGACCAGCCTGAAGACGATCTTCCTCAAGGAGCGTTGCGTCATCTTGCCGCAACTGCTCTTACTCATCCTCATCATAGGCGAGCACTCGAGGTGACCTGTACATGAGTTGCATGGTAGCACCGCTACTACGCCATAGACTAGGGAGAAGGGTGTCTGGCAAGCTCGATTTGGTGTCGTTCTGAGTGACCAAAGAACCGCCGGAAGCTCATCAATCCAGCATTTTCCGCACTTGTGCAGCTTGTTGAAAGTTCTTGTCTTGAGACCATGCAACACTTCAGCATTTGCCCTTTCAGCTTGGTCGTTGCTTCTAGGATGGGAAACTGATACAAAGAAAATCTTGCCGCCAAGGTCTTGGACGTACTGCGCGAAGGTGTGGCTCGTGAACTATGTGCCATTATTAGTGATGACCCTGTTTTGCACTCCAAAACAACACAAAAGTCCTTTGAAAAACTTGACGACTAACTGTGTTGTCATCTTTCTCACTGGCTCTACCTCAGTCCACTTTGTAAACTTGTCGATTGCAACATAAAAGAATTCAAAGCCCCTAGTTGCACGGGGAAAGGGGCCTAGTATGTTGAGCTAACAGACAGAGAAGGGTCAGGAGAGAGGGATTGTTTGAAGAGCTTGAGCTGGCTGATGTGATTTCTTTGAATGGAACTGGCATGCTTCACACTTGGTTACTACTGTTGTTGCATCCTGGAGAGCCGTTGGCCAATAGAAACCATTCCGGGATGCTTTGCCGACAAGGGCTCTTGATCTTATGTGTGAACCACATATGCCTCCATGTATCTCTGCCAAAATTTATGTCGATCTTCCCGGCCAATGCACTTCAATTTCACACCGTTTGGTCTCTTTCTATGCAGAACATTATCCACGAACTGACACATACTTGAGTGACGGGCTACTTTTTCAGCTTCTTCTTGCTCTTGAGGATGTTCTCCTGTTTGAAGGAACTGGACGATTTGATGTGCCCATGCTAGATCTTGTGGCTCGACGATAAGGACTAAAGGCATATCTTCAGCTATGGGAGCGCTAGTCTCAATGGCAAGGACTCGGATCCTGTCGGAGCCTGCTGCTCACCGACAAGCTTGGCATTGTCTCTAGCAACTTCCTTGTCGGTGACTTCTGGAAGCTCTGCCGGGAAGTACTCTTCGGTGCTTAACTTTCTTCTCTTGTTCTGTCTTGTTGATGGTGCTACAGATGGCTAAGTTAACTGGAGCACAAAGGTCCCTGGTTCCACAGGTAGCTTCATGGCGGCATGCTTTGACAGATCATCAACAATGCTATTCTCCGTATAAGGAATGTGCTCTGTTTGCAATCTGTCAAAGTGCTCTTCCAATTTCCTCACTTCATCAACACACGCTTCCATCAATGGGCTCTAATAATCTTTGTTTACTTGCTTCACAACAAGCCGGTAGTCGCCTCTAATATAAGCATTCTGATTCCAAGGCCTACTGCGATCCTGAGACCGGAAATCAGTCCTCCATACTCTGCAGTGTTGTTTGTTGCTTTCTCTCTGAGGAAATGCATCTGAATCACATACTTGAGGTGCTCTTCGGTGGGTGCAACAAGCAGTACTCCAGCACTGGCACCTTGCAACAAAAAAAGCTCCATCCAAGTACACGATCCATTCTTTGCTCATTTCCTTGCCGGGGAGAGATGTCTCTTGAATTTCTTCGTTTGGCGTTGGCGTCAATTCTGCAACAAACTCTTCCAAAGCCCTGCTTTGAATTGTTGAAGTACTTACAAACTTGAGGTCAAAGCTTGACAATTCCAACGCCCACTCCACAATCCTGCCAGTTGCATCTGGATTTCTCAAAATCATTTGCATCGAAAAGAGAGTAACGACGGTGATCTGATGTGCTTGGAAGTAGTGGCACTGCTTTCTTGAGGCCATGAGAAGACAAAAAAGCAATCTCTGCATGCTAGAATACCTTGATCTAGCCCCCTAGAGAAGGGAGCTGACAAAATAAACTAGGCGCTGCACCAACTTTTGGTTCCACGCGACATGTTATTCCGTTGCATTCGCTTGATATGCACTTCACTTGTTAGCACCAAAACTTGTCAGAGAAGATTCCGGCTTGTCGCTTGATGATTTTGCATCTATTCTCCCTTCGTCTTCAGCTTCCCTCTCAGCCACTAGTGCAACACTAACCACTTGATTTGGTGCTGCCAAGTGTAGCGACAATGACTCTTGTGGTTTCGGCGCAACTAATGTTGGTGGAGAGGAGAGGCATTTTTTTAAGCCTTGCAGCGCGGCCTCCACTTCCGCAGTCCATTTCATTGGACCTCCCTTTTTCAATATCTTGAAAAATGGCAAGGTGCACTCAACAGACTTGGAGATAAACCTACTCAATGCAACAGTGCAGCCGGCAAGGCGGCGCACATCCTTGACGCGCTTCGGTGCTTCAATCTGCTCTATTGCTTTGATCTTGTCGGGATTGGCATCAATTCCTCATTTAGAAAGAAAGAAAGCGAGAAGCTTACCGGATGGAACGCCAAACACAAACTTCTTAGGGTTGAGCTCCAGATTGATCTAGCGTTGATTTGCAAATGTCTCTTCAAGATCTTGTAGGAGTGTTGCCTTGTCCTTGGTTTTGACCACTATGTCATCCATGTATGCTTCCATATTCTAGTGCAGATGTGGCTCAAAACCAATTTGGACTGCTCTTGCGAATGTAGAACCGGCCCTTTTCAATCAGAGAGGGATGCATATAAAGCAATATGTGCCACATGGAGTGATAAATCCGGTCTTCTCTTCATCTTCCTTAGACATGAAAATTAATGGGGAACGTTGCATGAAATCAAAAAAAATCCTATGAAACACCGAAGATCTAGTATAGGAGATGCATAGCTATGAGAGGGGAGTGTATCTACATACCCTTGTAAACCTAAAGCAGAAGCGTATATAACACGGTTGATGTAGTCATACTCTTCTCGATCCAATCCGATCTAGCACCGAATGGACATCACCTCCGCGTTTAGCACACATGTGACTCGATGACATCTCCTCCTTCTTCATATAGCAAGCAAGAGAGAAGAATTATATGGGATCTCAACCAGCACGATAGTGTGGTGGAGATGATGGTGGTGCAATCTCGGCAGGGCTTCGCCAAACGCTGCTGGAACCAATATGAGGAGAAAACAAAGTTTTGGGAGAGGTAGGGCTGTCGCCGGGGCATGGGATTTGGTGTGTCCAGCCCCTCCCTCTCCCCAAATATTTATAGGAGGTAGGGGGAAGGGTTGGGGCGCAACCTTGGCTCCTCCTCCAAGGGAGGTGGTGCGACAAGGCCTAGGGAGGTTTCCTCCCTTCCCAAGGCACCTCGGGGGGTGCCTTCCACCATTAGGACTCTCCCTTTCCCCTCTCTCTTGGCGCATGGGCCCATTAGGGATGGTGCCCTTGTCCCATATAGGCCAAGGCGCATCCCCTACAGCCCATATGGCCCTCCGCAGCCAATGTTGGTACTCTCGGTACTCTCTATACAATACCGATAATGCCTGAAATTTCTCCAACGACCAAAACAGGACTTCCTATATATGAATCTTTACCTCTGAACCATTCCGGAGCTCTTAGTGATGTCTGAGATCTCATCTGGGACTCCGGACAACATTCGGTTACCAATGCACATATCCCAATACTACTCTAGTGATACTGAACGTTAAGCGTGCGGACCCTACGGGTTCAAGAATAATTTAGACATGACCGAGACACCTCTCCGGTCAATAACCAATAGCAGGACATAGATGCCCATATTGGTTCCTACATATTCCATGAAGATCTTTATTGGTTGAACCACAATGTCAAGGATTCAGTCAATCCCGTATGCAATTCCCTTTGTCTAGTGATATGTTACTTGCCAGAGATTTGATCGTCGGTATCTCCATACCTAGTTCAATCTCGTTACCAGCAAGTTTCTTTACTCATTCCATAATACAAGATCCCATGACTAAACTCATTATTCACATGAAGCTTCTTATGATGTTGTATTACCGAGAGGGCCCAGAGATATCTCTCTGTGACACGGAGTGACAAATCCCAGTCTCGATCCATGCAACCCAACAGACACCTCCAGAGATAGCTATAGAGCACCTTTATGATCACCCAGTTATGAAGTGACGTTTGATAGCAAACAAGGCATTCCTCCGATATCCGGGAGTGGCATGATCTGATGGTCTAAGGAACAGATACTTGACATGTAGAAAGCAATAGCAAATAAACTAAACAATATGATGCTAAGCTTGCGGTTGGGTCTTGTCCATCACATCATTCTCCTAATGATTTGATCCCGTTATTAAATGACAACTCGTGTCTATGGTTAGGAAACGTCAATCATCTTTGATCAACGAGCTAGTCTAGTATATGCTTACTAGGGACATTGTATTGTTTGTGTATCCACACATGTATTTAGGTTTTCGGTCAATACAATTCTAGCATGCATAATAAACATTTATCATGAACGGAAAATATGATAATATTCTTATTATTATTGCCTCTAGGGCATATTTCCAATAGTCTCCCACTTGCACTAGAGTCACTAATCTAGTTCACATCTCCATGTGATTAACACCCAATCAGTTCTGGGGTTTGATCATGTTTTGCTTGTGGGAGAGGTTTTAGTCAAAGGGTCTACAACATTCAGATCCCTCTGTACTTCGCAAATCTCTATGTCATACTATAGATGGTACTACCACGTTCCAATTGGAGCTATTCCAAATGACTGCTCCACTATACATATCCAGTTAGCAACTCAGGGTCAGCCAGATCGATGTCAAAGCTTGCATCGACGTAACTTTTTACGACGAACTCTTTATCACCTCCATGACCGAGAAACATTTCCTTAGTCCTCTTTGGGAACCTATGTATAGTTTTGATCGCTTTCGAGTGATCCACTCCTAGATTACTTTGGTACCTCCCTGCCAGACTTATGGCAAGACACACATCACGTCTGGTACACAACATGGCATATATTATGGAGCCTATGGTCGAGGCATAGGGGATGACTTTCATCCTTTCTCTTTCTTCTGCCGTGGTCGAGCTTTGAGTCTTACTCAACTTCACACCTTAAAATACATGAAAGAACACCTTTGACTAGTCCATTTTGAGCTCCTTCATAAGCATTCCAGGTATGTGCTCTGTGAAAGTCTCATCAGGTGTCTTGATCTATCTCTATAGATCTTCATGCCCAATATGTAAGAAAATTTACCCAAGTCTTCCTTTGAAACTCCTTTCAAACAACCCTTTATGATTTCCAGAAATTCTACATCATTTCCAATCAACAATATGTCATCCACATATACTATCAAAAATGCTATAGAGCTCCCACTCACTTTCTTGTAAATACAAGTTTCTTCATAAACTCCGTATAAACCCAAAAGCTTTGATCACCTCATTAAAGCGTATATTCCAACTCCGAGATGCTTTTCACTAGTCCATAGATGAATCGCTGGAGCTTGCATACTTTGTTAGCATCCTTAGGATCGACAAAACCTTCTGGTTGCATCATATACAACTCTTCCAAATCTCATAATCATAAAATGCCACAATTGCTAACATAATTATAACAGACTTAAGCATCGCTACGGGTTACAAAGTCTCATAGTAGTCAACTCCTTGAACTTGTTAGAAACCCTTTGAGACAAGTCGACCATTATAGACGGTGACATTACCATCAGCGCATGTATTCTTCTTAAAGATCCATTTATTCTCAATGGCTTGCCGATCATCGGGAAAGTCCACCAAAGTCCATACTTTGTTTCCATACATGGATCCTATCTCGGGTTTCATGGCCTCAAGCCATTTGTCAGAATCTGGGCTCATCATTGCTTCTTCATAGTTTGTAGGTTCGATGTTGTCTAATAACATGACTTCCAGGATGGGATCACCGTACCACTCTGGTGCGGAACGTGTCCTGGTCGACCTACGAAGTTCAGTAGTAACTTGATCCGAAGTTTTATGATCATCATCATTAGCTTCCTCTCCGGTTGGTGTAGGAATCACGAGAACTTCTCTCTGTGATGTGCTACTCTCCAGTTCGAGAGAAGGTACAATTACCTCATCAAGTTCTACTTTCCTCCCACTCACATCTTTCGAGAGAAACTCCTTCTCTAGAAAGGACCAATTTTTAGCAAAAAAATCTTGACCTCGGATCTATGATAGAAGGTATACCCAACGGTCTCTTTAGGGTATCCTATGAAGACGCATTTCTCCGTGTTGGGTTCGAGTTTATCAGGATGAAGCCTTTTTTACATAAACATCACATCCCCAAACTTTAAGAAATGACGGTTTAGATTTCTTGCGAAACCATAATTCATACGGTGTCGTCTCAACGGACTTGGACAATGCCCTATTTAAAGTGAATGCGGCTGTCTCTAATACATAACCCCAAAATGATAGTGGCAAATCGGTAAGAGGCATCATAGAACGCACCATGTCCAATAAAGTACGATTATGACGTTCGGACACACCATTACGCCGTGGTGTTCTAGGTGGAGTGAGTTGTGAAACAATTCCACATTGTGTTAAATGAGCGCCAAACTCGTAACTCAAATATTCACCTCCATGGTCGGATCGTAGAAACTTTATTTTCTTGTTAAGATGATTCTCCACTTCACTCTGAAATTCCTTGAACTATTCAAATGTTTCAGACTTGTGTTTCATTAAGTAAATATACCCATATCTACTCAAATCATCTATGAAGGTAAGAAAATAACGAAATCCACCACGTGCTTCAATACTCATCGAACCGCATCCATCAGTATGTATTATTTCCAATAAGTCACTAGCCCGCTCCATTGTTCAAGAAAACGGGGTTTTAGTCATCTTGCCCTACGGCATGGTTCACATGTCTCAAGTGATTCATGATCAACAGATTCCAAAAGTCCATCAGCATGGAGTTTCTTCATGCGCTTTACACCAATATGACCTAAGCGGCAGCGCTACAAATGTGTGGTACTATCATCATTAACTTTGCATCTTTTGGCATCAATATTATGAATATGTGTATCACTACGATCGAGATTCAACAAGAATAAATTATTCACAAGGGGCGCATGACCATAAAAGATATTACTCATATAAATAGAATAACCATTATTCTCCGACTTAAATGAATAATTGTCTTGTAAAAAACAATATATGGTTTATGCTCTGCAAGCACCAAATAACCATTATTTAGGTTTAATACTAATCCTGAAGGTATTACGAGCGTGCCAATGGTGATCATATCAGCCTTGGAGACACTTCCAATACTAATCGTCACCTCGCCCTCAGCTAGTCTCCGTTACTCCGTAACTCCTGCTTTGAGTTACTAATATTAGCAACTGAATCGGTATCAAATACCCAAACGTTACTACGAGCACTAGTGAGGTACACATAATAACATGTATATCAAATATTCCTACGTTGACATTGCCATCCTTCTTATTTGCCAAGTACTTGGGGCAGTTCCGCTTTCAGTGGCCTTTCCCCTTGCAATAGAAGCAGCCAGTCTCGGGTTTAGGTCCAGCCTTGGGTTTCGTCATGGGAGAGGCAACTACCTTGCCATTCTTCTTGAAGTTCAATTTCTTTTCCTTTCCCTTCTTGAAACTGGTGGTCTTATTGACCATCAAACTTGATGCTCTTTCTTGATTTCTACCTCCGCGGCCTTAAGCATCGAGAATAGCTCGGGTGAGGGAGTCCTGGACTAGGGGGTGTCCGGACAGCCGGACTATCATCGTCCGCCGGACTCCAAGACTACGAAGATACAAGATTGAAGACTCCATCCCGTGTCCGGATGGGACTTTCCTTGGCGTGGAAGGCAAGCTTGGCGATACGGATATGTAGATCTCCTACCATTGTAACCGACTCTGTGTAACCCTAGCCCTCTCCGGTGTCTATATAAACCGGAGGGGTTTAGTCCGTAGGACAACATACATTACAATAATCATACCATAGGCTAGCTTCTAGGGTTTAGCCTCCTTAATCTCGTGGTAGATCTACTCTTGTACTACCCACATAGTCAATATTAATCAAGCAGGACGTAGGGTTTTACCTCCATCGAGAGGGCCCGAACCTAGGTAAAACATCGTGTCCCTTGTCTCCTGTTACCATCCGCCTAGACGCACAGTTCGGGAACCCCTACCCGAGATCCGCCGGTTTTGACACCGACATTGGTGCTTTCATTGAGAGTTCCTCTGTGTCGTCACCGATAGGCTCGATGGCATCCTCAATAAACAACACTGTCCAGGGTGAGACTTTTCTCCCCGGGCAGATCTTCGTATTCGGCGGCTTCGCACTGCGGGCTAATCCACTTGGCCATCTGGAGCAGATTGAAAGCTACGCCCCTGGCCGTCAGGTTAGATTCGGAAGCCTAAACTTCACGGCCGATGTCCGCGGAGACTTGATCTTCGACGGACTCGAGCCACAGCCGAGCGCGCCGCACTGTGACGATGGGCATGATCTAGCTCTGCCGCCGAACAGTGCCTTGGTGGCCGTACACGAATCCGCTCCGGCCATTAGTCCGGAGCCGATCGCCCAGATCGAGGATCGGTGGATGGACGCCGCCTCGGGGGCTTCAACATCCACGGCGATGGAGCCGGACGACAATCTTGTCCCTCGCGAAACTCGTGATTCCGAGGTGCCGGACTCCTTGCCGGACCCCGAACCTCCCGCGCCCCTACCAATCGATTCGGATTGGGCGCCGGTTATGGAATTCACCGCCGCGAACATCTTCCAACACACGCCCTTTGGCGATATCCTAAATTCGCTAAAGTATCTCTCGTTATCGGGAGAGTCCTGGCCGGACTATGGCCAGGATGGTAGGGGTACGGATGACAAAGAAATTCAGAACCCACCCACCACCCACTTTGTAGCCACTGTCGACGATCTAACCGACATGCTAGACTACGACTCCGACGACATTGACGCTATGGGCGGCGATGCGGTGATTTAACAGAACCAGCGCCTACAGGGCACTAGAAGACCACCTCGTCATACGACATATACATGGTGGACACCCCAAAAGAGGGGGACGGCGAAGAAGCGGCGGAGGCGCATTCTTTAAAGAAGCAGCCCAAACGCCGGCGTAATCGGCGCCGCTCTAAATCCCGCCACAGCAAGAACGGAGATTCCGGCACAGGGGACAATAATACTCCAGAGAGTGCCGAAGACAATCCCCTCCCGCAAGACTCAGAGCAGGAGGATGCAGAAGCAAGCCCTCATGAGAGGGCGGCAGACGAAGAGGTTGAGGATCATGACCATATGCCTCCCTCCGAAGACGAAGCAAGCCTCAACGATGATGAATTCATCGTACCTGAGGATCCCGTTGAACAGGAACGCTTCAGGCGCAGGCTTATCGCCACAGCAAACAGCCTAAAGAAAAAGCAGCAACAGCTTCAAGCTGATCAGGACCTGCTGGCCGATTGATGGACTGAGGTCCTCGCGGCCGAAGAGTATAAACTCGAACGCCCCTCCAAAAGTTACCCAAAATGCAAGCTGCTTCCCCAATTAGAGGAGCAAGCACACATACCTCCATCACCAGCGCGCGATATGGCTGACCGACCACCCCGTGGTCGTGACAAAGAGGCATCCAGGCCCCCAGCCAAGACCGTACCCCGGCATCGCTCCAAAAGTACAAAGCCAAGAGGGAACGCGCCGGACTTGCGAGACATATTGGAGGACAAGGCAAGGCAATCCAGATCCATCTACGGATCACGTGGGCGCCCCACGACCCATGACGAATACCGTCGCGCCGGATACAATAACCCCGGCCGGGCCGAACACAGCAGACAGCGCTCTCTTGAGCTGCCTCGCGATATTGCTCAATACAGAGGTGCCGCACACCCGCTATGCTTCACCGATGAAGTAATGGATCATCAAATCCTCAAAGGGTTTAAACCCGTAAACATCGAATCTTACGATAGCACAACAGACCCCACGGTTTGGATCGAAGATTATCTTCTCCACATCCATATGGCCCGCGGCGACGATCTCCACGCCATCAAGTATCTCCCACTCAAGCTTAAAGGACCAGCTCGGCATTGGCTAAACAGCTTGCCGCCAGAGTCAATTGGGAGCTGGGAAGACACGAAGCCGCATTCCTCGACAACTTCGAGGCACGAGCAAGCGACCACGAGCGCCGATGACCTAAGCCACATCATTCAAGCAGCCGATTTAATCGGCGGATAATTCGACACGGTTCTTGACAAAGAAAAACCAAATCGTCGACTGTCCGGACGCAGAGGCCCTCGCAGCCTTCAAACATAACATCCGGGACGAATGGCTAGCCCGGCACCTGCGGCAGGAAAAGCCGAAATCTATGGCCGCCCTCACATCATTAATGACCCGCTTTTGCGCAGGCGAGGACAGCTGGCTAGCTTGCAGCAACAATCTCCATAAAAATTCTGGCAGTCCGGATACTAAGGACAACAACGGCAGGTCACGTCGAAACAAAAACAAGCGCCGCATCAACGGCGACGACAAGGAGGATACGGCAGTCAACACCGGATTCCGAGGCTCTAAACCCGGTCAGCGGAAGAAGCCGTTCAAAAGAACCACTCCGGGTCCGTCCAATTTGGACCGAATACTCGACCGCTTATGCCAGATACATGGCACCCCTGGAAAACCAGCTAATCACACTAATAGAGATTGCTGGGTGTTCAAGCAGGCAGGCAAGTTAATTATCGAAAACAACGACAAGGGGCCGAACAGCGATGACGAGGAAGAGACCCGACCGCCGAACAATAGAGGACAGAAGGGTTTTCCCCCACAAGTGCGGACGGTGAATATGATCTACGCGACCCATATACCCAAGAGGGAGAGGAAGCGCGACTAAGGGGCGCTCTACGCGATGGAGCCATCGCCCAAGTTTAACCCATGGTCTTCTTGTCCGATCACTTTCGATCGAAGAGACCATCCGACCAGCATACGCCATGGCGGATTCGCGCGTTGGTTTTAGACCCAATCGCCGATGGATTTCACCTCACGAGAATACTCGATGGACGGCGGCGAGCTTTGAACCTGCTTTATCGAGATACAGATGTGCAAAATGGGCATAGACCCTCAAGGATTAAACCTACAAAGACAACCTTTAAAGGTGTCATACCAGAGTGGAAGCCAATCAGACAGGCTCGACCACACTGAAGTGGTCTTCGGATCCCCGAATAATTTCCAGAGCGAAGATTTAATCTTTGACATAGTCCCGTTTCGCAGCGGCTATCACGCTCTGCTCGGACGAACCGCGTTCGCAAAATTCAACGCGGTGCCGCATTATGCATACCTAAAGCTCAAGATGCCAGGCCCTCGTGGAGTCATCACGGTCAATGGAAATACGGAACGCTCCTCCGAGCGGAGGAACATACAATGCTCTCGCGGCGGAATCTGAGCAGCCTTTTAAGGCAATTTTCGAGTCCGGCTGTTAAAAGGCCGGATACAGCAAAACGCGCCTGGAGCAATGCCAACCAAGACCACCTGGCGCGATCAGAGCACGCATAGCAATGCGGCCCCAACCCTCGCCCGCGCATGATCGCAAGAATAACACTCCGCGTACATAATTACGCTTTGGAGATTCCATGGGCACAGGGGAAGGGGCACGATCGCAACGGACCCAGAGTGTGGTTCAACCACACCAGGGGCTCGCAAGTGTGCCCCCCTTTTTTTATTTTTATTTTTTATTTTTCTTCTTTGTGTAGACAGGACTCCGTTAACCAGAGGCCCTGTCTGGCGATGAACCTGCCGAACTCATGATGCAACAGCCAGGGACGAAAGAAAGCTACGACGAACATTCAGGTGGTCTCAATTACGAGCATTAAATTCGATTATATACACCAAGTCCGCAGCTCACCCCTGGAGGGGGACATGTTTACTTAGTCCAAATCCCTTGCTTACCGCACTATTTGTATCAGTCCGCTCTCATAGCAAACTTTCTTTCATAAATAATGCAGCACCTCTTTTATTGCAATTGCATTATCTTTTATATATACGCTCATTACATGACATCTTGCACCCGTATATTTTGCTACGGCCGAATACGCCAGGGGCTTCTGTTCCCCAAATTATGGTGTGATAAAGTCCGAACACTTTCATAAGTGCGGCACCCTGAACTTATAGCATTATATGAATCGGCTCCAATCATGTCTTGGGTCAATAGTTGGGTTTGCCTGCTCCCACGTTTTGGTGCCTTACGCTCCATTCCGTCGGCTAAGGTGGCACTGGGAGAACCACTGCGATTGCACCCTAGTTGAGCCGGGCGGCGCCTCGATGGAAAGCTAAAACTGACGGCATGATAAGGCGAGAGACTGGTCGCTGTTCGAGAGGTTTTTCGGTCCTAAAGACTCACGCCGCTTGAGCGAAGTTCGGACAATGTCCAACGAAGGCGTGGATAGCGCCCGGGTTCGGCCTTCCGAATACCGAGGCTTCACCAAATTTAAAATTATAGAATTCTATGGCTAAGTGAGAGTGTTCAAGCATTATAAGTCCGGTTGCCTTGTTCGTTGTGTTGGCGCCTCCTAGATGGACCCAAACATGGGAACAAGAGTGCTCAAGTTTATCCCAACACCCCAAACTTTGTGGCTTGGGGGCTGAAGCCAACGACTTGCCATCTCTCGATTTTATAAACGGCCGCACAGAAGGTAATATTTTAAATTAAACAAGCGTTGCTTAAACGCGCACATGAACAAAGTTTCAGCGCGCAAGATAATACATAACGAGTTTACTCAAAGATTACATTCCGGGGGCACTCATCCGCAATATCACGGGCCCCCTTCAGGACAGTTTTATAATACATCTCGGGCGTGTGATACTCCTTGCCCGGTGGCGGTGGGTCCGTGAGAAGCTTCTCCGCAT